>QDHC01007344.1:33200-181242 GCA_013186455.1 Papilio dardanus tibullus | reverse complement strand
TATGGAAATAGTCCCTCGGGACTGCACAGTGACCCTCACTTATAGAGGTTTTTCTCTAATTCGAGTTTCTTACTTATGGAAATAGTCCCTCGGGACTGAACAGTGACCCTCACTTATAGAGGCTTTTCTCTAATTCGAGTTTCTCGCTTATGGAAATAGTCCCTCGGGACTGAACAGTGACCCTCACTTATAGAGATTTCTCGCTAATCCAGGTTCGACTGTATTAAATAAACTTACTTATAAAGGGTGACCTAAATATTTAATTTCACTTTTAACTTCGTCATACAAGTCTTTGTATTCTTCATGCTCTTTGATGAGCACCATGATGCAACCTCGCATTGTCCCCATCGCGGAACCGATGTCCTTACGGCTCGGAGTATAGCAGTATGGTACATCTTTCTCTTCACATACGGCTGGTAAGTGACACATTATTTCTATTGGTGATATGTCACCCGCGAATACCACAATACTGAAAACATACAAAAATTATATTACTGGCTGTTGCTCGTGACTTCGTCCGTGTGAAATGATATAGCATAGCCTCGGGTATAATGTAGCTTTATAATAGTGAAAGAATTTTCGAAATTGGACCAGCAGTGCTTGAGTTATTTCAATAAATACAAAAATACAAAGTTACTTTCTTTATAATATCAGTATTAGTAGTTATTACAGTCGAGCTTGGATAAATGAAAGTCGAAGGGACTACAATATTTGTCTTGCTTATAGAGATGTCTCTGATCCGAGTCTCGCATATGGAGGTAGCTCGACATGACCTTAGAGTGACTTTGCTTATAGAGGTTTGGTCGTATATTCCAGATGATTTTTCGGTGAAGGAAAATGATGTCTGCACATATCGGTGTAGAAATTCAAAGATATATGTGAAGTCCTGGACTGGGTCAGCGTGGTTGACTATGGCCTAGTCACCTTAGGGTAGGTCTAGAGCTCCTAGATGGTGATGTAGAGCTGATGATGGTTTAGATGTATGGTGTTTTGTTAGTGCAAGTTTTATTACTAAACAGTATTTTGTAATAAGTATTGATTTACATTTCAGGTTATGTAAAGTTTTTAGTTATTTTTGGTATGGAAATGGAGTTGTGACATTAAGAACTCATAAATATTTTCAATGTTTTATGAAAAACAAAAGTTTATTTAGTAGAATATAATGTGCAGGATCTACTGTTAGTTTAATGTAGTTATTTTTTTAAATAGTCATAGTGAAATATAGGGATGCTACTATTCACTGACTGCTACTATAGAATGAATGTAAATTTCTTACCCTTTCTCGCCCAATCTAAGTTGTTTTTGCACAATTTTGAGACCATTCCGAATGAAATTTTTATGACCGCTCGATTTTTTAATCAATTTATATATTTTTTTACTTAGTTTCTTCGGCGCCATCGGCTTGGCAATAATGCTGCAGTGTTCGATTTTATCATCGTAATTTTGTGGTTCCCCCTTTACTGATGTATCTGCTTGCTCATTACCCTCCACGGGTTCTTGCTTCACTTTTCCCATTATTAATTTCTTTTATTATTCGTTATTTTTTAATAAACACGAACAATTCCCACGTGCGCAAGCCAAGAATTTTGTTTACTTTTTAGGTTATATATTTTTTAAATAGTTTGACATTGACAGCACGAGGCAAATGTAAATAGCACATACAGCCACAACAAAATCAAAGATTTAAATAAAATAAATGTTGAAAAAAAAAAATGGTTTTATTCAGTATTTCATAAAAATATTGTTATTTAATTTTACGTGTATAGTAGTAATATATTAAGTTGACTAAAAAAATATAAATCAGCTATGAAAGGTGAATGTTCTTCGATTGGGGATTGCGTGTCAAATGTGAATACTATTGTTACCTTAGCAACAGGAACATAAACAAATAACTGTTGTGGCTGTGGGCCAAGAAGTTATTTTAATATTAAGTTAATATTTCACCGTATTAATGATGGTAATTACTTTATATTTCATTATTTTTCACTAATAAATTAATATCTTAAACCCAAAATATATTTCCAGGGCCTTTTAAATATTTTGAGAAAACTGCGTTCGAATCCAGATAAAGAATTGCGTCTTTTACTGCTCGGTTTAGACAATGCTGGTAAAACAACACTTTTAAAGCAATTGGCATCCGAAGATGTGAACCACGTCACACCAACTGCAGGTTTCAATATCAAGTCTGTGTTATCAAGTGGATTTAAGTTAAATGTTTGGGATATTGGAGGACAGCGAAAGATTCGTCCGTACTGGAGGAATTACTTTGAAAATACTGACATTTTGGTATGTTATACAATCACTATAACATTAATTATCCGTTTTGGCATAGTCGTCGAAAAATCAGGACTTTTCTTCAACTGTAATAGTTATTTATTTTAGATTTATGTGGTCGATTGCTCGGATCATCTAAGACTGGAAGAGACAAGTCTTGAGTTAGCAGAATTACTCCAGGATGAGAAGTTACGTGGAGTGCCGTTGTTAGTTTACGCTAATAAACAGGACTTGGATACTGGTAAGTTATAGCACAGATAATATAATGCCGTACTAATAGTTACCAATGTTTATAATAACTAATATATGGCTTGTAAATGGCGAAAATAATTTAATAAGATTTTTGTAGCTCTAAATAAGCTAGAGACAACAGAAGATTTCAGATTCCATAGTCACAGACAAAGCCAATTTGGCATAGACAATGTGAGATTTATTGTCAGTGGTTCGGTTTTTTTTATAGCTTTACCAGCCAGTGAAGTTGCTCAACATCTCGGTCTTCATTTAATCAGAGATCGTACTTGGCAGATACAGGCTTGTGTTGCCATTGAAGGGACAGGAGTAAAGGCAAGTTATACTTTTACATTATGTTCTCTAGGTGGCAGAATGTAAGTTGTTTTTGGCATTTTAAAATAGAATGAAATAAGACGTATCCTGTTTGTTGTATTTTTTATCTGTAATTTTAATATATTTTTTACAGGAGGGCATGGAATGGGTTTGTAAGAACATCCCAGTCAAGAAATAATCGTATAGTTTACGTTTAATTAGTAATTTATCCATGATATTATTAATAATACTACACTATGTATATAATAAAATAGATTAAATAAAAATTGATTTTCGCAGCAATACTGGATTAAAATATTAACTGTAATCGTTAGTTATTTTGCACAGATTACATAATGACAGGCGTTAAGCTGTCGACACGTCAGCTATTGCAAAAAATCATCAAGATTTTGTATTTTGTGCATTTTTTACATATTTTATTTTGTAGCTTAGATATTTCTTCCGATTATAATATATCAAATAAAAAAATGTTTATTTGATAAAGTCTTTTATTTCTTATCTTAAATACGTACCATATTTACAATTTTTTTTAAAAAGAAAGTTTTAAGAATAGACAAAAGGAAAGATTCGCACTGTTCAACTTTTGTTAAACGCAATAGATTTTAGCACCATTTCCAGCTTTTTAAAAATTAAGTCACAAAATAATTATTTGAATGTCTTATCTAAATTTTTCTTATGAATTATTATTATGTTTAAAAATATATTTTGCGACTTGCAATGTTTTATTACTATATATTAATTCTTACATACTTTTTTAACATTTAATCTACACAAAAATTAAAAGGAACACATTAATAAATAAAGTGCATTTTACAATTTGCAATTAATTCAAATTAAATTATTCTAAAGTCCGTATTATTAAATATTTAATCAAATAATGTAAACATAATTAAAATGCTTTTATAATTCATTATGGTACACTTCAGTTGTTACTTTCATTTCGTGTTCGTGGAAAGAAGCGCAATCGGCAGGATATTTTGCCTGAAATTTAAAAAAAAAACATAGTCATCATAATACAACAAATAAAAAAACAAGTAAGTATAACAGCTAGCATGTAATTGTGTTGCCAGTATAAAATTATAACTACATTAAAAAATATCAAGTCTAACCTCGCAGTTGACGTCACTCTGTATAGCGTTGTACAAGTCCCAGAATCCTTTGCCGTTCTGGAAGCTGAGCGCGGCGGACGCGGCGAGGCTGCTGAGCTTCGTCAGACCAGCCTTGAAGCCGGCCAGACCTGCACAGTTAAACACAATTAAAATAGGTTTAAACAAAAAAGAAAAAAACATACAGACGAATTAAGAACCTCTTTCGTTTAGAAGTCGGTTAAAAATGACTCCAAGTCATACAGTGACTGGTGGAATGGTGTTAGGGTCGATTACCTATTCACCGATGTTTTAAATCTCAACAATTTATGACAAAATTTTACTTCAAACATTGAGTTCAGTGTTGCCAATTTATTGAAAAAAAAACATTTTCTCTATGGTCATCCAGGTGCTTCGTCTTTCATAGACACTTTAAAATTTCATTATGATTACTTTCCCAAGTTCTTAATGTTAGCAAGTTATTGTTTATGATTCAATTACAGACTTTACCAGGCATAAAATCTCAAAAAAAAAAAAAAGACTTTACCAGGGTATACAATCTTCAAAAAGTATTTGTAACACGATTGTTTCTCTATGGTTACTCACCTTGTTTCCCTTGATCAGGATGTCTATTAACGTGGCACATGAGATGCTCCTGGCAGTGCGGTGCTTTAACAGAATGTTTATACGCTCTGTAAACTCTAAGAACAGGCTCAATAACTTCCAAGTTCAGGGTGTCTGTCAGTCTGTCAGCTACTGCGTTATAGTCTCCCCTATTTACCATAGATTGAGATGTAGTATGTGCCATTTTAAATGTTTGCTGGAAAATAAACATAGAATTAGCAGGACATTTATGAATAAGGCGATTCATTTAATCTTTGTTTATGGCTTAATTATGGGAAAACAATACTTTGGTAAAATCCAACTGTGGTTGATTGATTAATAATATATGTCCTTATTTATATGTCTACCTTTAAGCCTCATGTTTTTGAACCTATCAAAAGTCTTGTACATAATGTATTTAAGTAAGAGACTTTAAGCGCCAATAGCATAATAGTTTGGGGTACGGACTGCCGACCTCGCGGTCGTGGGTTCGAATCCCGACATTCGATTATTGTCGTGAACCATATTTTAACACAAGCTTTTTCAAGCTTACTTTGAATGGTTAAAGGAAATATTAGTAAATTCAATATCTATTAATATTTTTATTAAAAAATGGGACGAACTTGTTCTGTTTGAACTGTTTTTTTACAAACTACTGTTTACCTTGAGATAATCAACAGCAGGTTTGACGTATTCCGATACATCAGTGTCCATGTCCAAGTAATGTTGGAGTACGTAGTTGATGAGTGTAGTCAAAGACTCAGTCGGTCTCTTCATGTTGAAGTGAGTGTTTGCAGGCAGACCTTGAGCGTCTAGGAAGCCGTTGATGATAAATTGACCTGATACCAAGTATCTGGAAAGAAATGATATCTAAATGATTGAAGTATTCAAAAAGGAAACAATAATACGACAAAAGACAGGAGTATCAACCGGTTTAGTATAAAAATGAATTTGTAATTACCTCTGGTACACTTCAGGTTTAGCAACGTGAACAACCATATCTGTCAAATATTTGGCAGCTGTTTTAATCCAATGTCTTCTGAAGGAATGATTTTCAAAGTTCTTAAACATCAATTCAAAACTGATCGAACCGTCGGGACCTGTGAACGCCTTCATGGACTTCTTCAATCCGGATTTCTCCCATATGGTCTTTCCTAGTTCAGAGTTAATAAACAGATCCCAGTACAAGTGTGCTTTTTCCAAGAATGGTGGTAAGAATGTGGCATGTTCTTTATGACTGTCTGCACGTTTACTCGCTTCAGGAGCGGATAAAGAACTCAGCGTACTCATAACTAAAGGTAGAACTCCTGCTGCGTTCTTATTTCCTAGTAATCCTGAAGCTAGACTTAGTATACTGTCTAAATTCATCGAGCCGTCTTGGTTTTCTCTCTTTTGTCGTTGTGGCTTTGGTTGCTCTCCACCCATCTGGCTTGCAAACATTGATATCATAGAACCCATTAGTGCTGGATCTATTTTACCATCTTGACCGCCGAGTAAACTGCCAAGACCTGGAAAGGAAAACTATAATGTAAAGGTGAACGAATATAGTACTGTCTACTTTTACTTCCTGGTGGCCTGAGAGAGGATAATTTTTATGTTGAATAAACCACCGCTTGACAAGGGTCTCTCTGGATGCTAGTAAAGATGTGATTAACATCATATTTGGACGGTAATCTTGGCCAGTTATGATGACGGTAGTAACAGAAGTTACCGCTGTTTTATCGAATACAGTTTAAGTAGAATCAAATGACTTACCAGACAAAACATCCCCAGTATTACCACCATCTGATTGTCCAAAAAGTGCTCCTAATTTATTAGCATTATCACCTTGCATTAAAGTTCCAACTATGTTACCAATAGCCGCCATTCCATTCATATTGTTTCCGCCACCGTCCGCCATGTTTTGGATGAAGGACGACGCAAGATCCAAGAATGGGTTCTCATCATCGCTTCTACTGCCAAGAATCGGTAGCGTCAGAATCTGACAGAGCAAAACGAGCAGAACGCTGACTCGTGCCATGTTTTATCTGTAAAGAGATAAAAGATTGCTTATTTTGCTCAACCATATCTATACTAATATTATATAGGGGAAAGAGGGCCGGGATTACACTACGTAGCCGATTTAAAAAAATCTTTCCTTGTCAGAAAGCTACATTATCCCAGAGTAACTTAGGCTATCTATACTATAGTACTATAAAAAGAGAAACTTTGTATTTTCGAATTTTTGTTTGTATTGAAATAGCTCAAGAACTACTGGGCCGATTTCAAAAATTCTTTCACTCATAGAAAGCTACATCATCCCCGAGTAACATAGGCTATATTATTTAATACCACGCTGACAAAGTCTAGCACAACAACTAGTATTTTATAATTTCGGACGAAGTCGTATGCCTCAGCTAGTTCTATACAAAGCTAGACATAACAATTTAATATTCAACTTAACGCCAGCTGTAACATTTCATAGAATAGATTAATATCTATTGTAAAACATGCAGATATTTTTAGGACGCATCATGCGCTGCATCATGCATAAAACATGATATTAACGGTCCATCAAACATTGTCGTTTCGGGATTTCACTGTTTGTTTAAAAGGGAAATCGGATGATATCTCGCTCGCAATGTGTACACGGTTACTATGCAAGTTATAGTTGCAGTTACTATGTTAAAAGTACTGTATTTTTACAATGAATGATGTAGAAATTTGTAAAGCCGGTTACAGAAGTTGAGTTTTAGCTGCACAGTTCGACAGCGCAGTTAAAACTTAAGTGTGTAGAGACATCTGAGAAATGTACAGTTTAACTGTACAGTTTAAACTAACGTATACACGTCAATTTGATCTGCACTGAGAGAGAGTTGAAATCTACAGTAAAAACTGCGCAGTCAAAACTGAACGTTTGTAGCCCGCTTAAATCATTGATTTTCTAACCTAAATTATAAAGTAAAAAGATCTATCCTGTAAAAGAAAGTTTAAATATTATATCACGAGTATGTTCGCCACATGCATCGAAATAATTATTTCGTTTTTTTATTGTATTACAAAGTTAATTTAACACTAGCTGTTGTGTGCGACTTCGTCCTCGTGGTATTAAATAATATAGCCTATGTTACTCGGGGATAATGTAGCTTTATAACGGTGAAAGAATTTTTGAAATCGGCCCAGTAGTTCTTGAGTTATTTCAATACATACAAAAATACAAAGTTTCACTCTTTATAATATCAGTATAGATATAGATATAGATTAAATAAACATTCTATAAATGGTAGAATTCTGAGATAAGTTTATTTACGTAGGAATCAACGCATTGTACTCTTGAAAAGAACATGGTACCTTTGTCCCATATCCTTTGTACCCAGATCCTTTGAGAATTCGTAAAACTAATTAAATTATTTAGAGAATGTTTATTTTCTATAGGAGATTTCTATTCGTGGAAAATCAAATACAGTATTTTTCTCAGTATATTTTGGTCAAGTTCTAGCAAGTAGCAAGAATCCAAAGGATTTACTAATCTACTTTACTAAAATATTGCTGTTTGGACACGTTTAGTTACTAAATTACTATCCTAGTGCGTAGGTTTAGGCTTAAACGAAGTAGTAAATCCTTTGTTCGGATAAATGCTACTTGCTACTCGAATAAAACACTATCCTGGTGCGAACAAGGCTTAAGCCGTTGTGGAGAATAATAAGTATTAATCGTTAACAATGAATGTAAAACAAATCAATTTCCGAACCAAATTGTTGTAGATAAAAAAATATCTTTTAAGTTTTATCTTACGATTAAAAATAGATAATCAAAAATATATCAAATTTATAACCAAACTGAAAACCCCAAAACGAGTAAACGTTAAGGTTATGTTTGTTTGTTTTTTACCGTGATGCAACCTGCACATATCGGCGAAGAAATTCAAAGATATGTGTATTCACGCAAAATACGCGCTAGTCGTGGAGTTGCGGAAAATGGAGCCCATCATGGGTCGAAATCTTTAACCTTTAAGGTTATGTTTTGAGGTGTGTTTTAAATAAGAACTCGCTGTCACCGAATCCGTCCCCGCAAAATTAAAAAAAACTAATGGCCGTTTTCACCAACAATCCCTAAATTTTAAGTAACTCTTAACGCATTTTAAATGTGACCTAACACTACTTTCGTTTTCACCAACAGTTAAGTGTCACTTTATACCGCAAGGGATCCGTTAGATTTAGGGCGACCCTTAAGCAAAAAGACACCTATCTAAAACTACTTTAGAGATTTTAGGTATTAGTTTTACTTTTGGTGGGTTGGTTGGTGAAAACGGGCATTAGTAGTCTATGAGTTCTTCCGAAGTTCTTTTTTTAATCTTTAATAGTCAGAGAAAAACTTTATATTCTTGTATGTATTGAAATAACTCAAAAACTACTGGGCCGATTTCAAAAATTCTTTTACCATTAGAAAGCTACATTATCCCCGAGTAACATAGGCTATTTTATTCTACGGGGACAAAGTCGCGAACAACTAGTACGATATAAATAGATAACTCTTAGTACTGTTAATTTCCGTTTTAAATAGTAATTAACTAGATTACCTAAATGTCGTCAGTTTAGTGTTATCATTTACGTTATCGGTTAGAGAAATGACTTTTAAACAATGCTATAAACAGTTAATAATGGCAACATTAAAAACCAGTTTGCATTTAACACAGAAATGTATTTTGAAATTTCTATTTGTTACAATATCTATGTAAATTTATTTCTTAAGCAATTTTTCACATCTATAATCTTACTTTTATAATACTAGCTGTTGTTACTTACTTCTTTTGTGCGGAATTAAAAAATATAGCCTATGTTACTCGGGGATAATGTAGCTAATGGTGAAAGATTTTTTGAAATCGGTCCGGTAGTTCTTGAGTTATTTTAATACATACAAAAACATAAACCTTTCTTCTTTATATTTGTATAGGTACAGATAAATTCGAAACTTTATTCATATTCCGCTTTATTCCGAAATGCGAATCAGCGTTATTACTACTGTACTTTCTACGTTTGGTACTGGTACATTTATAAAATTTATTCCAAAATACAGAAATCCTTGTTCCTGGTACTTCTTATGATACATAATTTGGTCCAATGAGAACCCTGGTCTATCTTAATTAGTTCCGAGTGTCCTCCAGTATGGTATAATCGACGACAACGAGTAAGTTTTTATTTAATTTCACGCGGACGGAATCGGTAAAAAGTAGTACATATTGATTTAAAATGTTTTAAAAATATTAAATGATACTGGTGTCGCTTGTCATTGACATTCAAAAATATATCCAAAATAAAATAATATAAAATGCATCGTTAAATTGAGGAAATAATTAGTATCTTGTTTCAGATAATAAGATTAATAATTATAATTATTCCTTTTTATTAATTTGTCATTGACTTAAGGACGTACATTTACTTTTGCAAACATCGCTTTAAAATAATCGCTTTTTAATCTACGCTTTAAGTGTTTCCTAGGAAGTATTTATTAAATTAAATCAATACTAATGCTATAAAAGAGAAACATATTTTTGAATTTTTATATGTATTGAAATAACTCAAGAACTAGTGGGCCGATTTTAAAAAATCTTCCACCGTTAGAAAGCTACACTATCCCCGAGTAACATAACCTATATTTTTAAATTCCATTCAGCCGAAGTCGCGAACAACAGCTAGTATTACATATTTAGATCTTCGGTGGGAATTATTAGACTACTTATTACTCCCACAGACTAGATAAAAGTCGATTAGACGAAAAGATTTACATATTATGAAATTAGACGCAATTCTTTTACATCAAATTGATTGAAATATTAAGTCAAAAAGTGCAATTATTTGTATTGGAATTCGAACATTATTAAATTATAACACAAAAAGTTATTCCGCTGAGTCACAAGCGTGTAGCGGTTCATAACGGACCCTTTTCATTTACAGCTGATATATTTTGCGTTTACATACGCGAAAAACATGTTGCCTACTGTAACTATTTTAAGCATAAGGATAAGCGAGTCATTCTATAGTCCCGATGAACTACCTCTATAAGCGAGAACTCGGATTAGAGAGAAACCTCTATAAGTGACACAAATATCGCGGTTCGACTGTATATTACTTTGTTTAATATTGTTTTCAGACTCAAGAAGAAACAATTTGTTTTTTTAACAAGTGCTTAGGCAGCGGAAACTTACGTCAAGAATCAATCAAAGGATGTTATTTTTTAATAATTTGTAATTTAGGGACATTTTTCAAGTTGTAGAAAAAAATCGTTGAAAATTTATTTTAAATTCATAAATATGCGTTGATGTCTTTTACTAAGACCGTCAAGGTTTTGGTTTTATATGATTCACTATAAATAGTGGCGTGTATATTGTCGCCACTATTATTTAATATCTATTCGGAAAAGATCTTTGATGAAGCTTTAAGTGAATTAGAAGTCGGCTTGATTATCAATGGTAAGTTCATAAACAACATCCGATACGCCGACGATACTATACTCGTAGCTCCTAACCTCGAAGATCTGCAGCTACTACTCAACAAAGTACAGTCCGTTAGCGCTACATTTGATCTTAATATAAACATCAAAAAGACTAAGTATATCATAGTATCGAAATTGCCTCCACCGAATGCCAGTTTATACTGTGCCAACCAGATACTAGAAAGAGTCCAAAAGTATAAGTATTTGGGTTGTTATGTGGACGATCAAGCTGACCACCGAGTGGAGATTGGCTGTAGGATCGCACAAGCGCGAGGAGCTTTTATCAAGATGAGGAAACTCCTCTGTAATAAAGACCTAAACCTGAAACTTCGGACCCGCCTTGCACGCTGTTACATCTTCTCCATTCTTCTTTATGGCGTCGAAGCTTGGACTTTAACAGAAGCCATGTGCAATAAGATCGAAGCTTTTGAAATGTGGATTTACAGAAGAATGTTAGGGATATCCTGGAGAGACAAAGTAAGAAATGAAACAGTGTTGCAACGGATGGGGAAACAAGTGGAAGTTATTAAAACAATAAAAACACGAAAACTAGAATATCTTGGACATATATTGCGTGGATCAAAGTATGAGTTATTGCAGCTTATTATTCAGGGAAAGATACAAGGGAAAAGAAGCCCAGGAAGGAGAAGAACATCTTGGCTTAAAAATCTTCGCCAATGGTACAACAAAAGTACGCGTTCTATATTCAGAGCTGCTGTGTCTAAAGTTCAAGTTGCCATGATGGTCGCCAACCTCCGTTAGGAGATGGCACTCGAAGAAGAAGAATGATTCACTAGCTGTTGTGCGCGACTTTGTCCGCGTGGAATTAAATAATATAGCCTATGTTACTCAGGGATAATGTAGCTTTCTAATGGTGAAAGAATTTTTAAAATCGGCCCAGTATTTATTGAGTTATTTCAATACAAACAAAAATACAAAGTTTCTCTCTTTATAGCAATTTAATGATTAAAAGTTCCTTGTTACAAACTTACATTGTGTCTTTAAGTGTCTACCAAAAAAAAAGTGTCTACCCAGGTGATCAATTAACGACCCAGAGGGGTCACCCAAAGTACATACTTTCAAAGCAATTCGATAGTGAACATTAAAATATTTGGAAATGACAATGGCGTTCGATATCTCACACGTGACAAGCACATGACTTATCGAATATTATTGTCAGTTTTATAAATTTTAGTCGATTCCATCAGACATATCGCCAATCGAAATATACTTTGGATGGCCCTCTGATTGTTATAATCAGAGTTGTAAAAATAAATACTAAAGTCTCTTTTCTCTATGTATTTATAGATGTATAATGTATACGGTCCCTAACTTTATAGCGGTACAAGGAACGTCGTGTGACGTCACAGCGCCTTCGGTTGTTGACCCCACCTGTCCGCGGAGGTTACACTCAAGAAGGTTTTATAATTTTTTTTATTATAGGATGCGATTGGCAGGTTGGCTGATTCGAACACTTTGTCGTGTACTTAAAAATGTACAAGCTTCATAAAGAAAAGAAAAGAAGGGTCGACATTCAATAGATAGCAAATAAAATGAAAGATAAGATAAAAATTCTTAAAAACGAGGAATTTAACTTTATCTTAAAAAGAATTGAAAGTGAATGAGTCATCTCACTAAGCTTAACTCTGTCATAACAATGTTTTTGTTAGGAATTTATTTTCTACAAAAAGTACTTAAATATTCACTTAAATCACTTACTATTGTATTCCGTGGATTTAAAGAGAGAGAGACAGAGAGAGAATTAAACTTAAAAAACGGAATGACCGTAGATTTTATAGATATTGTTGTCACTGTCATATCATAGAGAATGAAAGGTGATAATTAGTTTAAAAATTAATTTAATTTCTACTATAAAATAATGTAGATTCACACGATTTAATTATTTCGCTTATAAAGTGAAAATAACTGAGTCATATTTGCCCTAGTTATTGTGCGAATTCATGATTTTCTCCGTGTCACTTTATAAACAATAAGATGCAACATAAAAAAACCTTAGTATTTATTGTACATACTAACTGTTGCACGCAGTGTACCTTTGAAATTCTATTGAACATATTGAAATTCTTTTAGAAAAATGAACAAACATAAACAAGAATCGTTTTTTCAGATGCATAATTAGTAGATAATGTTAATAATTAAACGGTTTGTATAACCATAGTTCGATAATAAACTAATAGAAAGAAAGAAAGTAAATGAAAGAAAATACATTTATTTGGTTTATTGAATTTATTGAATACTAGCTGTTGCTCGCGACTTCGTCCGTGTTAAAAAATATATGTGACTCGGGGATAATGTAGCTTTCTATAAAAGAAAGAATTTTTGAAATCGGTCCAGTAGTTTTTGAGTTATTTCAATAAATACAAAAATACAAAAAATCAAAAAACAAAGTTTCTCTCTTTATAGTATTAGTATAGATACATATTTGTTGCCCGCGATGTCTTATGCGCGAAACAAAAAAATATTAAGAAGACTATGTTTTCTATACCTGTGCTAAATGTCATCGACGTCCGTTAAGGCAATTCGTGTTTGTAATTTTTAACTATGAGTATAAAGTACTAGCTGTTACCCTCAACTTCATCCTCAGGGAGTAAATAATAGCCTGTGTCGCCTGGCCCGGGGATAGTGTAGCTTCCTAACAGTGAATGAATTTTCAAAATCGGTTCAGTAGTTTCAAAGCTATATCTATACTTCTATACTAATATTATAAAGAGAGAAACTTTGAATTGTTCCATTTTTGTATGTATTGATATAGCTCTAAAACAGCTGGACCGATTTCAAAAATTCTTTCACAATTAAAAAGCTACATTATCCCCGAGTAACATAGGCTAGCGTGAGAAATAGCTAGTACAGAATAAAGATGACATATTATTCCAGTGCCTAAAAATAGTCATCCCTTCATTTTCTTAAAAAGGATAGGGATAACAATATCTTTGGAATACTACGATATTGTGAAGTTGACTACCCTATTTAAATTTGTATAAAAAAGTCACATGGTTAAATATTTTACGATATAAAATGCAAAGTTTTATAGTGCTCATAATACTTATCGTGGAAAATATTTTTATTGTGAAATATACATAAAATTTATCACTAAAATATTTCCCTTTACACTCATAACTGATATATATTTTTTATTCAAATATTTTAAACGGTATATTTAAAAAAAAAAAGTTTTTTTTTCCAATTAATAAATTCTTAATAACTATAAAAGAAACTTACCGTCTATTAATATATTTATCCAATAATCTAAACACAATAATTCACAGCACAATTATTATAATTTTATTTAAATTTATATTTTCTTATTTAGATCACTTTAGCGTTAAGAAATGTTCATGACTGACACAGTTCGTTTTCACCGGTTCGTAAAAGCGGTAAAAGAACACGTAATCGTTACCCCGATAAAGTATTCAGTGTTGCTATATAAAAAAATTAAAACTCCATAAAATATTACCAAATAATATTTTATACAAATATAAATTAGCACAGATAATCTATAATAGTAAATCACAGATTAAAAAGCACGGGAGCGTGTTCAAAATACAACAATCTTTTTTCGTTTCAACACAGATACTAAAATAATTCCTATATCCATCTCTTTCATAAGTGCATTTGTCCTTGACTGACCACTTCTAAGAAATGTACCGTTTTAATTGTCTATCTCGCTCTATACACGTATATTTGTTAATGTTAGAAAAGGAGGTTATAGGTTAGGAAAAAGCTGTCAATGACCGAAGTTTGGAAGGATCAAAACTGTTATATTTTACTGTTAAGTCCTTTGACCTCGTTTCTTAAACGTTTTTAAAAATAAAAATCTCTTGGTATTTAATTCTTTATGTTTGTAGGTCAATTGTGGAGATTTTTGTGTAGTTTTAGGTTAGTTATCGTGTAATTTGTTGATAAATTGATTATTCATGAAATGTGTAATTGCTTACCTGTTTTTGTTATCTGATAACATTTTGTACGATTAAATAGATATCGTAGACTGTTAATTATACAAAACCAAATGAAATGTTGTTTATTTCTTTTAGGTTTTAAAGTCGTGCTTGAGTTTTTCCCGTCTTTTTTGGTTAGTTTGTAATAGGCCAGTGATAGATTTTGGCTCCATTTATTTTTTTAAAAAAGGAAATGTTAGTATATTTTATATTAGCTGTTGGTGGCAACATTGTCCGTGCAGAATTAAAAAATATAGCCTATGTTACTCGGGGATAATATAGCTTTATAACAGTGAAAGAATTTTTGAAATCGACTCAGTAGTTTTAGAGTTATTTCAATACATATCCTTCCTCTTTATAATATTAGTAAAGATATTTGTGTTGATTTCTCGAAACGTATTATCTATGTTGTGACAACTGACGGTAACCCGTATTTTAGTTGAATATTTAATTAAATTAAGATCCTGAAACGGAATTTATGTCGCAGCAACTCTGCGAAATGTCGCTCTGACGCTAATTAAGATAAATGGAGACCGTTTCAGTCAATACTCTGACGTTGATAAACAAATATTGATATAGCATAGTCGAAATATACGATATACGAGCTAAGTGAAACGAGAATTAAATTATAATAGCAAATGATATCAATCATAGAATTGCTATTAATTTTTCACAGGCGGATCAATATAACATGACACCCTCGATCACTATGATAAGTAAATATTATAAGTAGACGTAGTCACATGAGAACTTTTAATCTTATGAGTGTTTCAATAATAATTGTATAAAACGCCCTATCCTTTGTCCAATCAACTGAAACGAACCTTGTCGTCAAAGTAATAAATCTTTATTGGAAGGACAAGGAAAAAGCAATAAAATTGTGTTTTGTTACATTAAACTTTCTGGTATTTATTGGTAGACATTTTTATCTGCAGTATTTTTTTATTAATTAAAAGGTCTCTGTTAAGACATTAAAGGTAAGTGCACTCCGCAAAATAGTAGTAAGCGGCAGATGGTGAGCTGAGCGGCCTCAAACGTGCTTGCGTCCCCACCAACAAAGAGCTGAGCTAAGCGAGCCCAACGGCAGAACGCAGCTGTCTCATTTGACACAGCTCAGACACAGCTCAGCTCTCTAGAACATTTCGGCTCTTTTTGTCAAATCTCATTTCTCTTTGTTGGTGGGGACACAAGTATGCAGTTTCCTATAAAAGTGGTAAATGGGGCCGTCCAGCTCCCGCTTAGCTCTTTACTCAATTTTAGTTTGGGTCATTCTACGAAACGGCTGGAACGATTTGGCCGGGACTTTAAAAGATAGCTGGCGCAAGAGAATATTATAAACCACTTTTTTATTTTTAACTCCACGCTGACGAAGTCATGCGCAACAGCCAGTCTGTAGATATCTGTATTAAAATTCAATTTAGTCGTACAGTAATTCAATTCGGCTTTATCGAACTCCCTAATGGCTTCCACGATTGGCAATTATTAGGTGAAACGGTTGAAAATTATTCCCTTGTGGAATGAATTATGAAGCTATTTTCTTGTACAGATAACCATAAATATGACAAATCTGATATTCAGATTAAAGGAACTCCTAAAATCTATTTGTAGAGTAGACTGTATTAATATTAAACTTCTTCTTGGTGCTGACTAACTGTCGCCTTCATTGCTCCCTTACGACTGCACGATTTTGCAAACTTCTATTTATACTAAGCCGAGACTCCGCCAAACTGTGACCCCATTGTTACCGTTGTTCATTGTTCACACTATACTATTATGATTCACACCAATCCCTCGTCCTTCGTAACCACTAAAGGGCCAATAAACAACCTCGCCCTCCGGCGGCCACTTAGGGTATATTTTTGAGGATTGCCAATCGAGAACAATGAGGAACACTAGGTGCCAGACGAATTTAATGGCGGCTCTTACACTGGACTTCGCATTCTTTAATCCGTCGCCAACAATATTAGTCCCAACAATGTCCAGACGAATGCATAATAAATTTTAAGACTTTGGTTGTACTAATATTTTATTCTAGGAGTTCCTTTAAATCTGGACATCACATCTGTCACATTATTGAGGAATCAAAAGATTTGTGGGTGATATTGGATGCCAAATAATAAAGTCTTTTAATAGAAAGCACTTTTAATTTCACTTTATACAATGTTTTTTATTGCATTCGATACGCACACGTACGCTACTTTTACATCCATTCCCAGTCTCGGACATGAGTGGCAAACGAGCAAGCGGCCACCTGACTCGCTGAAATAGCGAAGCGACCGCTGCCCATAGAAATCTGCAATTGCAAATGCGTTGCCTACCCTTAATCTTTGGAGGAGACGTACAGCACGTAACTAACTAACTAGGGTGACACGATGACCCGAAGTGGTAGTGGTGACAGCACGTACAATTTCTAAATTATTTATGAGCCTGATCGTACCTGTGTACAAACCTCTAATTTACCGTGTAACCGTACCTTCAAAACTAAGTACGGATTTGCCAGCCATCTCCGATGGCACTCGCGGAGATAGCACCAAGGTTCGCCATGGACGGACACGTCCAGGAGGACATCATCATCATCATCACAAACCTCTATCCGCTTTATTCCGAAATGAGAATCAGCGTTATTACTGTTGTATCTTCTACGTTTGGTACTATTATATTCATAAAATTGATTCCAAAATACAGAACATCCTTGTTCCTGGGACTTCTTATGATACATAATTAAGTCCCCTGGACCATCTTGTTTAATTCCGAGTGTCCTCCAGTGTCGTGTAATCGAAGACTTATCGGCCCTCGTTTATCGCAGTACTTTATACATTTCTATAGATTATGGGGGTATGAGTTTCCATTCCATAAGTCGCAGATTGGCAGTCTCGTATAAGGAATGAATACTCATATTTGAAATGTAAAGCAAAAGAGCCAAGTACTGATCCCCTCGGCACTGCTTTGAACACGTACTGCATAGATCAGAGACTTCGTTTCAATTGAATATTATAATATAGAACTTTATCTTCGACGTGAAATTGCACTTTAAATATTCATTGTGTTGCACTTCTGTAAAAACTACGTCTACTTCTGTTTACTATTGTAACTAGTATAATAAACTATGAATATGGAGGTACACCGGTAGAGGTAAGCCTAGGAAGAGATTTTTTTTTATATTAAAAAGTGGCAAACGAGCAAGCGGCCACCTAGACTCGCTGAAATAGAGAAGCGACCGCTGCCCATAGATATCTTCAATTGCAGATGCGTTGCCTACCCTTAATCTACGGAGGAGGAGACACACAGCAAGGGAAAATCCACTTCCCCTTTCCTTCATTTCCTAATAGGAAAATGATGGGAGAGGAAAGTGGATTATAATATGGCCTCCGGCACTACACTCGTCAGACGGAACTAGGAATTGCTTTCATTTTACGTCTGTCTTCTGTGTGGTCGTGGTATTTCACCGGGCGAGTCGGCCGATATGATAAACAAGGGTGAGACTGAGATGACGGAGGATAGAATAACGTGGAGGACAAAAACCTGGTGCCTGACCCTACGGGAGTAGGATGGTGTAGTGGAGATGACATCATGGTTACTACTATCAAAAAATAGTGTGAGAATATTATCAAAACATCGTATCCTCGAAGCTATGAAACGAATCAACAAATTCACAATAAATCAACTTTTATTTGCTCGATTGCTTGACAAAAATGGCTCGGCGATATATAAACCCTAATCTGTATTTATGAGAGGGTTTCAAAGTAATAAATCAATATATCTAAGGTTATATAAAAATCTTTTGTATCTTTTTTATATTTGGGCTTTTCATACCCATTTGTTGCATAAATGTAGAGACCCAGCATTAGCTGTTTCACGAACAATCCGCCCGGTGCAATACCACGACCGACGAAGATAGACGTCAAGTGGAAGTAATTCCTCGTTACATATGATGAGTGACAGAAGACCAATTATCCTGTTCCCCTTCCCACTATTTTCATATAAAGTATGGTGAAGGTTAGTGGATTAGGTAGGAAAGACGATATAGTAGAAGGAAGTATCTTCTGCCCATCTTTTTTAAGTTCCGTTTCCCTAATATTATGTGAACAAAATTTAACGGTTAATTTTTTTTCGACTATCCGTTATCGAACACGTGACTTGTATTTGACCAAACAACAGTTGGAACTACGTTAATGTTTCCAAAACAAATGTGTTAGTTTACATAAAACAACGAAACTAACTCCGGGCTTAAGTTTTCTACACTCTCTAGTGAACGATGACTATGAGCTGCAGTTACTCGTAGACTCGTTACCAGTACCAATTAGGACGTATTTAAATATATTTGCAATGAATTTGAAATGTAACTTTCAGATAATTTTATTCGTGTATTTTATACAACTTGGCTCATATAATCAGGTAAGAAATATTTTGTTTTTAATTCGAGTAATATAAATAACAAAACACCATTTATTAACTAAGAATAAAAAACAATTCCATGTTAAAAAGTTTCAGTTAAGTTAAATCTGGTGTCTCATTTTACTCTTACATCTATACTTAATATTATAAAGAGAGAAACTTTGTATTTTTGAATTTATGTATTTTTGTTTGTATTGAAATAACTCAAAAACTACTTGTCCGATTTTAAAAATTCTTTCACATTTCATAACCCCCGAGTAACATAGGCTATATTATTTATTTCCACGCGGACGAAGTCGCGCACAACAGCTAGTTAGTAATAAAATACTTAAAGGTTATGCTTTAGGCGGGCTCACAATTTATTCTAGACTAGCTGTTGCTCGCGACGTCGTCCGCATGAAATTAAATAATATAGCCTATGTTACTTGGGGATAATGTAGCTTTCTAATAGTGAAAGAATTTTTGAAATCGCCTCACTAGTTCATGAATTATTTCAATACAAACAAAAATACAAAAATACAAAGTTTCTCTCTTCATAATATTAGTATAGATATAGATATAGCTGTTTACTTATCTAAATTGTTGTATATTTTTCTTAAAGACAGCGTTAAGAACAAAATAGAACCATCAAACTATAATATTAGAAGTAGTTAGGAATAATTGAAAGTAATTAATTACCACTATAGGCAAGATCACACTACGCCTACTAACTTTGCATCAAAGTTTAGATTAGTTGGGAATTGCTATTAATTTCTAAGTGTTCAGACTCGTAACTCTCGTAATGGCTGCATGTCGACAGACTGGCAAATGTTGACGCAAATACATTAATAAAGCTGAGCATAGAATATAGACTGTAGACGCCTAATCAGCTTATTTCTATTAATATTATTAATGCTAAACTTTGAAAGGAAGGTTGGATATTTCTTAGAAGGTACTCGTATCTCCAAAACAGATGTATAGACCTGGATGGAATTTAGCACAGATGTAGGACATAGTGGAAGAACAAATAGTCTTCATACTATGTTTTTAATAGTTCCGCGCAGATGTAGTCTCGGATGATAACTAGTATTATAAGTAACTAGATGTTGTGCGCGACTTCGTCCGCGTCGAATTAATTAATATAGCCTATGTTACTCAGGAATAATGTAGCATTCTAATGGTGAAAGAATTTTTGAAATCGGCCCAGTAGTTCTTGAGTTATTTCAATGCAAACACAAAAAAGTTTCTATTGTATATAGATTTATAATGTTTCTTTCAGGTCGATGCGAAAAATCATTCGTTACTGGAGAAGCATATAAATGAATATTACGGGAAATATGATATGCAGGTATTTGGTATAAAAAATAATTGACTAACAGAAATCAATGGTTTCCACGTAAATAATCGTATGTTTATAATACAATATGACAAGATTTAAAATATTAATACCAAAATACAATATTCTTTTTCCATGTGGTTACAGTTACAATGGTTTACGTAGGAGCCATCGAAATGTCATAATATAATTTGTAGCTAAAATTTTACCAGAATTAGTTTTTTTTTTAATTTACAGGATTACCTTCAAGGTTTAAAAAACTACACTGAAGTATACGAATTAGATAAAGAAAGGGAAATGCCTAAATTGATAATAAAAAAGATAGGAAAACATAAAAAGAAATGGAAGAAAACTGAAGAAAAGGAGAAATATATCATGATGAAGAAGAAGAAAATATCGAAGAATAAAATGAAAAGAAAGAAGTCGCCGATGAAGTTTGTGAAGACGGTCAGCGAGAAGAATAGAGATTCAAACATGTCGGGATCTAAAGAAGGCGATGATATCGGACGGAAACCTGATATTGTTGTACATATAGTAAAATGATTAAAGAGCTATGTTTTTTATTTATTGATTTTTTATATTATAAAGTGTAAAATGAGCAAACGGGGCGGCATGCAGGTGGGAGTTGCCGATAGAGTGAAACGACCACTGACTAATTTACAGTTTTTATTTTTATTTTACAAAGTAGCAAACGAGCAAGTGGCTACCAGAATTCGCTGAAAAGTCCGAAGCCACCCCGGCCATAGCCATCTGCAACTGCAGATGCGTTGCCTACCCTTAGTCTTCCGAGGAGGAGACGCACAGCAAGAGGATAATACCTAAATACCTCTTCCTATGCGTCCCCTCCCCCGTCAATCCACTTCCCCTTCTCATCATTACGTGTCCTAGTTGCGCTGCCTACCTTAATTAAGGTAGAAAGAGACGCACTGAAAAAGGATACTTATTTATTCTTAGGCGACCCCTGCTATGCCAAATCCGCTTACCCTTCCAATTCCGTTCTTATAAGGAGTGGGATGGGAAAGTGAACTAAAATTTGGCCTCCAGCACCACACTCGTCAGACGACTCTCGGAATTTCTTCCATCTTACCTTGTCTTCTCTGTGGTCCTGCTATTTCACAGAGCGAGCTTGTCCATTCCTTCAGAAGATATTACGGGCTCTACCACTGTTAAGATCTTTATAAATTACCTACATAAACTCGAAACTATCTTAAGTTCTCTAAGTTTTTAATTAATTTTAAACTTTATGAGTTGCCTTAACCTGAATACCCCTAACTTTAAATACCCAAGAGAATAGTTTATTCTACTCTACATTGACGAACGATGAGTTTACTTAGTCGAAAAACACGTACAGAAACATATTGTTCTTTCAGTTTTCTACAATAAAAATGAAAGGTAAAACTACGAGTAAGATATCTATATCTGTACTAATAATTCAAAGAGGAAAACTTTGTATTTTTGCATCTATTGAAATAACTCAAGAACTACTTGGCCGATTTCAAAAATTATCCCCTAGTAACATTGGCTATACTTTTTTTAATTCGCGAAGTCGAACAAAAGTTAGTTTTTATATAAATGTTTGGGCAGTGGAAATTCCCAGTAAACGCTGTACAATGTTCATGAAATACGATTATAACCTGCTCTGGACGTATCGTAAAATTGTTCATAAAAATCACATAACATATAATAACTTCGTATTTTTTATGTTAAAAGATATAATGGGAAAATGCATTAGTTGGTTTGTGTCTCAGTTATTATTACTTTTAAACTATATTTTAAATACTAGGAGAATAAAGTTAAAAATTATTTGATAAAGATTCTAGATTAAAGGACTAATAGGAATCTGAATAGATTCGTTTCAAGATTCGACATTTATTTAACATTCGTTAACGTCGCTTAAAATCTGACGAACGTCATAATTTGTATGGAATTTAAAGGTCGTTCATTTTCTACAATAAGAGTCGATTTGAGGCCATTAAACCTCTTTTTTTTTAAATTACAAATTATATAAATTGTAACAAATACTTTTCGAATCCATATTAGTTTGTAATAAAAAGCTTTTATAGCTATAGATTATTTTGCGGAGACCGACAATGTTGTCTAGATTTTGACATATTTAAGACCTAACTTTTCCGATGTTTTCTAGTTTATTAGTGAAACTTGAAAGTGTATGAAACGAATACTTTGCCAATAAATATAACTCTGACAGAAATATATGAGTAAGCTAGAGCTTTATACAAAGTTGTTATATTTCTTATTGAAAAAATACTAGGAGGATAACAAAAGTAAATGCGATACAAAGCAAATCGATAAAAATGTTTGGAACTGGCAATGACGTTTGATATCTCACACGTGACAAGCACATGACTTATCAAATGTCTCTGTCAGTTTCATACATTTTTGTCGATTCTATCAGCGATATCGCTAATCGAAAGATACTTTGGGCCACTCCACTGGTGTATTGTAAACAATTTAATAATATTAAGTAAATGCGAATATTTGTGACCAAGTAACTCCAAAACTGTTAAACTGAGCATACTGTAGGTAACTCCTAAAGTATCCTTCTGTTGGCGATATCGCTCATGGAATCAACAAAAATGTTTGAAACTGACAATGACGTTCCATAAGTCACGTGCTTGTTACAAGTTTTTGATGTTCGCTATCGAATTTTTTTCTATTTTTTTTCTATTTAATTGGGACAATAAAGATATTTTTTTTATTTTTCAGTCATAGATATATTGAACTGCAATTAGTTTTGTTTTAATTTTTTCCGCTTTTCCGTTTTATTTTTTGATTTATTCTTCATCTTCATCAATCTTCTTATTTTAATTTCTAATATCTTCAATGCTCTCCTCATGAATTCATTTTTATTATCTTTTAAAATATTTTGATGTTTTTTATCCAAAATATGTGATAGAACATCTTGTTGCTCTAATTCAACATGGCGGCTAATCTGAAAAATAATGTGTGATTTAAATAAGTAAATAGGTAGTAGGTTTGGTACAGTTTTATTTGTTTTGTTCTTATTATATTCGTTTTGGGTGGTTTTGGTGTTACGTATTTTTTTTGGTGGTCGTTTTATATTTTTCCAAAAATATTTAACAGTTCTGAGTTATTTTAACTATGCATTTGCAACTTAATACCATACATTTTGTTATCGCTTGATTTTGTTTATTTTTTAAGACAAAGACCAGTTTTTTCTTAGTGGTTTCAGTAGTTGAATACCACGACAAAGTCACTGTTTTACAACAACAACTCACGTCTGTAACCCAGAGGGGTAGGCAGAGACAACGGATACATTTGGCTCGATCCTGACACATCTCTCTCGCTTCTACATTCATACTTCTACGCATACCTAATTCCTCAATTTGGGAATTTCAACTATTTTACTTGAATTATTAATAAAAAATAGTAAAAAAATGCATTTAACATCATTACTTACTCGTTTTAAGTTTTCTGAAGGATTTCTTGAGTTCGGTGCAGCGATATATTCGTCTAAATTATTTTGAGATGCAAGATCCTAAAATAGAAAATATATATTTTTAAACTATGGCTCAAATATTAACATTTTGTTTATAAAACCCCTGATATATTTGGGTTTGAGTCAAGGCTATTATTATAAAGAGAAAAGATTAGTATTTTTCTATGTATTAAAATATTCAGAAACAACGTGGGATTACCTAAAGTAAAATCGCTACAAAGCGAATCGATAACAAACATCAAAAATTTATGGTATTGACAATGACGTTCCATATCTCACACGTGACGAGCACATGACTTATCAAATGTCATTGTCAGTTTCATACATTTTTATGCCATCAGCGATATCACCAATCGAAAGATACTTTGGGTAGACCTCTTGGACTGATTTCTAAAATTATTTTACCGTTAGAAAGCTATATTAACAATAAGTAACAAAGCTTATTTTTTAACTCCGCGCGGACGAAGTCGCGAGCAACGGCTAGTAATTTTATATTTATAAAATACAAACAATAAGCACCTTTATGTGAAAGTCCTTTGACACCACTAATTGAAATGACAAACACAAAACTAAAATGTTAACACCAAAAGCCAACGATGACCAATACATTTTCTAATAATCAATTTAAAGGAAAACTTTCCATTCTATTCGATTCCTAAACTCGATATGAAGATAATGATTCGATTCTGAAATCTGTTATTTCTCAAACTATTTTTAAAAATAAAAATAAAAGAACTTTTATCGCTACCTTTGTTATGTTGTTTATTAAACAACGTTAAAAAATAAAGAACACGACGATTAAACTTTTGTCATTTTTTTGATCAACCTAAGCTAAGGTAAGGTAAGGTACGATTCATGATAGGCTCCATTTTCCGCAACTCCACGATTAGCGCGTATTTTGCGTGAATACACATATCAACAACCAATGTGGATCAACCTTTCGAAGCTATCTGTCAACCCTCCCGGTAAAGAAAAGCAATATTGTTCACTTTCTTTACATCTAACTTTACAAAGCAAAAAGAAGTAGAAGTAAATCTGGTGAGCCAACCTTATGGGAGTAGGATAAGAGAGATGATCCCCCTTATTCCGAAAAAAAATAAAAAGTACTGCGATAAACAAGGACGAATAAGTCGTCGATTATACAATACGATACTGGAGGACACTCGGAACTAAATAAGATAGACCAGGAGTCTCATTATACTTGTCGAGGACAAAACATAGTGCCCGCGACCCCGCCGTAATACGTTTGAGGGCCGTCAGGTTTTAGTGGGTGTTACGGTCACCTTCTGTGGCCGGCGAGTCCCACACTTCCTACACCATGGCACAGCCCGGCGTAGGGGTGCTTAAATGCATTTCCTGACGTTTAAAACAAAAAAGGGTTCATTAGACCAAATATAAGATAAGAAGTACCAGGAACAAGGATGTTTTGTATTTTGGAATACATTTTATGAATGTACTAGTGCCAAACGTAGAAAGTACAACAGTAATAACGCAGATTCTCGTTTCGAAATAAAGCGAGTTTAGTAGGATGAGTTTAGTTTAATTCTCTAGTTTAGAATGTTATTTAAAAAAAGGTAATATTAATAATATATTAAAGAGGAAAGATTTGTATTTTTAAATTAATTGAAATAACTCTAAAACTCCCGGGGCGATTTTAAAAATTCTGTTACCACTAGACAGCAACATTATCACTCGAAAGCTAGGACCTATTATTTATTCTAGTATGTTTGAAATAAGTATTTTTCTTTTCTTATATAATATTAGAAGATATGCAATGAGACAATATTACATAATCAGTTCTTTATACGTCTCCATCGATAGCTCGGCGATTACCGAAGTTAGGTTAGGTTAGGTTAGACTAAATAAAACTAAAGAGTTATGAGAAAAATCTTTTATTTTCTTAAATCCCATGAACGCTTCGTGCTCTATCAGGTATATAAAATGTGTTCTTTCTAATCTTCTGTTGTCCTGATCTCATTTCTACTTCGTTTCTGTCAACTTTGAAAGGTCGCAGTTGACGATTTTCATTCGGCTGAAATAAAAAAATAATTACATTAAGGAACAAAAAGCAGTTACTAACAATTATTGTAATTTTAAGTGCTTTGACAATTTATTAGTTTTGTCAACATCGATTTTCTTATTCCTATAGACCGTTACAACTTAGAGTCCTTCAAGAAGCGAGCGTATCACCTTCTCAAAGGTCGGCAATGCAGTGCGGTTCCTCTGGTATTGCGGAAGTCCATTAGCGTGGATACTCACTTTAGTGTTCCCGCTGCTCGTTTGCCCGCTTTTTATATAAAAAAGACCTTTTATTAACTCACCTTATTATGTCGCCTACGATTCCGAACCTTCTGAAGTTTACGTTCCAAATAATCTAATTTTTCCTGATAATATTTCCGTCTCTTGTAATTAAGTTGTCCGTCACTATCCATATGATTTACTGGGTAATAATTCTTCTGTCTTGGTTCTTCATAATTTTTAGATACATATCTCTCATCTGGTAAATCATTTTTTCTTACTTTACGTCTATTTATTTCTTCATCGTTACGATAGCTTACGTCCCTTAATGTATTATCACGGCCATGGTTATAGTCTACTATTGCATTCATAGTTCTAGTATTTCTATCTAATATTCTATTAAATTTTACATTAACGTTATTGTCGTATGCATTATCATTTATAGGTTTCTCTAAACGTTTCTTTAATGTACCTAAATTATCTTCATAGTCCGTTTCCTTTTCTACTAATCGATTTTGATAGTTCATAGTATCATCAAAGTTAACAGGTCGACTGAGTTTCGTATCTCTTAAATATACTTGAGGTTCTCTTTGCACGTTTTTTAAATGTTCGTTCACTCTATTTTCATATTGAAGAAAATTCTCTCTATCTTCATTTATTTTACTTTTATAAGTATTATCCTCAACCTGTCTAGCAGATATTAGAATCTTTGGTTCGTTGCTTATACGTCCGTATATTTTTCTCAATTTACTATCTAACATTTCTTTTTCGCTTTGATCAAAGTTAATATGATTAACTTCTTGTTCTAAATTATCGAGTAAATGCATAACTTTCTTGTCTGCATTTTCATTTTTTGATTTAGCATATATTTCAGGTAAGGAATCGTTTGCGAAGATATCCTCATTCACTTTTAAATATCTTTTATTCTCTTCATCGCTATGTTGAGATACATTAAAATTTCTCTTTTTATTTAAATATTTGTTTACGAGGTTTTGAACTTTTGCAAAGTCTTTTCTTGGTAAGACATCTTTTTTAATCAGAACTTTTACTGGCAACTTGAAATTGTTTACATTTGAGAAAATACTTTTTCTTCCATTATGTTTCTGGAAATTCAAAGTTATAATTATTTTTAAAAGTAAAAAAGATTATAAATAAAAAAGACATGTCGACACTTACAATTCGAACCACGTCGGTGCTCTGTGATACGGTTTGTCTATTTTCTGGAGCTAATGAGCTTTTACCAAAATATCCATTGTGTATTTTCCAAGTGTTCTCTTTGTGGGTAAGTGCTCTGTAATTAAAAAAAGATCGTTTCTCACACGGAATATATTCTTTGCTACAAAAAACATACCTCAAAATATTTATGCCGTTTCCATCAAGTTTTTAACTTTATCGTTCTGTGGAATAACTATGTTTTGAAGCCTACACAAAATATTACCTTGCTTGCTGCAAATTGTTGCGTGCCTCACGTAGAGTTTTTTCAAAGTCACTTGTGTAGGGCTTGAAATTAAAAAAAATGTGTTAAATATTTCAGATAATAATTTTATCAAATACTACAATTGGTTTGGTTTAATAATACTAAATACCTCTTTCCCGTGGATGCTGTTATCTCCATTATCATTATTAAATATATCAACATTTTCAAACTGATCATCAGTATCGTTGTAATATCTAAAAAATGAAACAATCAGTATGTATTAATAACTTTAATAACAGAAACAACTTGGACTTCATTTCTGTATGGACTACTGTCCATACTTAAACTGAACTCTTAAATAAATTATAAATGATCGCTAACCTTCGGTTTTTCAGTTTATGAGGAGGCGCGTCCTCCATTGCAATAATTGGCAATAAAACTATGGGTGGGACACAGTTTTTTCCATTGCACGGTTTCGAAAACGCTGGAAGTAAAATATATGAAATGGTTATAAATTAAACGATTTTCACTAATGGACAGACTATTGAATATCACGACTTGATATTAGATAAGTTTGAAATGAAATTGGTAGACGCAAGTTTAGTTTAATCTGAAGAGATGCTAATTGCTTAATTTAATTATGAGACTCATTTCACCAAGAGCTCCTCTGTCGTGACGTATACTGTGCTAATGAAGATGGATAATAATTTAATCTAACAATAGAGAAGACTAACATTGCCAGCATTAAAGACCTGATGCGCTTGGCACAAGACAGAAAGAAAATCGCTACGCTGGCGGCCAACCACCAATAATGGAGTGGTACAAGAAGAGCAATGATGATGAGACGCATTTTAACCTTTTATAATTTAGCATCTTTGTAAGACTTCAAGAGTGCTTACTTAACGATACTGTTCCCTAAAATATTACAGTATCCATACTTACGTTTATAATTAAAACTTTCCGTGCACAAACAGTCTTCGTCCTCTTCAAAGCCAGGTGGGCAGCCACATTGCGTGCCCGATGGTGCGTCAATCGGTGGTTCAGTGTTGTACACTGAAGTGCCGGGAGACGGACGCGCGGAGAAATTGCAGATCACTTGAACAGACTGAAGATATAAAATTTAGATCGTCTTATTTCAGTAATTCTTAACATTTATAGGCAGCGTCTTTTCGCCGTTTTAGAGAATATAAATGGTCGCTTCCTCGTTTTTACTAATACTATAAAAATCAAACCTTAAGATGGATATGATTTCTGACGACTTGAGGCATTTTCTAAAAAAACTTAAAAAGTGGCATATGGTATATGTGTTGATCCAGAAATCCGTAAATGAATTAAGATTGAATATTCTGCTGTAGCCGAATATCTGTATTTTCAAAGCATTCTTTCTTTTGTTGAGGCATCCGATACGACACGACGACCTGATAATCACTATTATAGAAGGCAAGATAGAAGGAAAGAGAAGGAGAGGAAGACCGAGAGCAAGTTATATAGACCAAATAAAAAAGAAAGTGGAAATCGTGTCGTATCAGAAGGTCAAGTTGTTGGCACTGGACAGAGAGGGTTGGAAAGGGCTCCACTGACAAGGTTGAAAACCTTAAATTAAAGAAGAAACAAAGCTTTCTGTATTTAAAAGTGAGTAAAATATTTTATACAACAGTCTATAATGTTTACGTAGGCAGGTCGAATTCAACGTAGTAATTCCCCTGAATATTTGATATTACGCCGTTCCCAAATGCAAACTGGATGATTCGAATCCCCAGATGTTAAGTAATGTAACACTCGCTTAATCCTTTACTTAAATTCGTAAATCGAACGTCCCAAGGGAACTTAGGTAACGGGGTATCATTTGTCACATCCCTAACGCCGTCCGTTCATCGGTTCGGGTCGCATCCCTTTTTTTGCATTAGAAATGTTTAACCCAGCTTTATAAATGCGGCCCATATTTTATGGTCAATTTCGAGTGATTTTCACATTTTATGCTTAGAAATTTAATGAAAGAAAACGAAACTTTGTTCTCATAGGCTTATTTACGAAGTTACACATAACGATTACGACTTTTTTTTACAAAATAAAATGGCGTACCTTAGTGTATATTATAGTTGTACTAAAATGTATACTTTAGAATTGATTGACTTAGGCAAGCATAACATGGTGGGTGTAAACGAAAGTGCCCGAAAAAAACTGTAGAGCTAAGGAAGAAGACAGAAGAAGAAAAAGTACTAGACATCCTTAGCGACCAATTAACGTCTCTGTGTATTAGTATTTACTTACATTATAACTCATATCAGCAAAGTTATTCTTGTACGTGTATTCGGTGTAGGCAGACATACCGCAGCCCATGTGTGTCGCGTGACCTGCCACCATTTCTAAGTATAACTTGCCCGATGTTTTTCCTGGATTTCTGTAAACAATTATAAGTATTATCCTTATATTTATCCTTACATAGTATAAAACAATAACGCTTTTTTATGTTTGTCCCTATATATGCTTGAATCTTTAAAACTACGCAACGGATTTTGATGCGGTTTTTTTAACTTTAAACTAGCGACCAGCCTTGGCTACGCAAGGTTTCAATTATTGTTAGTATGGCTGTTATATACAATTTTCAAAGGTTTTCTGTAGTGTATTTAGTATCAGTTTTGCAGCCGTGCAATACTATTAAGCTTCAGATTTTATAACAGTGCTCAGAGAGAGCTCAGAGCTCGCTTTAACATCTTCGCACGAAATGTCCGGCTCGCCCAGTGAATTGCCACGACCACACAGAAGACAGGCGTCAAATGGAAGCTATTCCGTGTCTGACGTGTGTGGTGTCGAAGGCCTATTTTTAGTAGAACGAGAAAGCTTTCTATCATTTACTTATAATGATGATGATGTGATGATGAAAGAAATCTTTATACAAGGTTGAGTGGTCCAGTGATTTATTTGCTTCAGTAATACTTACTGTAACCAATCGGGATAATTCATAATCATGTCGGCTGTGACAGATGCCTTCTGGGTGTACCAAGATTTTGTGCTTTGCTTGATAGCGTAAACTAACTTCTCTTCTGTTAATCCTGGTACATTATCATCTCCGCTACGAAATGTTCTTGATATCGTGTTCCATTCGGGATAACTATATCTCACCAGACCAGCTGTCTGTCCAGGATCGGCGAATGTCTCTGAAAGATAGTATAGTTATAGTTAAACCCATGATGGGTTCCATTTTCCGCAACTCGACGACTAGCACGTATTTTGCGTGTCTTCACACATATCTTTGAATTTCTTCGCCGATATGTTCAGACATCACGATGTTTCCCTTCACCGTAAGAGGGTCGGGTAAATATGTACATGGTTTTGAAATACTCAGAGATACTGATAAATATGTAACTGGTGAAATCAATTATCGATCTTCGATCGGTTCTTGGATGCCCGTGGTATATTTTATCATGAATCTCAGTATAATTTGACTGATCTAAAGATATAATAATCGAGAAATATGATCTATTGTTTAGCCTTCTAAATAATTTGCATAAGCTATGCAAATCTAGCCAATATAGCGTCATAGAGGTTCTTACATAGAAGAATTGCGCAAGTTTAAAGACTAAATTATCTTTACGTAGCTTAAACCGGCTACAGACCTTCAGTTTTAACTGTACAGTTCTACTGCGCAGTAAACTGACGTGTGTAGGCAAAACTGAGAACTGTACAGGGGTGCTACCCAACGTACATTCACTACGAAGCGTGTTTATAGCGAACGTCGAAAATGTATGAAACTGACGTTGACATTCGATAGGTCATGTGATTGTCACGTGTGATATCAACCCTCATTGCCTGTTCCATACATTTTTGAAGTTCGATTTGTAGCGAATGTACTTCGAGTAGCCCTCCAGCTCGTCTGTACAGTTTTAACTGTACAGTTCGGCTGCGTAGTTAAAACTGAACGTTTGTAGCTGGGTTTAGTATAGTTCTTTGTAATTTTTATATTCAAAGTTTTTTTTTTCACGACAGGCGACGATGGCTCTCTCTTGTGTTGGAGGCCAAGACCCACTTTGGGTCGTTGTGCCAGCGGAGTAAGTAAGTAAGTAAGTAAGTAAAGTTTTTTTTTGTAGATTTTAAATAATACTCACTTGTAGCTCTACAAATATCGTGTCTTAAAACACACTGGTTGGCTAATACTTGCGCAAATGTTGCTAATTCTTCATCCCATTGCTGTAAATATCAGAATCGTATATAACAAAGAAAATTACCCTTTTTTATTACTAGTACTCTTATCAAATAATAGACAAATATGTCTTTTATTTGAGTTTGCTTTCCTTCTTCCTTATTACGAATATGAAATGTAAACGAAAGCAAATAAACGTAGTTTTCTTTGATACTGAAGTTTCATATTTTCTATCTCTTTGATACTTATGAATTAATCTGATGTCTTATTCCTTTTTGGTTAATGACTTATTCGGTAAATTATTATTTCTATTAATATTATAATAGGATTAATTAGGAAGCATATACAATCATAATATATTATTGAGTCATGAACATTTCTTAGTCGTATTTTTTTTTTATTCTATGACCGTGTAACCGCGGACTTCCACTGTACTTAGTCATACAAAAACATATCATCGTCCCTCTCATTATCTTCGATTAAGACAGAGATGGTATTATTCTATACAGGTGTTCTAGTCCTAAGTATTTTATGTATTGCATTTCTAAGTTAACGCCTTTTTAAAATAAACAATACTGTGTATAAAAATATATTCTTACCAATCTGAGCATCCCAAAGCCTTTAGGTAACGGACTTCCGTTCTTCCCTTTCTCCCTGCCCAAGGCTACTTTACTTCTTATACTGAAATGGAATATTTTCTCATACAAAAATATAACGGATTGAATTTACTATATAAGAGAAAAGATTTTTATTTGCGTATGTATTGAATTAACTCAAAAACTTCTGAGCCGATTTTAAAAATTCTTTCACCGTTAGAAAGCTGCATTATTTTTGAGTAACATAGGCTATATATTTTAAATCCAAGCAGTGTTTCAATTTTGCAAAGGATTAAAGGAAAATGGAGTCGATGTCTTAAAGAGGCATAAATTAAGTCTAAGATTTATATTTTTAAACGTAATTTACTCTAGTATTGTTTAAGGTATTTTTATATAGTCTAGATTTCATAAAAGTTTTTATAAAATCACTTACGCATTTGATATTTCTAGAAATTTTGATGCTAAGAAAGGAGTAATCGTAATGTTCGGGGAATTAAGACAGTGTGGTCCTAATTCTTTGTCCTGCAAAATAAAGTCGTTACAATCCTCATCATCATCAAATTCATCATTAGTTAATGGGTGCACCAGGTTGTCGTGGTCCAGAACGATTTATCATTAAATTCAGTCTTTACTCCCTTCTCTATCAAGTCACTTTTCACGGAATCTGTGTCTTCCCAGGACTACTTGTCTACTCGTCTCAAATTACTATTAGTATCTCTCCCGTCCATATCCTATTCCGGTACGGTCGGCGCACCAGGTTTTGGTCCACCAAGTTACCTTTCTTCCGTCATCTCAGTCACACCCTAGTTGACCATTGTACCTTTCACGCAATGCATCTCTTTCTCTATATCTTCTAATAAATAAATTAAAAGCTTAACAATACCTTGTTATAGTACATGCACATGACATGCGTCCCCTCCTTGCAGTATTGCATCTTTGGACAAAAATCCGACACGTAGATATTCTTTTGGTTGACGGCATCTAGAACTCTTGAGCATCTCGACTCTTTCAATATATTTAATATTAAAAGTACTGAACATGTCTGGAAATAAAAATACTTCTGGTCTACTAAAGAGTTTATGTCAGGTAATTCACTAAAATGTTATCAGGTAAAGAAGCAAAGGAGCAGAATCGACGCCTATGGACAGCCGATGCTAGAGGAACTGTTGGCATTGCAGGACTTTTAGAATATGGTTCGATTGCTGTGTCTGATAGCTGTTGCTCGCTGATTCTAGCATAAGTACAGTCTTCAACACTATTTTACATGGGACAAAAATATGTCCATATTTATTTGTCTTATATTACGATTGAAGCGGTACTTTTTATATATATTCTAGTCTGATTTGTTAAAGAAGTGATGGACAAAATGGTCTTCTGAGGTCAAAGTTTCTGCATAGGATCTAAGTTGAATTTTATGTAGTGTGGTACTTACCCAGGAAAACATTATAACATCTCAGGATATATTTTCAGCATCGTAAGTTTTGAGAAATAAGCATCGACTTGATGTAATGTTAAATTCTCAACATCGTTTCCTTGATTGTCTCAGGGTTCTTTTGTTTATTTGTGGTTGTGATGTTTTTTGAGACTTCTAAAATTCATCAAAAATAATTTAACACATTTATGATTTAATTAAAATAAAATTTTAGTAATAAAAAATATAAATAGTACTTAAATATGTAATCAATAGTAATCTACTTCGTTTTCTTACTTTCGTGTAATTGCTTATTTTAGTTAGTTTTGTTAAAAATAAAGCTGTATTTTTTTATAATACAATACAAAGTGGCAAGCGAGCAAGTGGCCACCAGGATTCGCTATAAAATGCGAAGCGACCCCTGCCACAGACATCTGCAATTGCAGATGCGTTGCCTATCCTTAATGTACAGAGGAAGAGACTCACAGCAAGAGGATAATACCTCTTCCTATGCGTCTCCTCCTCCGCCTATCCACTTCCCCTTCCCATCAGTTTCTTACAAGGAAATGATAGGAAATAATTAATCGGAAAAGCTTTCAATCAGAAACCTTGTTAGAGGAAATGCTAAGTCGAAACAATAGCAATGAGTTTCCGACAACAAGCACAGGTGTTCATGTATAGATTGTTTAAAAACTCTTTGGTACTAAGACGTAGGTTATTGTATACAAGATATTGTAGTTAGAATATATTAGGAACATACGAAACTAACTATTTATATTACATATATCCCAAAGTACTGTGGGAGAGGGCTCAGAGGTAGACCAGATTCGGGTCTTTTGAAATAAAACGTATTTATTTTATCTTAAGAGAAGAAATAGATATACATTCACATTGAAGGGCGGCTCTGGAATATATCGAAGATGGTATGTTATTACAATTTAGAATAATCAAAATATGAATTTAAAATATTCTTTTTATGAAAAGACTAAGTCCAAAGAGGTCCTGTGTGCTTGAGGAAAACGTTGCATTCTAAAGCAACACCTAAAGTTTTTACCGGTTTATTTTTTAAATTACCTTACTTAGTTATAATGATCTCGAAATATTTAATTTTTCTTCAAATAAGTTTATTAACATGACAGTGTAAGTAAAAGATTTTCATTTTATTTTTAAATATTTTTCATCGGATATAATACAAAAACTATCTTAGACTACTTTTTAATAAACGGTTTAAGATGATAGAAATTAGGAAATCGGGTTAGGTTAGGTTAGGTTATTTTTTTAAATATTGGCAAGCAACACATTCACAACACTCACAATTTTTTTTACTTTATACTATACGTTTAATGGATATTAAAATCTACTTACTTTAAAGATGAAATAATATCAAATATAATTATCTATATAACGAGCACAATAGCACTTGTTTACAAAGCACATCCATCAAGCAGTGTAATATCAACTGGACTATTGATAACATTTACAAACGCACCACTATCAAGAATACCGTTATGTTTATCTTCCGTATTAAAAAGAAATAACTTTCTCACATTAGAATAAAAAAGTAATAGAACGTCGTCCTTTGGCTACTTTTTTCAAACAGCCAGCATTGAGTGCTTGAGAACAATAGTGTTTTGTGTTTCTCAATCGATAAACTTTGCCCATAGTTTATAAAAGTAGTGCTTCAAGATTTTAACTTGTATGTGCCAACGACTGTACTGATTACAATCTGTTACAATGATCATCTTAATTATATTACTTATAAATGTTACTTTAAAAATAATTTTAGCTACCGATACGCATGTAAGTTAATCATCAATCATTAATTTTATAGTTTAAAATTATTATTTCAAATTTTAATTAATTATTTAAATATTATATTATATTTAAATTATTTATTAATTACTAGCTGTTGTGCGCGACTTCGTCGGCGTGGAATTACATAATAACCTATGTTACTCGGGGATAATGTAGCTCTCCAATGGTGAGAGATTTTTTGAAATCGGTCAAGTAGTTCTTGAGTTATTTCAATACATGCAAAAATACAAAGTTTATTTCTTTATAATATCAGAATAGAAATAGATAAGAAGAAGTAGTATTGTAGTTAAGTCATTTTAGAAGTACATAGGTTAGAATACCGATTCCCAATCTCTAAAAGAACCGGAGGTAAACGATGTCAGGAAATAAAGTAAAGGGTTCACGAATTGGAGAGGAAATGCAAGAATTAGTTATTATGGCAATAAAATGAGATTTACTTCTTATCAGGGGGTTCAGTAAAACAAAAATAGAAAGGAGCATACGATAAAAGTTTGATAATCTTCGGGTTAGAGCGAATGGGGAATACGGCATGTTTTACATCAATGTCGTACCCATTGTAAACTTAATTAATTCGTTGTAATCAATTGTTAGTAATTAACGCTCCATTTGGGTTGAATGCGATACGAATCAATAAGTAATTCAGTTGACCTAGTTTACTTTTAACCTATTTAAAGGGTGCTTTAGTGGTCTATTCAATATAAGGGTTGTAAGTTCTATTGATAATAAGTTTGTTGTGAAGCAATTAAATCAAAATGGAAGATTCTAGACCAAAATCTATCATTCCTAACCTGTAAATATAATATTACGGTGAAGGAAACATCGTGATGCCTGCACATATCGGCGAAGAAATTCCAAGATATGTGTGAAGTCAAGCAAAATAGGCGCTAGTCGTGGAGTTGCGGAAAATGGAGCCCATCATGGGTCGAACTAACTAACTTAATTTAATATTTGTCATATGTTTGTGTTGTTATTTTTCCAGAATACGGCAATTGAACAAAGAAATCATACAGTACTCAAGCCAACATCGTATTTCACAGAAATGATGTCGGTAAGTGCTAAGTAGTTGATTCATAAACTTTGTGCATTTTTTTGCAATAATACGTTAATTTTATTTAGCATATTTAATGCTAACTTAATGTATTTTTCAGCTATATCCACAGATACCAACGAAAAACGAAAGCTACTTCGAGAAATCGGAAAATATGCTTCGAATGCCGAAGAAATACTACGAAGATAGAAAGAGAAAGCGAAAAACTATAAAGAAACTACCAAAAAGAACCGTGCAGAAGATAATAAAGAAAAGCAAAGCGAAGTATAGGAGAAATTTTAATCTCGCGACAATGCAACCAACACAAGTATCGAATTTAATAGACAAATCATTCTCAGTTCTAGTAAATAATGAAGTAACAACGCAGATGAACTTAAGAAAGAAGTCAAGGAAGAATTTGAAATTGATGAGATACCCAATGCCATTCCAAAAGCTACCTTTTCACTATAGATATAAGAGAGATAATGACAGAGACGTGTACATACTAAAAGATTTAGATGAAATACAATTTCTTAGCGATGAAAATGGATATGATGTAGTAAAGGCACACGTTAAAAATTACTGGTGAAACTGGATCTGTCATGACATTGAAGTTTAATTTTAATTATTTGAGGAACAATGTAATAGTAGTTCGGAATTGGTTATTTTTTTATGATTAAATATTGTTTGTTGAGCATTTTCATCTGGTTTCCTTTCTAAATGAAAAAAACGACACACTTACTGTACTTCCGTGGCTAGACGGAAGTATAATAGGCGTCTGTGCTGCGTTTCTGTGGAAGGTCTAATGCTTCGCTGAGAATTCATACGATTTTAAGTTCGAACTTATTGATAATTTTTGTAAATAAAATAAAAATGATTGGTTAAGTCATTGCTTTTGCTCAAGAATTTACTTTTGCTCGATTATAAATACGACGATTAGTACTTTATAGTTTAGTAGTAGTACTCTCAAAATAAAAGTATGTAGACTAGTTTCAAACCTTTCCCACCAGCCCTTTTACACCGTTTATTTCCAATGAATTGTTTTAGACCAATTCATTTGCTTCGTCCCAGGTGTATGCAGCCATTTCGTAATTTGTTGGCTCCATTAAGCGACCGTTGAATTGCTAATACTTAACTGTGAGCGACGATGCCAAAAAAATTCAACAAAACCATATTGTTGTCTCTATTTTTTCAAATAGTATGAAAGCAATGACAATGTTTTTTGTATACATGTAACTGGCTGGATTTAGCTTGTATTTTGTTAGATCAAAGGTGTTATAGAAAACATTTTGCTTACTTGAGTTAACCTGACCTATATTTTGTTGGCAACGTTTCTATTTCCTTTTGCCAAATGATAACGGTTACGATGTTTGGAGCATGTTATGAATTTGGTTTAAATTGTATTTTGGGAGTATTATTTTTTATTATTTGTGATACTGTCAACTTTAATGAAATAGATTTTTTATATACGAGTTATATTATATATCATCAGATTAAAGAACGGTTTCAAAATTGGTCTTATTGTTGACGTCTTATTGCAGAAATACTTTTTGTCTTCCCGCTATTTTTTTTGATTTTGATAAAAACGAAAGTATTATAAAATAATAATTTATTAAATATTCGTACAAATTAACTGAGTATTAAAATATACAAATTGATTATGTCGTTAAAAATAAGGACATAATGAAGATTTATTGATTTTGATCGGAACATATTAATTTAATAATAACAATTGAGCATCTTTATTATTATGTATGTTTTAATTATAATGTACCATAATATTATTACTAAAATGCCAAATAATACCGCGATGCAACCCTGTTAGACTGCCATCTAGTGAAAAACTTTGAAACTAATAGTCAGATCGAGCAAAAAATATTTTTACGCAATTTTTCTTAATAGCAATGTATTGTCATATCTATATTAAAACTAATAGACGCTATTTACATTTCACTTATAAAGTATACAAAGAAACCGACATCGATGTATCGGTTTTAGAAAATTTACAAAAGCTTCTTTACAAAAAATTAAATAAGACTAATATTGGTTTAAATGACTTGCAGCAAAACAGCGCTACATTTTAAAACATAAAACTTTTACATTCAGTCTTTAAGCGCTTTCAGCTTTAATTTCTTCTCCACCGTTTTTGTTCCTGTATTCCCAACCTTGGTACGCGAGATCCTGGGGGCTTGATTCATGGTCCCTGAACGCGATTCCATTTGAACCATATTTATGAGGGTTCTGAAATATTAGAAAATAAATATATACTGTTGAACCTGGATAAGCGAGAACAAGGGACCGCAAAATATGTCTCGTTTATAGAGGTTTCTCTCCAATCCGAGTTTCTCGTTTATGGAGGTATGACAGTACTACAATCATAAGCAGTCTTTAAAAGCATACTAGGAATATCTACCTGAAATATTTTATAATTAATAATCAACTAAGTCGAAAACCGTGACTTTGCCCGCACACAATTAAAAAAAAACTAAGTAAATTAGCTCAGGTGACCCAAAAGTCTTTCGATTGGCGATATCACTGATGGAATCGACAGAAATATATGAAACTGGCAACGACATTCGATAAGTCATGTGCTTGTCACGTGAGAGATATAGAACGTCATTGTCAGTTAGATACATTTTTGATGTTCGCTATCGAATCGCTTTGTAGCCCATGTAATTTGGGTAACTCCCCTGGATCCATTAAGCCGTTTTGGATATTTCTTAACGAAAATCCATATATTCAAAGGTTCGTTAGTATGACTTACAGGATAACTTTCGTATTGAGCATAGTGTGGTGGACTCTCTCTGTAAGGACCGTGGATACCGATACCCGCTGGCGAGTACTGAGGACCAGAGTAATGGTTGGACGAGAACGGTGATGTAAGATTGGGCTTGCAGAACTTGAAGTAGCCTATTACACCTGAAATCATAAAAAAATAATGGTATTGTTGAGTGAATCGAGTGTTTAAATAATAGATGATGGAAAGCTTGAATCTGTTTTTGAATCATGCTGTATCAAAGAGTATTTTTTTGTACTAGAAGCAGTTTAGTTCTTTATTTTCCTAAAACCAGCCTTTTCATAAAATTATTTTTTATTGGATTTGGTATTTTTTTTATTATAAAGTGGCAAGCAAGCGGCTACCTAGATTCGCTAAAATAGCGAAGCGACCGCTGCCCATAAACATCTGCAATTGCAAATGCGTTGCCTACCCTTGATCTCTGGAGGAGATGCACAGCAAGAGGATAATTCCTCTTCATATACGTGCCCTCCCCCATCATATTCACTTCCCCTTCCCATCATTTCCATCTAAGGAATATAATACATGTATTTTGCATCCTTTGGATTTTGTTTTGGAAATGGTATTACTTGTTCTAAATTTAAATTTTCTTTGTCTTTTGTTTTTATTTGATATCTTACCTGGAACAATAAGAGCCATGAACCCGAGGAATTTCTTGAAGCTGGCGAGGCCGAGGATGAGTGGCAGGAACAGCAGGAGCTTCAGCTTGAACAGCTTGAGGATCAGCAGCATGGGAATTATCAGCTTCTTTAGCTTGTGACGACCTGTGGAAAATAAACCTTATTTTATAGACGCAAGAGTTTTTTTTTGTATTTTAATCAGTGGTTTTTTTGTATTTTATATTTCTATCTTCTATTTGGGTAAGGTTTCGTGTAAGGATATTTACGGTGTGCGTACAAGCACAGCTGGAACTTTCCCGGATTCCTTAATTCAGGATGTAGAAGCAATAGTTTTTATGAACTTACGGAATGGTGCCTTCTTATCTTCGATGATATCCACTTCATCAGCGATCTGGTCGAGGAAGCGAGGCGCAATAACACCGTTAGACGTGACGTCATCATCCAACTGCATTTCTAGTGCTGTAGACCTCAAAAACCTGGTACACGAGAAAAAGTAATTTAGTACTCTAGATTTACAAAGAGGAATGATTTGTATTTTTGTATATATTGAAATAACTCAAAAACTACTGGGCCGATTTCAAAAATTCTTTCATAGTTAGAAAGTTACATTATCCCCGAGTAACATAGAATATATATATTTTAATTCCGCGCGAAAGAAGTAGAACAACAGCTAGTAAGTACAAAGTTCTTAAATAATTTGCAGCCCGATAACACAAATTTTAGCTAGATTATTGTCTTCTACGGTTTTTAATGTTAATTTTGTACATGTTTAAAAATAATAGGATAGGAGCAATGGCATTGTATCTATTTATTTAGAGTGCCATTACCGTTTATGCATTGGCACGTTTTAACGCAAATGTCGCCAGTAACAAGGAGGTCAAGCCAATTCATTTGCATAAACTAATGCTTACATTTGACTGTTATTGTCCTTGTTTACTTCAACTAACGTAGCCACAAATAGTGGACTAAACTTACTTATATGAGGTAATGCTAGTTTGTTACTTTTTAAGGTAATAAATATTCTTTCTCTTTAATCTTCTTAATTATTATTATTAGATACGATAGTTAGAAAAGTTCTAAGTAAATTGTTACGTTTGTTTTCGTTTGTTTACGTTCACAGCGTGCAAACATTAATGTTCCATATTGGTTGTAAACTTCAATGCAAACTAACGTAGCAACGCTACTAAATAAAACCACCCTGAGTAAGTGTGCTTGCTTGTTGATGATTGTAGCAATACTAAATTTACCTCCGTTGTATTTGATATAATTGTACAGTTCAAGCTCAAAGGAGCCCGTAACATGCTAGTGAAACTCATATTACCCTGTGAAAAATAACGTTGAATCTACCTTTCGATTTTCCTCATTCCGAATTTGACAAGTGAATCCCAATCTGTATCTTCACTACGCGGCTGCGAGCTCAGCTCTGGAGGTTCATGCGCCAGCGCTCGTGCTTGTGAATCTACCTTTACTAGTACTGCATTGTCTGATAATCTGAAAATTAGAAGCGTTGCCTTTTAACCGACTGTTATAAGACTATTGATCGGTTACAGAGCGTCTGGCAGTTTTTACCAAAGATGTTTATGTTGGCTGACAGTCGAAATCAAAATTGTGTAAATCCTAAGATCAATTCGTATAGTCTCTTAATTTCATTTATGAAATGAAGCCCTTAAGAAGGTACTTTTCAATACTGTTATTTTTTTTGTATTAAGGCAAGAATTTAATTTCTTCAAAAGTAGCGGGACTAGTCATGTTCACTTACTTATAAGCTTGTTTGTCAAAGAAATCGTCGAACGATCTCAAGGCTTGTGCTTTGAAGCAATCAGCGAGATCACCGTTGATGCACTGCTGGGTCGCTTGCTGTATGTACGGGTCTTGGTCCTCGCCGAGACCTATCCAGTCTAGAAGACCACGTCCTGATGCTTGTGGCTGGAAAATTTGGAATTGATCACTTATTATTTTGAAATTTTGAGCAGTTAGTGAAATTGATCCATTTAAGTACAACTACTGTTGTTTATTTTGTACTGTTGCAATTGCTACTTTTTTTGTTATAAGATGTTACTTTAGAGATTAAATTGAGTCGATGTAACCAATTGAATTAAAAAAAGTGAACGCTTTAAAATTGGGTTTCAGTATTTTTACCCGCATCGCCTGCGTTAAAAAGGCTTAGTGCACGTATGAACTTTTTTATTATCGGACAGGAAAACCTTTTTTAAAGCTTTTAGACTGAAATTTCTTTTTATTTTTAAAACTAACACTGTTATTTCTTCTTTGTTACGTGCCTATTTTTTTTACACCGAAAAAAAATATCTTTTTAGTTAATGAATTAAGGGAAAGAGTGAGAAAATGTTATTCAAATTAAAATCATTACGTTACAACTAAACAAGAATTGAACCAATGTAATTTGAGTACCTAGACAAAGTATGCTGTTTCAGTTTTTTCAAAAAGAATGATAAAGATGGCATGTTTATCAACTCGCTCTCACTCACCGATCGTCCATTGTCTCCGCCGAAATTTAAAGACCTTCCTTCTGTGTCCTCTTTTGGCGGTTGGTCTGGTAGTCGAATACCACCATCTCCTTTGGACTGCAGCGCTAATGCTGCTATGACCAGCATGAACCATCTAGCTTGGTACACCATTTTTATATTAGATCCTAAAACAAGGAAGAACATTGAGGTTTAGAGGTATGAGGTCGAAGATAACTAAATGTGTAAGAAATGTAACCTAAGTAACTTTGAAGGCCTACGACTACGAATAACCTATGACTTAGGGACCTTCAAGAAGTAAGCGTATCACCTCCTAAAAGGCCGGCAACGCATTTGTGGTTCTTCCGGTATTGCGGATGTCTATGGGTGTCGATGATCACCTCAGAGTTCTCGCTGCTCGTTTGCCTTCTTTTTATTATAAAAAAGAGAACTAATATAACTGCAGGTTTTGCAATCCAAAATATTTCTAATATAAAGCTAAAGTTTGGATGGACGGATGTATGTTTGTTTGAAGGGATATTCAGAACGGTTGAAGGGATGTCAATGTTTGCACAGATGTAGATCATAGTGTGGTAGAACACTTAGGCTACATTTTACTATATTATTTTTTCCGCAGGTGGAGTCGCGGTTTAGTAGTTTCATTAAATAATAGCTATCTCTCTTTTTCACAGTCAAATGATAGAGATAACAATGTTTTTATATGTTGTTTTGGCAGTAGTCGCTGGTTTAAATCCAGCTCGAAGGACCATATTTGTTGACTCAGATAGCTCAGTATAAGGAAAAAGAGTGAAAAAGAAACGAATCAAATCATTGTAATATTTTACAAAAGAATATGAAGAACAACATATAGTAGAACTAAAAGAAGAATTAAAAGAATGGCATATACAAGATATACAATGGCGTACGCTAAAGTTCAAAATTAACAAAAAAAATAAAAAAAGACGTGCGGCAGGCAAGGAGTTGGCGTGTAGTGGCCAGTACTCGCTGCAACATCTACGGTTGATGAATGTATTGTACTTAAACATTGCTATGTTTTTGTTGTTTGACGTAATTTTTGTCACACTTACGAGCTTATCTACTATTTAATTGTAAATCGTATCGACATTCTTTTCTACATTTTATTACTTTTCATTTTACACTTTAATTTCCTGTTTGTTTCCTCGTGCGTGCAATAAAACTTGATAACAAAAGTAGTCCTTATTACGTAGCGTTAAGGTTCATAATCGATTGCTTTGTACGTAAACATTTCCATTTATTACTGTCAAAGATAGAAAGTACGGCACATGCTTTATGTCACGATATTCTCAGATGCTACGGATGATTGAGTTTTACGTATTTGTGATATAAGTGTTAAATAAATAAATAAAAAAATTGTACTACACTTAACACTTCCTTAAACGAATTTTAAATATACATAATTAATATTGTCACGATTCTTTTTTGTTCCTAGTTCATTTAAAAAAATGCTGGCCACTAATAAATGCACAAATAAAACAAAGATTTAATTTTGAAAATGGAACGTTTGCGCGCGTTATGCGTGCGAGCGAGACGCACAACTTTCGGTTAGTAACTGGCGCAGGCACACGTAATGGCCGCTAATAACGGTCAGAGACAGTTTTGGCGCGCGATCGATAAAAACAAAACGTCTACTTGAATAATAAATTCAAGCTGATGGAAGACGAATTGAATAATAAATAAAATACGATGCCCATTCGTTATTATTTTGTCTGATTTTCCGGTAGAGGGCGGTAAAAGAGCTTTTATGTTTGTTTCCTGATAAGCGTTTAATATAAGAAAACGCGTTATGAAGTGACTATGATTTTATGAGAATTTCCACGTTGTTTTTAGTAATTTATAACTAAACTTTTGTGTATATAATCTTACAGTTTCGTTTAAGTTGACAGTTCAATTCCATAGATGGCGTTAGTAGTTAGACTTTAGACTATTTGAGCCAAAACAACAAATATTTGGAAATCCTAAACTAACGGTAACTAAATCAAACAATAGACAGGAAGTCTGTAAATACGTTATGTGAACAGTTTTAGTTCCTTTGTGTTGAACGAGCTTACGAGTGAGAGAGTTTCCGTCTGTCCCATCAATAGCAATTAAAGTAGCATTACGTTCGCTATTTGTAAAGGTTTAAGGTTTGTTGCACTTTCCTTTTAGTTAGTGAATATATCTTCCTTTGTTACAATGGACTGGTGAATAATTTAAAAGGTGATATTATGGTCAATGATGGCAAATTATGTGATGAGATTATGCGTTGGATATATTGTGTGTATCAATATATCTAATATATCGAATGATATAATAGATATATTGACATACACATTGTATTTAGTAACGATCTAAAATGTTAAGAAATAAATCTACTAGGAACAAAGACCAAAAACAAAAGCTACAAAGTATTTTAACGACTAGGGTATCATATTCTCTTTAAATGTAAGTTAAGGAAAAAAATAGTTTTTTTAATTTCGCCGTCGGAAAGTTTTGACATTGTCATTCTGTTTGGCCGAGCTCGTCTCGTGATCTGAATGAATAATACTCGATACTTGAAGTAGTAATTATTTGGACGCGGTATTTAATATTTATAATTATTTTACTGATATGATTGACAAATAAGAAGGAATGAAGTCTAGGAATAACAAAGGAATAACAGATTGAAAATACTTTCAAAAATACATAATTGTTTACTACCGAGATGCGGGTAAACCTGCAGCACTGCTGAGCAGGGTGTAGAGAGCAGTGGCACTTCGCTTACCATACTGGGTGGCCGCGGATGCGTTCGCGCAACATATAATTTTACCTGTGTATTTTTCAAATAATTCATTGAACCAAATAAAACTTTTTTTGTCCTCAACAATGGTCCTTCGAGCCTTAAGATTTATCAATCCCCGAAAGCTAATTGTCCCGTTAAGTAAATGGTGGCAAAAATTACAATAGTTCATTAGAGCCCTCTAACGCCGGAAAAGTATTAAAACATCTTGGACTACAGTTGGCAAAAAATCAGATAAAACAAGACAACTTATCGTGTTCCCTATTGTTTTTTAATTTTTATATATTTACACATTTTTTGACAGAACAAACTTTGACAGCACCGTCACACACAGGGCCAAGTAGGTTTTTCAGACTATAATTATCATTGTATCACACGCAATATTAGATTTACTATTCCGTATTCAAACTGTTCCGTTTATTATTATGAAATGTCTTACATAATGTAAAGTTTGAATGCCTCATCCATTTATGATTCATAGTTCCGTACGACCCAGAAACAAAGTGCCCTCTGTTTAGGATAGAAAACTTTCACTTAAATACTAAAGACATTATTCAAGTAAAATGCCCTCAGTGTTTATTTTATTCACGCAAAATACGCGCTAGTCGCGGAGTTGCGGAAAATGGAGCCCGTCATGGGTTTTACCTTTAACCTTTTTTTACTAACAAATTGTGGATTTAGGCAGAATAGTTTATTGTAATAATTTAATTTCATCAAGTAGTAAAGATACATAGGCTATGTTTTTTTTAGGCTTGCGATGTTTAGAGCCCATAAGGGTTACTGGCACCTGTGTGCAAAAAAGAATTTAAACATAAAGCAACATTAAACATACCCCTTAAACATTTTTAATTATCTTTTTTTTATTTATGTTTTGGGCCCTTGCTTTGGTGCCCCTTATGTATGGTGCCCGTGTGCGTTGCATACTTTGCATATGGTAGGGGTCCTGGCGATAGTAAATTTCATTTGTCGACGTTAAGAATGTAAATCTTTTTATTCAGATGTTAAAGCTTCTTTTTCTGTTTAATGAATATTTATGCATTTAATTATTCTTCATATTTATATTAAATATTTGCTGTATGTTAATAAGATATATACAGTAGAACCTGGATCAGCGACAGTCCAAAGGACCGCAATATTTGCTTCGCTTATAAAGGTTTACCTCTAATCGTAATTTCTCGCTTACTGAGGTAGCTCGTCGAGACCAAAGAATGCTTCGGCTTATAGAGGTTTGTCTGTATTTTAATATAAGACTTAAATATCAATGGACAGTATTTTTATACGATAAAGAACCAAACGAGCAGCGGATCGACTAAATTAATTTGTCCGACGTCCATGGACATCTGCAATGCCAAAGAAACCACAGATGTGTTGCCGGCATTTGAAGGAGAGGAACGCTCTTTTCTTAAAGGCTCATAAGTAACTATTGGCCCTAGAAGTGCTTCAAAATCGTCTAGTTGAGGATTATGAAAGGATGTTCCTAAATTTAACTCCATAGTTTTGTAAAGTACGACAAAAGCTCCTAGCAACCCTAAAGAGTCAAAAGATACAAAAATATATATGTACTAGCTGTTGTGCGCGATTTCGTCCGCATGGAATTAAATAATATAGCCTATGTTACTCGGGGATAATATAGCTTTTAATGATGAAAGATTTTTTGAAATCGGTCCAGTAGTTCTTGAGTTGAATACAAACAAAATACAAAAATACAAAGTTTCTCTCTTTATAATATTAGTATAGATATAGATTATTCCATATTATGTTCATACTGATATTTTTAGATGAATAATAATAATATTCTCGATTTGGGTTAAGTTTGTTTTGATATCTCTTCCACGTGTGATAAATGTCTGCTATTTTATGTTTAAATCTATACTAATATTATAAAGAGAGAAACTTTGTATTTTTGAATTTTTGTATTTTTGTTTGTATTGAAATAACTCAAGAACTACTGGGCAGATTTTAAAAATTCTTTCACCATTAGAAAGCTATATTATCCCCGAGTAACATAGGCGTGGAATACGCGGGCGAAGTCGCGCACAACAGCTAGTCATATATAAATTAAGCATTTGGATATAACTGAGGTACGCTTCTTTTCGGAGCCCGATCTATTAAGTTTGTTCTAATATCTCTTCTACATGTGATAAATCTCTGCTATTTTATGTTTAAATTAAATATTAATTAATAAAATCTTACCTTAATTAATTAATTAAAAGAACTAAAATCTAGTTCACGTTCAGTGCACTGTACTCTGCAAGTAAGAATGACCCAAGTCTCGACTATCCTTATATAATAACAACATAAGAATTGCATAAACTTCTTGGATCCGTATTGTATCCATTCAACAGATCACATAGAATTTTCAACCTTATTCCTTAAGCACTAAGAACTATTTTCAAATAAACACAAATCTCAGTTTGAACACTAACATTTATGAGTGCCTGGTACTTTCATTTTATTTTAAACTCTAATTTATTACCCTTTTGAGTTCAATTTAGCTTAATAAGTAGAGTTTATAGAATACAAGAATAATGGGCTAAAGTAAAATGACTCGTAAGATTATTGTAGTTAAGTTTAATTTCACGTAACTATATTTTTTGCAAAATATACGTTTGAATGAAGATAGCGTAACTTCGGGATATTCCCAGTGATTGTTTTGAGGTGGGTAAGTATGGAGAGAGATTATGAATTGTTTTCACTGCATTTAAAAAATAATCTTTGGTTTTAAATGAAATCCATATTAAGTTGTTTTTATAACTTTGTATAAGATAGTTATTGAAAATTATAATTTCATCTATTTTTTTTATTTTTCCTTCGTTTAGCGACTAGTCCGTGGTTGGTCCTTAACTTGGTTCTTAAAATAGACAGGATATGCACTGATATATCAGACAAGCTAGCAGCTTTTCAAAACTCTCTATTACTTTAAATTCATACAAATAGCGTTACAAATAAACGATAAATAAAAAAAAATACAATTTTTATAACAAGTACAATAAATCCATTTCGATATTTAAAAATCCTACTCCACATTTACCGAGCGTGTAACTCGCAAACCGAATCCTGGTTTGGTTTCATCATTTAGTTCATGGAGACGTATTCCCTACGTCAAACCTTGCTTGAAGTTTCAAAATATCACCACTGAGTGGAAAAAAATAAGGCTGTATTTGCACATAGAATCCGGGTCCGTAAATACGATAGACTGGCTATCTCCTGCGACTCTCTAAAGCCTTGTTCGCACCAGGATAGTATTTTAGTCGAGTAGCAAGTAGCATTTATCCGAACAAAGAATTTACTACTGTTCGGACTCGTTTAACCCTAACAACCCTACACACTAGAGTAGTAATTTAGTAACTAAAAGTGTCCGAACAGCAACATTTTAGTGGAATAGATTAGTAAATCCTTTGTTCGGATACTTGCTACTAGACTAAAATACTATCCAAGTGCGTAAGGCTTAAGAATTTAATAAAGAACTAAGTAAATAGGTTACTTAGCCTATGTGTTCTTGCGCTTTATGTCCATTGAGACCCGTTAAGCATTTTACGATACATACATCCAAACTTTTGCATATATAATATTCGTAAGAGAATCATTGTTTATTAACGAATGACTAAAAACAATGTCCTCGATTTGGGTTAAGTTTGTTATGATTATGTAAGTAAAAGTTCCACCAAAAATAGCGGTAAAAAATAATGGATTAATACTCACGGAAATTTTTAAGTTTCAACATTGAATTAATATTATCAAAACAATTGTGTGCGAAGGTTTGTTTTTAAAATATCTTTATATGAAACTAGCAGGCGCCCGCGACTTCGTCCGCGTGAAACCTTTATAAAATTAATTTCAATAAGTAAGTAATACACACCCATATGGAAAATTTCGACACTCTAGGACTCGTATCTACGCCGTGAAAATTATTTTATGATTCTCATTTTGACCCCATTTTATCCCCCAAAGAAGAAATTTATAAAATTGCAAAGTTTTTTATTTTCGCGTTGCTCTATACTCTTTGGATACTCATTTCGGACCCTTAGCGGTTGAATTTTGTAATATTCTTTCTCAGTGCACTACTACGTGGTAACAGGAACCCTTATGTAAAATTTCAAGTCTACAGAACTCGTACCTGCGATGTGACAGGCGAACGTCTTCATCATAGTAGATCTAATCTTTAATTTTAGTTCAATCAGTCGTAAATTAGATTAACAAAAAACAAAAACCGCCTTCCAAAAGAAATATCCTTCAACACAGTGTACTAAAAAGTAACAAAATAAATGTAAATCAGTGAAAACACAGCGATAGCCATCTATTGTCAACATTTAGAACTAAATTTTATTGTTCGTTTTAATTTAATTTATTAGGTACTGATAGATTCAAAATAATACATTTACATCCTCCATCATCCCTTATTTTATCGCCCTTTAATCTTTAATTTTATTTCAATCAGTCGTAAATTCGATTAACAAAAAACAAAAACCGCCTTCCAAAAAAAATATACTCCAAGAAAATGCACTAAATAGTAACAAAATAATTTCGATTTTGTGACTAACTTTAAGAGGCAGAAAAGTGTCTTATTTAAATCCGCGCGCCGCTGTTGCATTTTCCAGTTGAACGTAACCTTCGTTAATCATTTGATATCTTTTAAACTATTAAGCAGAATTATATACTGTTAAAGGCAATTATGATCTACGTTTAATACTCTAACGCAAAAACATATTTATTGGGATAAGGATTCATACCCATTTAAAAAAATAGCCTCGTAATCTACGACGGTCTTAGTTGGGTGCATTTTATTTGAAGTTTCGAAAGAAACAAAAGGCTATTGTGAAATAACTATACATTGTACTTATATGCCATCAAAACATTTATTTAATTTAATTCAAGATCTATAAATCGTTTATACATAATTTTACAATTCTTTACAATTGTCATGGAATAGTTTCAAAGATCACTCATTCCAATTTTCATGCAATTCTGACTAAGGAATCATGTTGCTCCATACAAACTTTGGATCTCCAATTCGGACCCTTAGGGGTTGATATTCGTAAATTAATTTCTCAGTGCACTTCAACATGTTAACAGAAAGCCCTATATAAAATTTCAAGTCCCTAGGAATCGTATCTACGCTGTAAAAAGTAATTTATATTCGAACTTTGACTCCCTTTTTTGCCCCCAATTTAAAATTAAAAAAAATCTTAAATGCCAAAGTTACTTGTTCATTCTGAAGCGCTCTCATTTCAATTTTCATACAATTCTGACAAAGGAATCTCTTCGCTCCCTACCAACTTAGAAGTTTGCCCCTCTTTTTTGCCCCCCAAGTAAAAAAAAATAAATTTCTTGAATGGCAAAAGTATTTATTCGTGCTGAAGAGCTCTCATTCCAATTTTCATACAATTCTGGCAAAGGATTCTCTTCGCTCCCTACCAAGTTTGAAGTTTGCCCCTTTTTGGCCCCCAATGTAAAAATTTTAAAAAATCTTGAATGCCAAAGTTACTTAATCATTCTGAAGAGCTCTCATTCCAATTTTCATGGATTTCTGACAAAGGAATCACGTTGCTCCAACCATATTTGAAGATTGCCCCCCTTTTTTGCCCCCAAATGTAAAAAAATGGAAATTTCTTAAATGGCAAAAGTATTTATTCGTGCTGAAGAGCTCTCATTCCAATTTTCACGGAATTCTGACAAAGGGTTCACGTTGCTCCATACAAACTTTGAACCCCCATTTCGGACCCTTAAGGGTTGAATTTCGTAAAATCCTTTCGCAGTACACTTCTGCGTATTGACAGAAACCGCTATGCAAAATTTCAAGTTTCTAGGACTCGTACCTACGCTGCGAGAATTTTTTTTTAAATTCGTACTTTGACCCCCCTTTTTTGCCCCCCAAAATAAAAAATTGTTAAACTCTTGAATGACAAACTTATTTATTCATGCTAAAGACCACTCATTCCAATTTTCATGCTATTCTGACAATGGAATCACTTTTCTCCATACAAACATTGAACCCCCATTTCGGACCCTTAGGGGTTGAATTTCGAAAAAATCTTTGCTTTACTCACGCCTACGTCATAACACCCACCTGCATGCCAAATCTCAGCCAGATCCGTCCAGTGGTTTAGGCTGTGCGTTGATATCTATCTATGTCAGTCAGTCACGTTAGAGTTTTATATATATAGACAACTGGAATGGATAGATATTCCATTAAAGACTTTTATTACGTTACTTAGATTTGATAAAACGTAACTACATCTACGAAGATTAAGATTTTCGGTTTTTTTTTTGTAATTCAACTTCAATAATAATATGTTTGTTATAGTATAATTTACATATGGAAACTTGTAGTTTTTTATACGAGTGACGTGCGATACTGCAATATTTACTTATCGGTGGCTCATGGGATTAGCTCTTGACTTATAAACTGCAGGTCCCGAGTTCGAATTCCGCTATCTACCAATGTGTTTTTCGATTTTCGAATTTCATTTACCCGACGCTTTTACAGTGAAGGAAAACATCGTGATGTCTACACATATCGGCGAAGATATTCAAAGATATGTGTGAAGTCACGCAAAATACACGCTAGTCGTGGATTTACAGAAGATGGAGCCCATATGGGTCAAATAGTTTTATGTATTAAAAATAGTAAGTCTTCAAGTCCTTTTTGCTTATTTTTACTAAGTTTAACGCAAAACTTTTAAGTGACGTAGTGGATACCCGAACTGAATAATCCGGTAATCGCAAAATTAAAATTTTACAGTAGAGCAAACAAACGTTTATCTTTTTATTTAAAAAGTGAGTGAACAAACAAGTATATTTATATAATATCTCCGTAAATATCTGTAGGACAATTCTGGAAAAAAAATCAAAGGTGTATAAAGGTCTGTAGATGCCGAAAATGGCATAACAGCAAAAACCTCGTAATAGCACATTATTTTTTTTCTCTTCGAACTTAAAGTTTAACATATTGACTACACTTGCGTGACATTAATTGGTATAAACAATGACCGAATGACACACAAAATATTACTTAATATTATGATTCACGTATTAAATGTATAACATCAATTGGTTAGTTCGAATTTGAACTTTATTGCTTAATATTAAGCTTCAGAATGAATTGCTTAAGTGAGATTTAAGTAAGGTCAACTTTCTACAATACGGTAGTGGGATAAACAACCGGATCTTGGAGTACATTCACCGTACCACGACTAACTAGTTTTGATACTTGAAGAATTATATTTTGTTTATTTTCGTGCAACTTACTAATGGTCTAAAGAGATCACTAAGTCCACTAGTACTTTAATTATTTTTTTAGTACTACTTACTTTTATTGGGTTATGAAGAGTTTGAGTAATCATAATAAAATAATTGGAAAGAAAACAATGATAATAATTACTCTATATTATCATTGATTCAGTGAAATCTCACGCTAGCATTCAAACAAACAAATATGTACTTCATTTTGTATCTTTATAAGACAGTGCTAAGTCATCATCATCACCATCACATACGTCTCCACCGAAGGGCTCGGAGCCCAACTTATGGGGTGACTAGGCCACAGTCAACCACGCTGGCCACCGTCAAACTCCTGATCCACCGACGCTTCGTGTTAAATTATAAAAGGGAAAGGTTTAGACCACCAGCATCTAGATATATCAAAGGTTTTAACATAGGTATTCTGACGTGGAACTTCCTTATTTCGATTGGAACTTTCATGTAACAAACTATTACAGTTAAGTTACATGTTTAAATCGTTTTGATACTTTAGAAATTCCTTCGCAATGATTACAACGTCATCAACCATCAAAAGAAACAGTCATCAACCTGCCCTTGGAGGGTCAGAACAGTATGTGCTCCATATTTCTCTAGCAGCAGTCATATTGACCCGTTTTTTAGCGTATCCTTTTAATACAATCCATCCATACTTTTTTTAGTTTTTCCTCTACTTTTGTATCCGTCAAAGCATTTATTGTATTTTTTGCTGACTTATAGGAGTGTTATGCTTGTAGCTTTGTATCTCAATTTCATAGTGACTGCTTGACAACTAAATAACTGTTGTTCTTTGGAATGCCATAGAACAAAGTACTTATTTTTATCTAGCTATTGTGCTTGATTTCGTCCGCGTGGAATTAAATAATATAGCCTATGTTACTCGGGGATAATGTAGCTTTCTATGAGGGAAAGAATTTTTGAAATCGGCCTAGTAGTTCTTGAGTTATTTCAATACAAACAGAAATACAAAGTTTTTCTCTTTAAAATATTAGTATAGAAGACTTATACACTTGTGTCAGGGCAAAAGACCATTATTTACTGTCAGTTTGTTCGTTAATTTTGGTTACTATCATTAATTTATCTTCGGAATGTAATCATGAAAAATTCATTTATTTTTTGAGAATTACATAGAATACTAAATACTCTACGGTCTTAAAAGTTAATATTGAGTCTAGAAACTAATTAACGGACTTTACATTAAATGAAATAATTAAGCTTAAATGAAGATAATTTGTCTATAACCTCCGGTAGTCGATATCGGTAACAAAACTCTTAATTACTAAAGCATTAATAAAAATAAAAATGAAACAACTCGAGATATCAAACAAAATGTAATTTATTAACTTAAACTATGACTAAATAAATAATTTTATTAAAACTAAACACAACAGAATATTTCACTATTAATTTAGAATATGTTAAAGTAATATACAAAACTCCCTTATGACTTTAATATCTTTATTTAATTTAAAATAACAAGTTTCATAAAGATAGGACGGTTCATAATTAAATTAAAATATTAAATGAAATATGTATAAGGTGTATCTTGCAAACCGAAGGATTTCATTATAAAACAAAATATTGTATCAGACAATGAACATTTTAATTAAATTTGAACATGCCTTTACTTCATCTTAAATTAAAATAATTTCAAATAAATTAATTATTTTTTAAATGTAATAATTATAACACGCACACAATAAATACAATTACACAATAAATTACATTCACGCGTTAAATAAATATTAAAATTAAAATTATTATTTCATTTTTAACGAAATTTAATTTAAATAAATAAATAATTAATCTAATATTTACATTTATTAAAACAAATATTATTTAATTTAAATTAATAAACTATTTTTTATTAAATGTCTCAAACAATTTTAGCATCACATGGTATTGTAAAGTAAATTATATTTAGACATTTTAAATTTAAATACAGGATGATATTTTAATGTAATGTGAAAAGTTAAAATTTAAATTGAAACAATAAGATAATTTCGACTGTATATCAAATGTAAATAATTTATGAAAGCTTTTAAAATTAATTTCAGTTTTCATTGTAAAATAAATTCACATAACCGCAGGATGAATTTTCCATTATTGAATCAGCCAAGTGTCTCCAGAAATCTGTAAATTATAATGAAATTATGTATTATAATAGTGAATTGACTGTGTGATCGATAATTAAGAAGGGAAGTGAGGATTGAAATTAATGACGAGTGAATTCTTTTAATTAAAATATGAAGAATTAATATGAATAAGAATTTTTATGACTATTTCTAGGACTTCATTAGACTGGTGTCACGCAAAAAACGGCCTTACGCCGAAACAAAATCACCGTTTTTTCGCGAACTCGGTCTAATGAAGCTCTACGGTGAGAAATAGTTTTATTTCTCGTTTATCTTTTCGTATTTTTGTCATAATATTTATAATGAAAAATTTTAAATGGCCAGTTATTCTCTGACGTGAATATGTAAATTCGCATAAAATGTTTCACGACGAAAAGAATATAAACTCATACGACGCTCGGAGGGATTATTGCGATGCATAAATTTTAAGCTAGTTTATTATTTAAAATACAAATGAAAAAATATTTTTATTTTAATAAAAATATTAATTTTAAACACACTGTATAATGTTAATTGTCAGATTATTGATTTACAAATCAATATTAAATTTTACAATGAATTCGTTTCTGTGCTTCTAAAACCCCAAAGCCTTGTTCCCACCAGGATAGTATTTTAGTCGAGTAGCAAGTATCCGAACAAAGGATTTACTATTCTACTCAACGAAAATGTTGCTATTCGGACACGTTTAGTTACAAAATTACTTGCTACTTGACTAAATTGCTATCCTGGTTCGAACAAGGCTTAAAGACAGTTGAAGAGTAATTCTTTTTGGGTTCTTCCACTGAATATCACAAGCATATTCTTAACTAATTAAACTTTTGTGCTATTATCATTTGTTTCCAAGGTTTAATCAATCAGTTCAATTAACAACATCCAGTCTACCAAAACGAGTATCATGACAAAAGGATTTTATTGATCAACATATATATTTGTCGAGTGACGTCTTCCAAGTGACAATTACACTACCACTTGGAAGACAAGGCCAAGCTGGCCTCTATGTGCTCAGTCGGGCGAAGCAGTATTTCCAGCTGGGACACCGCCTTCAATTGTACAAGGCTCAAGTTTGTCCCCACATGGAATACTGCTTGCCCCTCTGAGCTAGAGCACTACAATATCAGCTTCTTCCATTTGACCGCATACAACGGAGAGGGACTCGAATCGTCAACGACCGAGTTTGACCCCTTCTCATATAAAAAAAATCTTTAAAGGTCTTACTATATCACTTCTTAATCTTCCTAGCGGTGACCAGCTTGTTGATATCATGGTATGCAGCGATCATGGTATGTGAGGGTGTGGCGGTCGCACAAGCCGGGTGCAGCCCGACACAGTCCGCGCCCTCCTGTCCTCGTCGTGCAGCACGCATGTAGCGGAAGAAACGCAGAATTTCAGGATTGTCAGATACTGGACGACGAAGTTCGTTTAGTTCCCTGAAAAGAAAGGATGTAGTGTTTATCGCCTCATCCTAGGGCTTCATTAGACTGAGTTTGCGATAAAAACGGACAATTCGCTTCGGCGTTTTTTGGGTTATATCGGTCTAATGAAGCCCTAACGTACTAGCTGTCGCGACTACGTTACGTAGGATTAAAAATAAGATAGTAAGTAGTCTATGTGTTCTTCCAAACGACTAAACGTCTACATCTGTGCAAAGTTTCACCGAGATCTGTTCACTCGTTTTAGAGATACGTTCAAACAAACATCCATATACACTTTCGTATTTACTCGTATCTATACTAATAAAGTGGAAAGATTTGTATTTTTGTATGTATTGAAATAACTCAAAATTACTGGGCGGATTTCAAAAAATCTTTCACCATTAGAAAGCTACATTATCCCCGATTAACATAGGTTATATTTTTTTTAAATGCGCTCGAACGAAGCCGCAAACAACAGCTAGATTAGATATTAAGATTAGATTAATTAAGGTTACCAGCAGTTATTTCAACAAAAGCTTTGTTAGTTAACCAAATCTTCGTAATTTTATTATATTTGTAACGTAAAATATACAATTATGTGAAAGTACGTGACTGAAATGATAATTAAAATAAAGGTTGAGAGTTATATAGAAAAGATTCAAGGAGGGAGACAAATATATAATATTTTTATCTATTTAAATTCCCAAGGAGCCTTTTGAGGATTCTATGGGCAGTTTGGCCATTGTTACTGCCACTTATCTTTACAATAGTACATACTCCTATTCTTATATGTTACTAGCTGTTGTTCGCGACTTCGTCCGAGTAGAATTCAAAAATATAGCCTATGTTATTCGGGGATAATGTAGCTTTCTAACGGAGAACGAATTATTGAAATCGGCCCAATAGTTATTGAGTTATTTCAATACATACAAAAATATAAAAATACAAACCTTTCCTTTTTATAATATTAATATCGATGACAAACACTCCAACATCTTATACCAAATCCAAACTAAGTAAAGGACAATTTTTTTAACAACAACAGTATCTTTATGAACTCTATGGTTTATTTATTGTTTTTTCTACAATATTCTCAATTCTAAAGTCCTGGGGGGTTACCCAATGTATCTTTCAATTAGTGATATCACTGATGGGATGACAAAAATGTATGAAACTAACAATGACATTCGATAAGTCATGTGCTTGTCACGTGAGAGATAACGAACGTCATGTTCGCTATCGAATCGCTTTGTAACGCATGTTACTTTGCGTAGCCCCCTTGTTCTGTAAAAAGACCTTCGTTACCTGCTCAACTGTGCCGACACCAGGTTACTATATGGTGCATACTTCGCTGGACTGGAGTACATTAGACAGATCAGTTGTTCCCGACAAGACTCTAGTTTCATATCCACCATTTGACCTCCCATCCCACCTTCGATCGCATTTTCCGACGGCGCCAAACCTAGTGAAATACTATATTAGTCTGTACTCATTACACTAAATTAAATAAATCAATAGATTTCCGTTTTAAAATATTAAAAGTTTAATATTAAAAATTTAATATTAAAAGTAAGGTTTTATTATCTTCTACATCTTATGAAGATTTTTATCGCTCTAAAAGTCGGCACGGAGCAAATGCTTATAAAGTACAATATTTGTACGAAAACACTGTACCTCTAGGTAATATATGACTATTAAAATAAATATGAAAGTTTTTAGTGGACCTTAAATAAGTTATTACACTAAGGAATTGTTTAAGTTACGATTAAATAACTGAATAGTGCCATAAAAACTAAAAAACACATATAAACAAAGAAAATAGCATATTTTAAAAAAGAACTACAATCAGTGTGATTTTTGTTATAGATTTTAATATTTGTCGAAATAATTAAAATGCCTTCTCTATTATTGTGTTTGTAACTCTACGTTTCACAAAGTAAGGAGCAACCTCCTTTCAGTCGGTTGTTATAAGTTGTAGAGGTTTAGTATTTCAATTGTTTTAATCTCCAGTTTCTATACTACTTGATACTCGTGACTTCGCATGGATACTAGAGGAAGGATTTCTATTAGATCTATATTTAGTTGCTAATTTATAGTTTAAAGACGTTTATTGTTTAGTTAATTATATATCCTTTATCTATTTGCTGTAATTTTTGAGCTAAATAATAATAGATTTAAAAAACTAAACTCCTTTGAGGAAACTCTAAGGAACTACCAAGTGACTGAATGCGGCCTAAAATCTGACAATTTTTTATTATTGTCATCTTATGTAACAAAATATTTAAAGGAAAGATTAGTAAATTAACAAAAAAATACTAATATTTTATTTAAAAAAATATTGACAATATTTTTGTGGTCGTTTATTTTGCTCTTAAGTGTACCAAGAATGTGCTGAGGGTTTCAGTGAGTTCCTCGGAGAGCTTGGAACCCTTTGAGATCGCACTCGAGGGCCACCGGGGGGGTTCTAGTGGGCGAACTCTACATAACCCTGTCTTCTCCCCCCCCCAGAAGGTAGGGTATCTTTTATGATTTCCCCCCATTAAATAAAAAGAAAAGCGTGTACCAAGAATATCTATATTTACTTACCTAATCTCGCGAAGATACCGTCAAGTCGAGAGAGCAGAGGCGAATAGAATGGATCGTAGTTACTGAGAATTACTGAAGAGGATGGTATTTTCTGGAATATCTAAAAGGGGAACAACTTAATGAGTTCATTGAATTCAAGATTGAAATATAATATACAAGATGTATAATTCTATGTTTTATAGATTTTGAACTATAGCAGTTTTTAAATTTTCTAAAAAAAATACATCCTGTGATGATTTTTTAGCTCTAGTAGCTACAACTCTTTACTTTTTTTGATTTTATTTTTCTTGTCTAATCTTGAATAGTGTTTGTGTGATTTTTTTTAAATTATAAGCTAACTGCTGCAGCTTAGAAGATAATGTCACATTTATCTGAACCATAACGGAAAAAATAGTTCTTTTGGTAGGGAAAATAATGGGTAAGAGGTTAGCATGATATGGGCACGTTTAGAGGAGGAAAGTATGGCATGTAACAAGGAGAGCTTTAATTATGAACGTGGAAGTACACAGGTAGAGGTAGGGCCAGGAATTAATGGATTGAGTGAAAGGTGATATGATAAACAAGGGTGTGAGTGAGATGGCGAAGGATAGATTAACGTGGACGACAAAAATCTGGTGCCTGACACTACGGGAGTAGGATGAGGTTGTGGAGATGATGTATAGTTCCTTTGTCATCCTATTAGACTTTTATTCTAAACTAGCGACCCGCCCCGGCTTTGCACGGGCGCAAATCGGTATAATGCTAATACTAAATACTGCAGCGTTTGCAATGTAAGCGCTAAAAATGTGTTAATTTACGACATCATATAAAAAACCTCTAAACTATCAGTGTTACTCTACTATATTGTGAATGTATTATACATGAAAACCTTCCTTAGGAATCACTCTATCTATTAAAATAACGCATCAAAATCCGTTGCGTAGTTTTAAAGATTCAAGCATATATAAAAAGGAAGGACAAACATAAAAAAGCGTTACTGTTTTATACTATGTAAGGATTAGGATAAGGATAGTTAAAGATATTTTTAAGAAATTAAATTTGCTTAACGTATAAATATTTGACCCTTTAACAACGACGGATTCACAATTTAATAAGGCAAGTCTCCCAAAAGGTTTTTCTCGAGAATATAAAATACATATCCAAGTAAGAGACTTCCAGTGTAAGCGTGACATGTTAGCAAGTGGGTCAAAGTATAAGTTAGATAAAACAAAACGTTAAGTAAAAGTTTTTGTTGTAGAAAATATGATTTCTTTTATATTTCAGGTCAAAGTAGTCTCTAAGGGTAGGTTAAACTATGACAGTAAAAACCATACATTTGGAGATGTTATTTTCTTACCCATTTAGGTAAAGTGTGCTAAATCTAAGAACAAAACTTTGCATTTTCTTATGAATTGAAATAACTCAAGAACTACTGGGCAGATTTGAAAAATCTTTCACCATTAGAAAGCTACATTATCTCCGCGTAACATAGGCTATATTTCATTATTCTATGCGGACGAAATCGCAAATACAGCTAGTAATATATATTAGAAACGAAGAATTGCATAGCTTTGGAAACTAAGTTGCTGCCTAGTACGAAATGAAAATTATCATTTAAAAATATTATAGGTTTTTTATTTAGATGAGTTTAGCCAATAATAGAAGAGACTTAATTAAAGGCAAAATTGTATCCACGTTATCTAGCAGTTAAAACGTGAATAAAGCAAATCTGAATGTTACCGCAATAATTTGGTTAGGGATCAACCGCAGTATATTAGTCGGTTTTATTACTGACCCTATTCACCGCTTTGTGTTTGAACATTTGGTGAGATTTAAACATAATGCTCTCGATCTTCAAGATAATTTAAAACCATTTGTATTTGCTTGTAACAAATATTTTAGTTACATTTTTGGTACATATGATTTAAATAATTTGGAGACTTAGGTTGTACTAATATTATTGATTTTAGCCCTCTTATTACAGCTTTAAACGAGGACCAATAAGTCGTCGATTATTCGATACTAGGACACTCGGAACTAAATAAGATAAACCAGCGGTATCATTGGACTTATGTATCATAAGAAGTACTTGGAACAAGGATGCTCTGTATTTTGGAATACATTTTATGAATGTACCAGTACCAAATGTAGAAAGTACAACAGTAATAACGCTGATTCTCGTTTCAGAATAAAGCGGTAGGAGTTTCTTTATATCTAATCTATAATTTATGCAGCTGAGTAAAAGTATAGTGTATTAATCTAATACTAATTGTGTCCAATTTTTTTTGTTAATAGTGGTTGATGATGATGATGATTTCTTGTTTATGGCTCCCCCTTTGCAGATTGGGCCAATGTCGAGTGTTTATGGTTTCAAGTTTGGGGTAGGCTGGCAACTAAAATTATTGTGGTTACCTTATAGTTGTTGGTGTTGGACATTTGATTTTTGTAGTAACTATTCTTTGATGGTAGATATGATACTTTCTGGCCGCTAGCACCAAATCTGTAATTATAAAAAACACATTTAGTACAATACAATCTAGTCAGACAAAGTTCACTGACCGGTTAGCCATTACTAAATTGAGTTTAGTAACGTCAAGCAAACAGTTAAAGTAATTACTTTTTTGTACTTAAACTACAGATATTTAGGTCCCGTTTTCAACTGCAATTATTAGCTATGTTAGTAAGCTACCCATTACAAATAAAAAAGCAGGGATATCTTTATAGCTCAAGAGACAGTGGGTATTTGAATGGGGTCGGGTATCAAAGAGCAATTAAATTCAAATAAGTTAACATAACTTTTAAACTAAAAGAGTTAGATTTTTTTTATTAATTTTCCCTATGCAGGTACCGATCTGGTGATGCACTGCCTTTGGCTTATCGTTGAATTTTGGGACACCCTGTATATTTTAAATCCGCACGGACGAAGTCGCGAGTAAAAGCTAGCTGAATATAAAAGGGTTTTTCATTCCGTCGGCGTTGATAGATTGGCATTTAAGCCCCTCATGGAAATTTTATTCTGAGCACTTTTTCTATTTCCTATTAAATCCGCGTTCTGGTTTACGAAGAAATCAGGAAAATAGCTTCAAGTATATTTGGAGATAATATTTATCGGATATAAACATCCCTAACATGATAAGGTCGTCACAGTTTATAAAATTCGATTTAGTAGTAGATGGTTGATTTTTTATTTCCACCGAAATCGTTCGCTTTATTTTAGAGATTACATAAATCGTTACATATCTGACTAGCAATCCGCCCCTGCTTTATAAACCTTACTTACATATAAACCTACCTCTTCAATCACTCTATATATAATAGAATAAAAACGCATAAAAATCCGTTGCGTAGTGTTTAAAGATTTAAGCATACATAGGGATATAGGGACAGAGAAAGCGACTTTGTTTTATATATATAGTAATAAATCAGTGTAAATTATTTTCTACGAGCAGTAAAATGTAAAATATAATAATAATAAAATTAATAGATGTGCTGTTTTCTATTATTAGACTCCTCAACACGTTTCTCGGTCCCTTAAACGAATTTATTGTGCAAGAAGATTTGAGTGGTTCGAATAAGGAAGATTATCGGAATCCGATAAGTGGTTCTTTTAAATATTAACAAACCTCTAAATTAATTTTATTTGCACTTCGTTTTTATATTATAAGGTGGTAAACGAGCTATCGGCCTAGATTCTCCGAAGAAGCAATGCGACCGCTGCTCATTGACTCATGACATTTGAAATTGCAGATGCGTTGCTTATATAAAAGATGACCCACGTTGCACCGTGTTGTGTCCAGGCCGGGCCTGACGTGCCCGAGCCGTGGGTCGGCTGGCAGAGCACTGCTAAGATATATTTTGTACGGACACCCTCACGCAAACAGGGCCCGGTCGGTGACAGAGCATGGTGTAGTGTAAGCCATTGTTTAATCACTTTAAAAACAAAAGAGCATCTCTAAAAAAGGGGACCTCACCTTGACATATCAACGTTAGACAAATCATTGACGTCGTTAGCTTCAGCCATTGCTTCGTATAATCCTTCTTGTGGGTACGCGTAACTGCCTGCTTGATTAGTGTCGTAACCCATGAAGTCTTTATTGTCATTGTATGCGTTTTGATCATCCGTGTTGGCAGGTGGATAACTAGCTTGGCTGGACGCTGCTGATAATTGGGATATTCCTGTAATGTGAGAAAAAAATATAGTACAATGTGGAAGAACGGTAAATTGTCTTTAAATCGAAAAGACCGTTGCCTAGAGACATCTGAGGATTGCCCAAAGTATGTGCACTGCAATGCGAACATAAAAAATGTATGAAACTGACAATGACGTTCCATAGAGATATCGAAAGTCCAATAGAGATATCGCGATAGAGATATGACGTGTTCTCCGTGTGACTTATCTAATACCATTGTCAGTTTCATACATTTTTGTCGATCCCATCAGCGATATCACCGATCGAAAGATACTTTGGGTTACGCCCCTGAAGTTAGTGATAAAAGAAATGTGTTTGTTTTAAAGGAAGCAGAGTATGCAGAGATAGCAATAATTCCCTTATACATGCCAAACCCTCCAAATCTAGCTTTAACAAGGGAAAAATACAAATCAAATTATATCTGCATGCATAATAGGTTTTGGTTAAGCTACAGAAAACCCCCAAGTCCTTGACCTAAAACTTGCTAGGGGGAATAAGATAGGGGCGTAGCGAAGAGTAGAGAAAATAATAGAACTTACTAATAGGATCAATTTGTATATAATTAAGCAATATTTTCTTATCATAAAACAATTTAATTTAATTAACAAACCAGATAGTGTAATAAATCAATAATAAAATGGTAACAATAACAGGAAATGAAGGGATATATCAGATCTACGTCCTGCTTATATGTACGAATGATCGCTCTCCTGGAAATTCTGAATTCCTGGTAATAATAAATAATATGATATGGTAATTCTTACAAAAATATGCTCGGAATCTAAATCTAATGAAATTCCTAAAATATATTTTTCTAAGTCATTATTTGGTGCTTTTGTTGGATTTTATGGAAACATTTTTTTTTAAGTATAAAGGCCTGATTTTTAGACTAAATAATGCTTGAACAGTAAAGATAATTTAGTAACAGATACATGAGTTACTTTAGTAAATAATAATAATAATAATTTGTTTCTTTTCATTGTGTCAGAAAACATCGTCATCTCGCATAAGTTGTTTTTGCAAAGTTACTAGACGTGACTCGCCCTGACTTATGACTCAAACTCAAAGCAGGATATGTAATACAACCTCGCCAACTTAATTAAGAAAAAGTTACTTTCACTCACCTTTACCAAGAACTTTGCCGAAACTTCCCAAAATACTCGGCAGGAACATTGCCAACAAAATACTTTTGAACACTTGCATGCCGATTATCAGCGGTAGGAAGAATTTCTTTAGACCAAAAGCTGAAATTATAAAAATAACTTTTATATGATATCTTAGAATTAATAAAATTTAACCTTCAGAAGTCTAGATCTTTTTAAAAGACTTTTGCATTCAATAGAATTACAAAAGACAAAACATCACTGTCCTCCACTCTTTTCCTACGTAATAGCGAAGCGACCGCTGCCCATAGACAACTGCAATTGCAGATGCGTTGCCTACACTTAATCGGAAGGAGAAGACGCACAGCAAAAGGGTAATTCTTCTCCCTATGCGTCCCTCGCCAAATCCACTTCCCCTTACCATCATTTCCTTATAAGAAAAGGACAGGAAGGGAGAGCCGACTAAAATTAGACCTCCGGCACCACACTCGTCGGACGAAACACGGAATCGCTTCCATTTCACGCCTGTCTTCTGTATGGTCGTGGTATTTCACCCGGCGAGCCGGACAATTCGTGCGAAGACGTTACAGTGGGCTCTACCACTGTTAAAGGAAACAAAATATGCTTACATCTAAATCCCATCAGCCGCGCAGCTTTTGGAAGGTTAATAGATAGTATATGGGTTTCAAAGAAGTTTTTTATCTTCTGATAGAGTCGGTATTCGTAAGTATAAGTACTAAACAATGCTCTTCCTTCGACTTTGTCTGATTTTATCAATGACTTCGTGTCTATCGGTCGTATTTCAATTCCTTCTAATATTTCGTATCGATCTTTACTTAATGCATTATCAAGTACTTTTTCTATTTCATTTTCTAACTGATTTTCTGTTTGATTAACAATTATATATTTCTTTGTAAACGTATCAACGCTGTCTATAATTTGTTCTATAAAACTTTCTGATGTATCTTTTTCATTTGGATTTAAATTTTCTTTTAAATTAATATTTTCACAACTATGGCATTCATTAGAATCTAAATTAATTTCTAAATTATTTACTATTTTGGTTTCATTATTTTGACTTGAATCATTTAATTTAGTTTCACAGTCACATTTAACAATTAAATATATGTACACTATAAGAATGATTTTATCAGCAAACCTCAACCGATATGGTCTGCTGAGTTTGCTAAATAAGCCATTGGTTTGGTTCATTTTTAAATATTCTTTCAAACTTCATCACCGGATAGTTGTATGTTTTGAATCAGCAGCAATGATCATGATCAAATCTGAAACAAAGGAAATTCAAAATAAACATTGCATTGCCAAGTTATTTACTGAGGGCTTATTACAAATTCTTGCGAGACTTCGAGACTAGGAGATCCGTTTGTGTACTTTTATCCAGGTAGGAGCGCTGAGGGTTACCCAAAGTATCTTTCGATTGATATCGCTAATGGAATCAATTAAAATGTATGAAACTGACATTCGATGAGTCATGTGCTTGTTATGTGTGAGATATCGAACGTCAGTTCCATACATTTTTGATGTTCGTTTTGTACGAGTACGGCATGTACTTTGGGGAACCCAATATCTAATATTTTTGTCGTTTACATTACGAAAACTTTGTTGCAAATATTCTTCTTAAATCCTATGATAAGTTTTACTAAATTATAGTTTATTAGATATAATATATCATGCCAGTGTTATTGAAAGAAAGTTACATGTGACAAATGTCTAACAATTCAATTGAAAGTTTCAATTCAATATAAAGTTTTGTCGAAATTGTTGACATCAATAATCTATCATATGATCCACGAGTTCGCGGAAAAACTCGTATTGTAAGTAGGTTCGCTTCGAGTAAACTCTCTCTCAGATTATATTGTAAAGTAGATTTTTAAAACTTCACGAAATCGCTTATCTTTTTTCTATCTGTTTTCCAACAATTGTGAATTTAGTTACAGAGTTAAAGATTATCTTTAAAGATATTTCTTTCAATTTCTGTCTCGCTCTCACTTATTGTTATATCAACATATTTTTTAAATTGTAGACTACAAAAGCTTGTTCGACCCAATGGAAATATAAGTGAAATTAAGGAACAATTTCTCATAGCTAAGTGCAGAACGAAAATGCACGAGCTAAAGGCAGTTTATTGGCAGGAGACAGCGCAAGATAGGCAACGCTGGCGTTCTCTCGTGTCGGAGGCCAAGACCCACTTTAGGTCGCTGCGCCAGCGGAGTAAGTAACTAAATGCAGAACAACTAAAGGAGTATCGCTGATGGAACCGACAGAAATGTGTGAAACTGACATTGACATTCGATAAAATCATCTGATTGTCACGTGTGAGATGTCGAACTTCAATGTCAGTTTCATACATTTTCGACATTCGGAATAGATTCGCTTCGTAACGAATGTACCTTACCGTTGGTCGTCACAGTTTTGAGGTCTTTATTATAGTGTAGACGACGTTCACGCAAGGTCAATTAACGTCGGTCAATGACAGGTGGCGACACTGATGCAAAAAGTCTACCACAAATGTTCACGCAGCGTGACAAATAGAGCGGCCACCTACAGAGCGCCCCCTGTGGTACTTTTAATGGCCTGCACTAAACATAAATTATAATGATACTAGTTAAAACAGATTATGTATTATTTTGAGAGAAAAACATTAAAGAAGAATCTATATTAGCTTATCCCACTCTGAGGGGCATAGATGTTTCTTCCTAAATTTTATTCTTAGGTTTAAGTTTTATTCTAGGTTTCGATAGATTAATCTACCTTCATTTCAGTCGTTACTTTCTTCTTGATCATCACGTTTTATGCAATCCATCTATCCATCCCTTTCTAGGCCTCCCTCTTAGCCTTTCACGTTATCCTCCATGTTAATCTTTCTTCCGGAATCTCAATCGTCACACCCTTGTTAATCATATCTCCTTTCACACAATCCATCTCTTCTAGGCCTACCTCTACCAATGTGCCTTCAATAGCTTTATACGCTCTCCTTGTTTGAAGTTCTTTATAAAAAATAGAAATGGTATACGTGTGTTAAGTAACTGAAGCTGTCTTATCGTTAATGTAGTCATATTTTTTTGCAAACATCTTTTGATATTTACGATCAATGTTCTTAACTTTCCGCAGAGTCATAAATAAAGGCTGAAAGAGGGAGGGGTAACTTTCCATCGGAGACATTAACGATAATGTACGCCGGTAATTTTGTCATCTCACTGATGTTATGATAGATATATGAACGCAAATGTTTCCTATCAAAACATAAAAATATATTTACCCAACTGACTATAGTTTTTTTTTTATAAGGGGGACAAACGAGACGCGGGAACTCCGAGATCATCGACGCCCATGGACATCTACAAACAGAGGAACTGCAGTAAATGACTTGTTGACGTCCTTGGACTAAATACTTAATTAATATTCTTAAACTTAATCCAATAGTCATATCTTATTCACTAATTGACCTTATCGAAGTTCTACCAGTCAAAAACATATGTAACAAATAATTAAAGATTTCGCTTAGAATCGAAAATCGTACAGCAAGTTATTACCATAAGGGCTATAATTCATCATAAATGTTTGCTGCTGTGAACATTTTCGACCAAATTGCTTAATGACCGTCAAATGACATTGCACTCAAATGGGTAGCAAACGTTCTTGTGTACATACGATAGTATACGTATCCTTAATTAATACAACATTAAGGCTGCATTCACACGAACGTTTTTTTAACGTCAGCGTTGGCGTTTATTAACGCCATCACTCATACGACCGCTGTAAAACGACTCTTGTTTCGTTCGTCCAGCGCTCAAAATCCAACGCTGAGCGATAAAACGTGCCGCCATGCGAATAGATACAAATGCATTTTTTTATTTATTATTTATTTAAATTTTATTTAAACTGCGATAAAAGTAACAAAATAACAATGACATAAGTAAACAATAAAAATAACGAAATAATAAAACATTCCTTTCCTTCTCTTCTATTCTCTCCCTCCACCACTCATTTCTCTTAACTTCGTTTTCTTCTTGTATCTCAACGCTTTTTTAGCGCGCCTTAAAAAAACGCTCGTATGAATGTCGGTTAAGTGTTATCTACACAATATCGTTATTAGGGACCGCACTTACTATACCCTTATAATCCCCATATTTGTTGGAGCTATACCGAGACGTTGCTGGATTACGTCTTTATTATACCAAAGTCACGGACATTATTGTAGCTTATTATTAAAAGTAATTAATTTATCTTTAAGGTTATAGTTTTGTTTTTAGTGTTAATAGCAGTATTATACTTCGGTTGACAGGAAAACTAGGCAAAGAAAAAGCGTCAGTAGAGAATTAAAATTGTCCTTTTTGCTCTAACCCTTTCCAAAACCTATATAACCTCAACCAATATATAAAAATATATATGCAGTACATGATAGTGCTTTCCGCTCATATTTCTGTACTAATAATGTAACGTTAACGTGGGGTAGGCAAGTAAGGCAGCGTGATAAAATAAACATAAAAATTTATAGCCAAGCCTTATGAGGTCTGTTGCGAAAATACGTTGACATTGTGATGGAAGTAGTAAACTATTTTTTAGTGAATGCATATTTCTCTATTAACTGTTATTCCCGCGGAATTAAGAAAAATATAGCCTATGTTACTCGGGGATAATGTAGCTTTCGAATGGTGAAAGAATTTTTTAAATCGGCCCAGTAGTTCTTGAGTTATTTCAATACATACAAATATAGAAATCTTTTAAAATAATACAGTCGCAGCTGCATAGGCGAGAGTCCAAGGGAGCGCAATTTTTGTCTCGCTTATAGAGGTTTCTCTCTAATCCGAGTTTCTCGCTTATAGAGGTAGCTCGTTGGGACCAAAGACTCTCGCTTATCCAGGTTAGACTGTATTTTGATCGACACTGATGTTTATCTATACTAATATTATAAAGAGAGAAACTTTGTATTTTTGAATTTTTGTATTTTTGTATTTATTGATATAACTCAAGAACTACTGGGCCGATTTCAAAAATTCTTTCACTCATAGATAGCTACATTATCCCCGATTCACATAGGCTATATTTTTTATATTCCACGCGGACAAAGTCGTGAGCAACAGCTAGTTGTAAAATATTTGTCATTTAATAAAACAAGACACAGAAATTTCTATATACTCGGAACAATTATATTCATATGTGGTCTAGCTATACATACCTTGGTTAGTTTACCACAAAACATTCATTAGTACAATTAAGGTTACTCTATAGTGAAATTCCAATATTACGCCTCCCCTGAACTGGAATATTAATTAATACAGAAATATACATTGCTACAATGTCGCAGTCTAATTGTGGAATATGTGTGAATCGTCAATTATTGATATTCACCCAGAGTTTACATTTACTAAATCATGGTGATAATGTTCTCCTTGACGTGTACATGCCGAACCTTGGTGTTATCTCCGCCAGTGCCATCCGAGATGACTGGCAAATATGTATTTAGTTTTAGTACGGTGCACGGCGCACAGTGCAACCTGCCTGAAGAATTGTAGGTGTAGTTATAGGAAGACTGTGGGCCACATAGCCCACAGAACGGACGAAAAAAAAGAGAAAATTTTCAACTTTAATCCGTGAAATGTACAATCTTGGGGGAAATTTTAAATTCAATACATCAAGTAAAAATCCGAATAATATTCTGGTATAACAAAGACGTAAACAACTGCGTAAATCGAACAACAAAGCTATTCCAGTTTTATTATAAAATTATTCTCTTCGCTGCTTCACTGAGCTGTTTTTCAAGGAAAGTACTATTGAATTACAAAATAAGTGCACCTTTATGCAAGAAGTTTTAAAAGAAAATAGCTTCACAGAATTTTCTATAACCGTATTTTTTTTCTTTTAGTACGTCAAGATATTTTAAATCTAATGGAATTTGAATAGAATATTAATTTTAATGCTATTACGATTTTTAAATGAATTGAACTCACTCATTTTGGTAGAACGTGTTAATTTTTAAATAGTATTATTATTGGCCTAGCTGATGTTCGCGACCTCGTTAACGCGGAATTAAAAAATATAACTTATGTTACTTGGGGATAATGTAGCTTTCTAGCAGTGAAAGATTTTTTGAAATCGGTCCAGTAGTTTTTGAGTTATTTTGATAGATACTTTGACTATAATAATTAATTTGGAACTTATTTCTATGCTGATCATCGTTAAGAAACTTTCGATTTGATGACGTTTGCCATAAGTTATGAGATATTGTCTGTAAAGAGTATTATTTGTAATATGTATGTATGTCTTATATTGTTGCCTTGAGAAAAAAAAAATAGTTTTACAAGCAATTTTTGCAAATGAGAAAAAGTGAATTTCATTGGAGCTTATTTCGTCGGCTTAGTGCAAGAATTCATTAACGGTAACAAACATTATGAAAAGTTAATAACAGCTATGAACTTGCCTTGGTGTGATCTATATAATGCGAAAACTCACTAGTTGTTAGTTTTTTAGTTTGACTGAATGACTGAGCAATGGAACTTATGGTAATAATAGGACATTTAATATTACTAAAACTAATTAACTGATTACTCGACGATTTATATTAATATAATGAAAACGAAAGGTTTGATATATTTGTATCTATTGAAATGAACTACTAGACCGATTTTAAAAATTCTTTTACAAGAGAAAGCCACATTATCCCAGAATAATATAAGCTATATTTTTAATCCCGCGCGGATGAGTTTGCGAGCAACAGCTAGTTTAAACCGCTTCAGCGTATGAATTATAACGTACGCGGTAAGAGCAACGTACTTCATGCAGATGTCTCAGTGGCGTGCAACAACAATATCGGTCACTTTCTAAGAATCTACCAATGTATGGATATATCACGCAATATTCCTGATATATTGCATAATATTACTAATATAGCTCGATGACTGTAATAGCACTTTCGTTTTAGATATTACGAGTAATTGGAATCTGTTCAATGCCTCTTCCATTATAACAAAAACATACAATTTGTGATAGAATTTACTAGTTTGTTTTGTTTGTTTGTTTTGTATATACTATGATTAAAAAATTTGAGGTCTTGTAATTTAAGCGCCAATAGTCTAATAGTTTGGTGCACGGACTAACGGTCTAGTGGTCGTGCGTTTGAATCCCAACATTCGACTATTGTCATGAACCATATCCTAACAGAAGCTTTTTCAAGCTCAGTTAAAACGGTTCAAATAAATATTAGTAAATTAATTCTGGACTTCTAAATTACAGATTCCGAGTTCGAATCCCGCCTACCAATGTGTTTTTCGATTTTCATATGTACATATTTTCCCGACGCACTTACGGTGAATGAAAACATCGTGATGTCTGCACATATCGGCGAAGAAATTCAAAGATATGTGTGAAGTCACGCAAAATACGCGCTAGTCGCGGAGTTGCGGAGAATGGAGCCCATCATGGGTCGACCTATAACACATTACATTACATTTTATTAGTAAATTAACAACAATCTACTACTTAATATTACAAATACAAAAAAAACTATAAGAGAAAGAACCCTTTACCTTTGATTTTGTGATAAAAAATTGTATTGTAGTTAGAAGAAAACCCTTTCAACGGGTTCTTTGAATTAAATACAATTTCTTTACTTTATACTCGTATCTACAAGATTACTTGAAAAATTGCTTCCTTATGGATCATCCAGACACTATATAGGTTATGTTATCCCAGTATTTTTCATCATAAATAAATAATTTAAATGACGAATAAACAGCTTTCTAAATGTATAGGGCTTTCCTTGTATTGGTTGAATCAATTAGCAAATGTGAATAGTGAGAGTTGACGAGTTTTCTATTGACTTAACAGTGACCTTGTAACTCGCTTACAGAATCCGGTTTGAGTGTATTTGCTTTGTAGACACCGATATATGAATGGACATTAGTTTCTGATGATTTCTTATACTTTTGAACGTGGTATACTTGGCCAAAACAACGAACGTATGAGGTCTTAGTTATGTATATTGGGGCTTGATCAAAGCTGGTCCAGTGTGGGTGCGGTTGCAGACAGCGTGCCTGTGACCCAGCCAGGATTCCGATGAGCACCAGAGGGTTTTTAGCGTTTATGCCTCCTGTTACCTTCCCATTTGGGCTCGGGGATGGGGCTGAGACTCCAACGTAAGCTCCACTCCATTGGCGTGCGGCAGGCATAAAGTGTTCTCCTCTCAAGAATGCGGTTTTCTTCACACATTTGCGAAGATTCAAAGATATGAAAATATTAACGTGGAAAATACAAACCCTTTTAAAATTCATCTAAAAAGTGACTTTTAAATAATTCTCAGAAAGCAACTTACTTAATTAAAAGAAAAATAAATAAAAGTAATTTAGTCATTTCAAAAGACGTATTTAAATAAAGAGCAATATTTCTACGAAATCCGTGCACAAGTTTGTAGCAGTTGTCAACCCTAAAATAATAAAACAAAATAACAAAGAGTATACGTAAGTTCTCAAAGTAAAACAGACTGTGATAGGAACTTATTGTCTCTGTTCTGAAAGTGCTCTGTGCTTTGGGAATATGATTATGGTTAGGGTTATAACAGTTTTATGTTTTCTAAAGGGACTTACAAAAGTTATATATAAATTATGTTTTAATGTTTTATGCGTGAAATATACTCTGACGTCGAATAGGCTAATAAGCCTTTAATCGTACTTAGCGGGTCAATTCTCAAATAACCATATCTTTCCCCCAGAAGGCAGGGTATGTTTTGAAGATTCCCCTTCCCCCAATAACAAAAAAGCTATTAGCTGTAAGATGACGTCTTTTTTCCAGCAAAGATACTTGGTTTCGCAAAGCTATATTTTTTGCAGATTCTCTACCATTTTGATATATTATTTACAACTTTTTTCTAGTTAAAAATACTTAAACCAACTTGAAATTCAATAAATTACTTTTTTAATATTGTACAGAATCTCCAAAATTAAAGCCCCCCAAATGCTGAGACACTTAATGCATTTTTTTTTATGTGACTGAAGGTCACTGTCTGCCTTGAGGAGACATTTACAAATACACCGGGCTTGAGGTGGCAGGGCGCTGATGGCGCTTAGCCTAAACCTCGTTTAAGAAACTTAATTATCGTTAATCGTTAGCAGTTCATCAACACAGATCAATAAAACAATAGTGTGCACGTACGTCGCACAGCGCCATCTAGTATTAAAATTAAGAAACATAATAATATTAATTTAATTTATTTGTTCACCCATTCTTGGCTTTATCAAATAGTCATGACAAAAACACAAAATACATTATTTTTACACACACTTAAGAAATCCTCTAACTCTAGAATAATTTTAATTTGCTTTAAACTAAATGAAAACATGGAGGTAAATAATTAAATTATACATTCATTACATTTTTCTTCTTCAAAAGGAATAGTTACTGAGAAATTATTCTTAAAAAAGATTATTAAAATTCAAATGAAAAGACTTCAAAGGTCAATAAAATGTACGCTGCATTTATCTACGTTCATTATAAATGTTCAAATACCTTGAAAACGGTCCCTTCCTGTGCTCGTTATAACTTCTTTATGGATAGTTCAAAGGAGTACATCTACCCGTAAATAGACAAGACCATTGATGTTTTTATTTTAACAACCATACTAATAATAAAGAAGAAAACTTTGTATTTTTGTATGTTAAGTATCTCACCATTACAAAGCTACATTATTCCAGAGTAACATATGCTATATTTTTTAATTATACGCGGACGAAATCGCGAACAAAAGCTAGTCTATACTAATATTATAAACAGGAAAAATTTGTATTTATATTTTTGTATGTATTGAAATAAATCAAGTACTGCTGAGCCTATTGCAAAAATTCTTTCACCATTGGAAAGCTACATTATCTCAGAGTAGCATAAGCTATATTTTTTAATTACTAATGGACAACGGCTAGTTCATTAATTTATAAATACTTCACCATTAGAAAGCTACATTATCCCCGAGTAACATAGGCTATATTATTTAATTCCATGCGGACGAAGTCGCGCACAACAGCTAGTAGTTCATAAAATAATAATATACTTCGAAAGAAAACAATTATTTTCAAGAACGTGTTTTGTTTCAAAGATTCGTCTTTGTTAAATGTGAGTTGAATAACTTTTATATTTCTTTTGGAAATCTCTCTAATGTCAAATGTTTACTAAACTTTTTTATGGAGATAACTTGAAACTACTTATTTTCGGTTACATGAATAACTTTCGTATTGGAAGAAGTCTTTTTTTCTATAACTTTGTATTTTAGATTTTTTGTGTTTTTGTTTGTATTGAAATAACTCAAGAACTACTGGACCGATTTCAAAAAATCTTTCACCATTTAAAAGCTATATTATCCCCGAGTAACATAGGCTATATTATTTAATTCCACGCGGACGAAGTCGCGCATAACAGCTAGTATACTATAAAGTAAAGAGTAAGTAAAGAGCGTACTCCTCCCTTAAAGGCCGGCAACACATCTGCGGTTCCTCTGGCGTTGCAGGTGTCCGTGGTCGTCGGATTACCTAACTCAGGCGATCCGCTGCTCGTTTGCCCCCTTCTCATATAAAAAAAAAAGTGACAAACGAGCAAGCGCCCACCTGGATTCGCTGAAATAGCGAAGCGACCGCTGCCCATAGACATTTGTAATTGCATATGCGTTGCCTACCCTTAATCTACCGAGGAGGAGACGCGCAACAAGAGGATAATTCCTCTTCCTATACGTTGCCTCCCCCGCCATATCCAAAGCTTTGACTTTTTTCCGACTTAAACGAGCTTGATAATTTTACTGACAGACTATATTAGTTCGAATCTTTAACACTGTGAACAACCACAGCCATCAACCCCAAAATTAGTCACAAACACAACGTATTTTTAATATCATCATTAGCACCAGCTAGTGAGCTAATAATTTAGTCTGTCAGTAAAATTATCAATCTCCTTTAAGTTGGAACAAAGCCAAAGCTTTGTATATGGCGGGGGAGGGGACGTAGAGAAGAAGGAATTATCCTCTTGTTGTGCGTCTCCTCCTCTGTACATTTAGGGTATAGTGATACGTCGCCACCGAGGGGCGCGGAGCCTACCCTATTGACTAGGCGATAGTCTACCACGCTGGCAGTGCGGGTCGACTTCACACTACTAATATAGAGAAACTTCTATAATCGACAGTCATTCTCTGGCCCCAACGAGAAACTCAGATTAGCGAGAAGCCTCTATAAGCGTTTTTTCTATGAGAAGGGGGAAAACGAGCAGCGGATCGCCTAAGTTAGTTGATCCGACGCCCACGGACACCTGCAACGCCAGAGGAACCGCAGATGTGTTGCCGGCCTTTAAGGTAGGAGTATACGCTAAGAGAGTCAAAAATCGCGGTCCCTTGGACGCTCGCTTGTCCAGGTTCGAATCTATATTCAGTTTTAGAGGTCAATGAACTTACTCAACTAGATGTGACTAGAAGTAGTGTTGTGCATTGAAACTCATGACTAATAATAACATTTAGTTGGAATTCAATAGACTTTATATTTCAACGTAGTAGAGTGAAAGTGTAATGTTATTTCGTTTCACGTAATGTTACTTTTAATTCATAGAGCGATGCGAATTTATATTCGGTTCACGTTCGTTGAACTATTTTTGTATTTCGTAGAATTTATGGAATAGAAATTTTAGTATTGCGGTGTAGACGAAATAAGCAGAATTAAAAATATAATTAAATTGCGATTTATAGTGCGCAAGATGAAGTTATTGAAGTAAAATATTGTAAGGTTTAAACAAATATCATATCAAAATTTGTTTTTTTTTTATTTAATGCTTAATTTGAAACCTTTATTTATTAAGCTACATAGTTCTTGGCAATTCACCATCGCAAGTATTATTTCTTCGTAGAATTACAATAATTCGAACATACATTAATATATTTATGTTATTAATCGTATAAATGAGAGTTCCGTGAACGAACATTCGTTCGCCGTTCGCCGTTCGCCGTTCGCCGTTCGCGTGTAAACAGACCATTGTACATCTATATTCCGAGCATAGTTTAATGAATGGAACTGAAGCACGATTCGATTTTTTTCTTCGTACCGTTGAACGAAGATAGCTAAGTGCATTTATTTATTTTTTTATAAGAAAAAGATAATATAAGAAAAGGGTAAATATGTACATATGAAATTCGAACATGAAAAACAAATGACATGACGAGATTCGAACTCGGAACTTGCAGATTACAAGTCAAGAGCTGAACCCCTGAGCCACCGACTCACTTTATACTATGTAATGATAACAAATTATAGGAATTCTATTTCGATTGATTTCTAGAATTTTATGATTTATTCAATTTGATTTCTTGAAATCTAATTTAATTTGATACTTAATTATCTTTATTTTATGTTTGAAATAAGAACTTTACTATGAAATTGAAAAATTATAAGTACTCGTATACAAGCGTTTATTTTGGCAAGAATTCGTGTTTAGAATCTTGTAGTAATAGTAATATTTTAAAGGTTAAATATCAAAATGTAAAACTAAAATATTTCTTCGAATTAATATTATTTAAATTAGAGAAAGTTATTTATAATTCGTCATCGTATAACAAAACTGCATATTTTTTAAAAATGTAATATTTTTTATACTTTTTGTCTATTGTGTGCAAATAATAATAACATGAACTTTGTATCTGTTTGTTTTCCCATTTTTCTCTATTGTTTGCGTATCATCAACTAAATATTTAAAACATAACTATGGGAAAGTACATTAACAAAATTTTAACCGCCTTATTCCGAAAAAAAAGTATAAAGTACTGCGATAAACAAGGACCAATAAGTCGCCCATACGATACTGGAGGTCATTCGGCACTAAATAAGATAGACCAGGGGTCTCATTGGTTGATGTCGCTGACGAAACATAGTGCCCGCGACCCGCAGTAATATGTTTGAGGATCGTCAGGTTGTACTGGGTATTCCACCTTCCGTGGCCGGCGAGTCCCACACTCCCTACGCCATTGCACAGCCCGGCGTAGGGGTTCGTAAATGCAATTCCTAACGTTTAAAAAAAGGGTTCTCATTGGTCCAAATTATGTATCATAAGAACCAGAAACATGGATGTTCTGTATTTTGGAATACATTTTATAAATGTAATAACGCTTATTCTCGTTTCGGAATAAAGCGGTAAATGTTTTTACAATGAGTGTTTTTGTTTCTCTTGAAACAAATTATATTTTTAATGTTATTATATTTTAAATGTTATAATTATTGTTTTACATATTATAATATCATTAACTAAATATTTCCCGCGACTTCGTCTACATGGTGTTAAAAAGTAGCCATTTTCAGGAATAGTGCAGGTTCCCAATAGTGAAATAATTATTCAAATCGGTTCAGTAGTCGGAGTTTATTCAATGCCAACTATCAATCGAATAAACTAAAATGAAGTGACTATAAAGTCACGCGTTGCTTCGGTGATAGTACCGGCTAGTTTCGAACCCTCGGAGGCTCTTCCTCAGGGATGAATGGGACTTCTGTTACGTCAAGGTCAAGGCCCGTGTCGCACATCTGGGAGGTTACTCAGGGTAAATTCGCTACGAAGCATCTATGGCGAACGTCAAAAATGTATGAAACTGACATTGACGATCGATATCTCACACGTCAATACAATCACATGATTTTATCGATTCCATCAGCGATATCGCCGATCGAACTACTTTGGGTTTCCCTGCTGGCTATTATCTAACTTTACTCAAAACTAAGATGTTTAATTACGTTTTCAATTACATAAGTAATCGATAATCCTAGTAATTATTTTACATTAATAGAAAGTATAGATAATAAAAAGTAAGAGTTATATTTCGTTGAATTCACTTAAATGATTAACAGGATGTATAAAGGCGTGGTAAAGTAGGTTAAGTTAAAGTTTATACAAATTTTACGACCTTTAAGTTTCGCGGTCGAATCGAGTTTCTCAATAGTCCACATAAGTGTTTAAAATTATATCTGTCTTAAAACCGTCTTATTATTCCTGTTTTGTCAAAGACTATAAGAAGGATCTCGGCACTTGTCACAATCGACTGTAACTTATTTTTTATTTGCTTTTTTTCTATATTTCTAAATCTAAATTAGATATATTTTATGTCTGTTTGTGTCACTTCTATTATGCTAACTACTTATAGAAAACATAACAGTCAAAGTGGGATAAGCGAGAAAAATCTATGAGCTAGAATTATTGTCTGGTCCCGGCGGATTGCCTTCATAAGCAAAAACCCTGATTAGAGAGAAACCTCTAGAAGCGAACCAAATATCGTGGTCCTTTGGACTGTCGCTTACCCAGGGACTGTATATTACGACTGTATAAATTAGATTTACGGGTGAGTTCTGAATCGAATAAGTGCGTAATTGTACGAAATTTAGAGTTTGCGTGGTCTTATCATTTAAAAATCTATAACTAAAATGATTCACAATACTTACTATTATAGATTATTTTTGTAAACAATAATGTCCTGTCTAAACAGTAAACTCTGTGGCAATATTATGTCCTCGTGTGAAACTGGCAAGAGCGCCTTTTGCGTTCTCCGCTGACGAATTAATTACGACGAAATACGAAACAGTGAAAGTAGTATTTGGACGTTGTGTTGTGACGCTATCGGAATGTTGAAGATGAAAGTGGAACCGAAAGAAAAAGTCCGATCATGCGATCTTTAAACAAGGAAAATATTATCTATATTATTAGTAGTGTAATTCGACCCATGATGGGCTCCATTTTCCGCAACTCCACGACTAGCACGTATTTTGCGTAATTTCATACATATCTTTTTGTATGAATTTCAATAACTCAAAAACTATTGGTTCGATTTCAAAAATTCTTTCACCGTTAGAAAGCTACATTATGCCCGAGTAACTTAGGCTATTTCACGGACAAAGTCGCGAGCAACAAGTAATTTTTAAATGTTAATGGAACTTTATCACACACACTTTGATATATTAATTTGTCTGATATTGTCAAGAGGGCATTCGCACGAGCGGTTTTTTAACGCTCTCGCTCATTACGAACGCTTTTAAAATCACCTTTGTTACGTCCTTCCACGGTGCAAAATGCAACAGACACGGACATGCATTTGTTCTATTTTAAAGTTTTTTTTAAAGAAGCCCGTATGAATGCAAGTTTAGTATTGAATATTAAGCCGGCTACAGACGCTCAGTTTTAACTGTACAATTCGACTGTGCAGTTCAAATTAACGAGTGTACGTCGGTTTTTACTGTACAGTTAAAACTGAACGTTTGTAGCCGGCTTTATTTAATTCGGATAACATCCGAAATCAGGTCACAACGTTCGGGACAATAATCACTCTGTATAACAAAATGTAACAACTTTCCGGCCTATCTACATTTCTACGGTTACAAATGGCAGCAGTTAGCCTAGATACAGGGTGTTGTGAAGTAACAAAATGTCAATAACGATTTAAGGAAAAAATCTTTCGTATTCCTTTTATTACGATTGTGAACCCGAGCGTTTATAGTTTCGGTTATTATTCAGATTTTTTGTGAGAAATAATGTTTCATCTATAATATCTTTTCCGAAAAATTAAAAGTATTTATAACCCAGCGGCTTCATTAGATCGAGTTCGCGCAAAAACGGAGATTTTGCTTAGACGTAAGGCCGATTTTTGCGTGACATCGGTCTAATGAAGCCTTACGGTGGGGACTACAAATTTTTATGTGTAGTTTTATTAAGAATCTATTGACAGTAGTTTTTAACTTACGGTTAAAAAAAATGACAAGAAAAGTCGCATATTCTAATAGTTTGTCCGCTTACAATCCAACAGACGTCAAAATTTGTATGAAATTCGGGATTGATTCCCCTTATGATTTAAAACGATGTTACTTTAAATGACGTATTATTATTTGCCCATAAATTATATTGCCCTACTAAAGTCGGGTAAAAACTGCACTACTTTAGACTAACAGTTATAATATTTATTCTATCTAGCTACTTCGACTTCGTCAACGTGGAATAAAAAAATATTGCCTATGTTACTCGGGGATAATGTAGCTTTCTGACGGTGAAAGATTTTTTGAAATTAGATTAGTAGTTTTTGAGTTATTTCCAAACAAATATACAAATCTTTATAGATTACTACTGGGGGCTTACCCAAAGTACATTCGCTACGAAGCGAATCTATAGCGAACGTCAAAAATGTGTAAAACTGATACTGACGTTCAATATTTCACACGTGACAAGCACATGACTTATCGAATGGCAATGTCAGTTTAATACATTTTTGTAGATTCCATAAATGATATCGCCAATCGAAAAGTACTTAGGGTAGACCCCCAGATCTCAATTTCTAATATATAAAAGCATTCGATTAACGGGATTCGAACATAGATGCTATATTTATGGATCAAACATGAAGTCGATCGAGGTCAAATATCTAGGTTGTGGTCGGACATAAACCGTGTATCATTGGCGAAACACGCGCAAATTATTGACGTCTCTATTTTATGAAAGAGAATGAATGAGACGACAATATTTTATGCAAATGTTTTGTGCAACGGAAACTGGAGTTAATGAAGAATTTGTGGTACCATATGTTTTGAATTCATGGCCCAAAGTATCTTCCGATTGGCGATATCGCTGATGGAATCGACAAAAGTGTATGAAATTGACAATGATTCGATAAGTCATGTGCTTGTCACGTGTGAGATATCGAACGTCATCTATACTAATATTGTAAAGAAACTTACAAAAATACATTGTATGTATTGAAATAACTCAAGAACTACTTGGCCGATTTCAAAAATTCTTCCACCATTAGAAAGCTACACTATCCCTGAGTAACATAGGCTATACTATTTAATTCCACGCGGACGAAGTTGCACACGACAGCTAGTTATTTTATATAGTGTTTTGATTGTTTAATTTTCCATGTAATTCCTTTTTGCTTGTATTTAAATGTGAATTTTAAATACTGCTTTGTTATAGTATACTAAAGCGTTCCATTATTGTCAAATACCTTTATATTTGCTCAATCGCTCCCTGAACGGCGATAAGCACATCATTAGGTTTTGTCGAAACGATGCGAAATGTTAAGTCCTCTGGGAGCATACCCAATGTACATGCGCTACAAACCGATTCGATAGCGAACATCAACAATGTATGGAACTGACAATGACCTTCGATATCTTACTCGTGACAAGCACATGACTTATCTCATGTCAATTTCATACATTTTTGTCGATAAGCGATATCCTAAAGTAGTTTTTTTTTTAATAAATGTGTTTGAAGTATATTTTACTAATGCTTCTAAATCGTGTTAAATAACGAACGCAAGTTCTAAGCCATATTTGTAGAAAGTAGCGAACAGATGACGATGGAACGGGTAAACGAGGGAAAAATGCTAATCCTTCGCAACCGGTGCCAAGTGGGACGGCCTCGCTAGATTAACTACCTGAGTATGCATGTTCATACATTTACTAGCTTTCTGGCGAAAATATGAAAACATATTGCAAATCCTTTCATTTTTAACAGTGGTAGAGCCCGCTCTAACATCTTTTCACGAATTGGCAAGCACGCCCGGAAAAATACCACAACCACACAGAATACAGGCGTCTAATGGAAGCAATTCTGTGTTTCGTCTGATGAGTGTGGTGCCGGAGGACTAATTTTAGTCTACTTTCCTTTTTTATCCTTTTTTTATAAGAAAATGATGGGAAGGGGAAGTGGATTTGGTGTTGGAGGGTACGCATAGGAAGAGGAATTATTCCCTTTCTGCGCGTCTCATCCCTCGTAGATTAAGGGTAGGCAACACATCTGAAATTGCAGATGTCTATGAGCAGCGGTAGCTTCACTATTTCAGCGAATTCAGGCCGCTTGCTCGTTGGCCACTTTGTAATATAAAAAAAATCCCTTTCCCCCTTATTCCGAAAAAATATAAAGTACTGCGATAAACGAGGACCGATAGATCGTCGATTATCGTCGACACTCGGAACTAAATAAGGTAGACCAGGGGTCTCATTGGATCAGAAGTACTAGGAACAAGGATGTTCTCTATTTTGGAATAAATTTTATGAATGTACCAGTACCAAAAGTAGAAAGTACCACAGTAATAACGCTGATTCTCGTTTCGGAAAAGCAGTTTGGTTTTTAACCGACTTCCCAAAAGGAGGTTCTCAAATAATTTTGTTTTTTTTGTCTTGAAAAAATTAATTAAAAATTCTTAAACATGCAACACTTGAAAGTTGAATTGCTCAAATTGCTTGTTAAAAATTTGGCTCGTAAAATACATTGATTTGTTTAAGTATTTGGCTGAAACTACTTTTGGCAAATGTATGTGGCATTTTTCAATTCGACTTGACAAGAATATGTTGGTATCTAATTTGGCCAAAATTTCATTTTATCGAATGAATTTGTAAGTTGGATGTATGGACGGATTTTTGTTAGCAGGTAGCCACATAGGCTCCACTGATCCAGGGGCTCTCCCAAAGTACATGCGCTACAAAGCGATTCCATAGCGAACATAAAAAAATGGCACTAACAATGACGTTCGATATCTCACATGTGACAAGCACATGACTTATCGAATGTCATTGTCAGTTTTGTACATTTTTATCGATTCCATCAGCGATATCGCCAATCGAAAGACACTTTGGGTAACCCCCCTGTATAAAATTTGACATAGAAATAAATTATAGTCTGAAATAGAACATTTTTTTTCAACCCCGCACAGACGAAGTCGCGAGCGACAGTTAGTTTTAGAGTAAATAAGTACTTTTATTTAATGAATAAGTTATTTGGAAATTCTATTTCTTTCGGTCTGTAACCGTCAAAAGGACTTGATATTTTTTTTAGTCTATTCAATCACAAATATATAAATATTTTTGACGAGGGTCAAAGAAAAATTACATTTGAATTGACTACGCGTCAAATGGTTTTGTAGTACATTTGCGGTTTATATTTTTTATATAAGTCTACTGAATTTATTAAGAATCTTCGATATTTAATATTTTATATTTGTTAATATATAAAATAATTAAATATCGGCTGAATGTTCAAATGGCCCTCAAAAAGTGTCGTAAAATATAAGTAGTGTCAAAATTAAACGACATTGCCGTAGAATTTGGAGTCTAAGCGTGGATTTAACATATAAGACGCTATTAAATATTTGGCGTTTGAAAGTTTGGCTGTAAATGTGTTAATAGTGTTTCGGTGACTACTTAGATGAGTATGATTTTATATATTTTTTTGTCGATAATTCTGTTGGCCATTGGGACCATTGGCGATTGGGGTTGGGGTCCTGATCGACCACTAAAATGGTCCCCGGAATACGGTGGCATAGAGTGGCCGCTTACGTTGCTGTAACAACAGAGGATACCGGGATGTAATAGTGCTGAAGGTTCCAGTGAGTTCCTCGGGGAGCCTGGAACCCTCTTAAGCCTTGTACACACTAGGATAGTATTTTAGTCAAGTAGCAAGTAGCACGTATCCGAACAAAGGATTTACTAATCTACTCTACTAATATGTTACTGTTCGGACACGTTTAGTTACTAAATTACTATCCTAGTGCAAAGGTTTAGGCTTAAACGAGTCCGAAAAGTAGTAAATCCTTAGTTCGGATAAATGCTACTTACTACTCGACTAAAATACTATCCTGCTGCGAACAAGGCTTCAGTGTGTTAATAGTGTTTTGGTGACTACTTAAATGAGTATGAATTTTTGTATATTTTTGACGATAATTCCGATGGCCAAATTTGAAGAAAACAGCGAAATATAATATGTTAATGTTGTATTTAATATTCATAGGAACATTCAAAGTCAGAGTTGATCTATGTCAATTTCCAATAGACTTATGAATATTTATAAAAAGACGCAAAAAAAACGCGAACGGTTTCATTTTTTTTGTAAACATAAGAAATTCCTCTTCCAAAACAAGACCTACAAAGGCTTGTAGAGTTAAGAAGTTAATAGATATTTTTGTTTACAAATTTTCATCATTATCACCACCCCCCATCGAGGTCTTCGAGTCTACCCCAATTCGGGAGTGTCATCATAACTTTATGTTATGTTACTGTTAAGAAATCTGAGCTAACGCTCAGGCTAGTCTTATTAATTCTATCTATTAAACACATCATCATCATCGCCAATACCATTGCCATCATCAACATCATCGCCATCATCATCATCATCATCATCATCACCATCACCTTTAGTCTATGTCAATCCACAGTTAGAACTATCCTTCCCTGATGCTTTTCACAGTATTAAGACATTTTTTTAATTAACTAAAAACAATTTTGTCGCTTCAAAACTTTATTGCAATGTTTTTACATGAATCGTGTCTATGGTCGGAGGATATCGGGGATAGAATTTGCATTGAAATTATTAAGTCTTTTAACTGAAAGTTTATTTGATAAAATCTAGTCTGTCTCTTGGACAATTTTACGATACAGTTCTACAAAGTGTTATGTTATTGCTTAAAAAGATAGAAAATGTGCTGTTTTAATATTGATTAGGAAAATTATGATTATAAATTATGATGATTATGAATGATGATGATTATGAATTATGATAAAATTATGAATAGTTTATATATATTTATCAAACAACAATAAATAAGTTAATAGTTTATTGTAGAATACTGATTTAAAATTTAAAAAAAAATCACAACATAGTATAAAACAAAGTCGCTTTCTCTGTCCCTATATCCCTATGTATGCTTAAATCTTTAAAACTACGCAACGCATTTTGATGCGGTTTTTTTAATAGATAGAGCGATTGAAGAGACAGGTTTATATGTATAACTAGCGACCCGTCCCGGCTTTGCACGGGTGCAATTATTATTAGTATATCTGTTATATACTATACAACGTTCACAGTTTTTCTGTAGTGCATTTATCAGCATTGCATCCGTGCGAAGCCGGGGCGGGTCGCTAGTTCATATATTCAAGTCTATAGGAAGAAATTCAGAGTATAATATCAGTAATATTTTTAATTGAAAATCTAATAGAAATGTAGATTTTTAACTTAAAGAACAACCTACAAGTAAATATGAGACTTAAAATTTACGAACAAGATGAAGATATTCTACTTTTTAACATAAAATATAGATTTCCATACTAAGCCTCCGACTTAAATTAGCTGTATAATAGTGTGTATTAACATAATTTCCTGAGAGAAACTTAGACTGGCTTAAGTCACTTTCTGTTTTATACCTGCTTAACTACATACATACATTAAAGTATTTTGTGTTAACAATTCTTTTAAGTGACGGATATTGCAAAATATTTCATGCAAAAGTTTTAATTTTTACGAGTACTAAACAACTATGCATGATTAGTTACCCATTTACCATCATCACCCTGACCTGCAGGACGATGTTATTTCATTACAAGAAATATTGGTTACTGATTCGCCAGCGACTCTGCCAATGTCTAAGTGCCTACGTCTGTTCCATACTATATCTATACTTTACACCAAGATCCGTTAAACCGCTTCGGAGATAGCCTGGGAGGCTGTTTGTCCCAACCAAAATGTCTATGTTTTCAAGGGAAATTGACATAGTCTCCTGAGCATAGTATATGAAAAACAAGCGTTTAAAAGTAAAGAAAGTGCACCATTTACACTCAAGCATCCTTAGCCGCGCGGGAAATTAAAGTTTGGGCCATCCAAAGTGTCTGCCTCCTTGCAGGGGATATTTAAATAGTCCCTTGAGCTTCATATGAGAAAATCAGCTTTGTTAATGTAAGTAAACTTCAGTAATATTTACTGCAACTTTAGCGCGTGATTGCGCGAAACTGTCCAACTGGACAGGATAACTAATGCACATTCGCTTATAGTATAGACGAGTACTATCTTATCATATATCAATTAATATTGTGAAAACAACTGACGTCTGCTTCCTATGGGATCGTCCTCTCATACTTTATATTATTTACATCTTAACCTTTTCAATATCGTATCACCACGTGACTCTTTGATGCGTGACAATGTATCGCTTTGAGCTGTGGAATTCAATTCCATATATCAATTTCTGTGAAGTACGTTATTTAGAAACAATAAAGAATATTTAAATAGAAATAGAGAATATAGTTATTTGATTGAAATTCGATGAGAAACGAGAGATTCGTGACGGTACGAATATTTCTTTTAAGACAAGATGACGCGAAGACCAGTGTTTTACCCAAGATATCTTTCGTTAAGCGGATATCGCTGATGGAATCGACAAAAAAATATGGAACTTTAACGTTTGACATCTCACATGTGACAAGCACATGACGAATGTCATTGTCAGTTTCATACATTGCCACGCAAAAACGGTCTTACGCCGAGGCAACATCTTCGGTTTTATCACGAATCCCGTCTAATGAAGGTATAGAGTAACAAACTCATACTTTAAAACACAATATCAGTACAGTCCAAGTTTCTAAACAACGCTCGTTAACTGCGGTCAAGTTTAAAAGGACTGTTATTCGGGTTAATGAAATGTCGACGTGTGGTTTACATTTCTAAATACTATATAGTATTTTGTTTTGATAAATGTTATTCAATTAATGCGTTTCCATTGTTAATAGACAAAAACAAGAGAAGGAAGAGATGATAACAACTCATGTTCAGAGGCGGAGGAAGGCGTGGGCAATTTGGATGGTCGCTCACGACCTCTAACTTAAGGAGCATCGCGTCTTCATATTGTGACTTCAAGTACAAGACACCTAGAAGTAATAACTTCAAGCGCGAGGCCCTTTTTACCCCAAAACTCGACTCGTGGTTGTCCAATTCTCATAATTCTTTTTTTAAAATAATGGTCTGTTGACTTGAGGGCCTCGTGGAGGAAAACTACCAACACAAAATGTTGTACTTGCTTCGTCACTGCTCATGCTCGTAATCCGGTAGGTAGATATCATGGACTTTCATTAGCGCACTCTCGGCACACTTCTGGAAGGTATTTTTTCTTACAAGTGATACTACAGTAAAATACTAGAGGTAACAATTTGTTTTATGCATGTTTTTATAGTGGAAACTCACAGTCGATACCTAGTAGGCTACCCAAAGTACTTTTCGATTGGCGATATCACTGAATCGACACTGATGAAACTGACATTAACATTCGATAAATCATGTGCTTGTCACGTGTGAGATATCGAACGTTGTAAGCTCCATATATTTTTGTCACTATAGAATCGCTTCGTAGCGAATGTCATTGGGTAACACCGCTGGAACTGGAACCGCACCTATAATCCTCGATTTGTCGACGAGAGATCAGTACGTCAATAAATATCATACAGAACGCTTTACAAATAATGTTTATATTCCATATAGGTTTTTCTACTGAGCTAAATAACACACTGAGCACAGATGGACCTGATAAACACAAAAAATAAAATATTTTTCTACGTAATTTCACTTCTCATTATTAGTGCAAATATTTCAGTAGAGACAAAAACAGTTAGTGAAATAAGTAAAAAAAAAGAAAATAATTTCTATCATATAAACATGAAAGTATAATACTTACAGCACAAAAACATCCATTTCTCGACTCTCTTCCAAAAAAATCCGATACTTATCGAAAGAGAAAATCGGCTCAGTTATCTTCACAACGTTCAATCACAAACACAATAATAAATCTAAATAAAATCACAATATCGCAATAACACGGATATATAATTACTTTGTATTTAACATAGAGAGATTTTGTTCCGAGCAAACTTCCTATGCCACTGTCACGGCCGAGAACTGACACACACTCTCCCACCAAACAACTTTTACCGACACAAAAAGTCGCCACGCGTGGGGACATGCCAATAACAAATTTATACATTAAATAAGCTAATTATAACTAAAATAATGCTTATTGTATCTTTAAGAATATTATAATAGAGTATTATAAGTTAAATAGCTGGAGAGAAGTGGTTTTTGAAGCGTAAACATTCTGTCTCGCTCTAAGCGCTTGCGCAGTTGTTACTACGAGTGTGAAAGTCGATTGTGAATCACTTTTTAACTCGAACTATTGTAGATTCAATGGCTACGTTGGTATAAAACATTTTATCTATGTATTGTAAAACCATTGTATATCTTTTGAGAATAGTCTAAAAGAAGAGTTTTCAATTTAAAAGTCTTGCACTGAAAATAATTTAATAAATTTAACACGCAGAGAAAATAAATGAATATGTTTCATTTGAATATCCCGAAGAGTTTGGAGAAACCCTAAGATAATATTATGTAGATGAAAACTCTACTTACCGGTTTTAAAACACCTAAGCCGGAAACATATTTGCAGTTCCTCTAGTGTTGTGAATGCTGTCGCGGACGAAACATGGTACCCGCGACCCCGCCGTAATACGTTTGAGGGTCGTTAGGTTCTAGCGGGTATTCCGGTCATATTCTGTGGCCGGCGAGTCCCACACTCCCTACGCCATTGCACAGTCCGCCGTTGGGGAGCGTAAATGCATTTCCTGACGTTTAAAAAAAAAGTGTTGTGAATGCTCATGGGCACCGTTGACCGCTTTGATGTTCGCGTCGCTGGTTAGCCCCATTCTCTTTTAAAATAAAATAATTCATTTCAACTTTATGCAAAAATAATTACTTTAATACAAAGAATATTTTAGTTGATCTAACTGACCATTTTATAACATCTGATTTCTAAAAAAATATATTCGAGTTTCGTAACTTCATTCGAGTTTCAATAGTGAGGGTGTAGGTCAGACAGGTGAACGCACTTGACCGATTGCCGAGCCGGTGTAAAATTGTACGAACATAAAGAACGCCAAGCCTAAAGCCTTGTACGCACCGGGATAGTATTTTAGTCAAGTAGCATTTATTTGAACAAATGATTTACTACTGTTCGGACTCGTTTAAGCCTAAACCTACGCACTAGGGTAGTAATTAAGTAACGAAACTTGTCCGAACAGCAACATTTTAGTAGAATAGATTAGTAAATCCTTTGTTAGGATACTTGCTACTTGCTACTCGACTAAAATACTATCCTGGTGCGAACAAGGCTTAATAGATAGTGCACCTACATATTGTATCTACAATTAAAAAATAAATAAATTTTCTCTCAATAAAGTAATAAAATACATTTTATAAGATTTGGATTACTTGCTTAAGTCTTTATTACGTTAAAAAAATAATAACTTCTGAATGTTGTTTTGTAAAAGCACTTAAAAAACAATTAAGTCTACACAACGCTCTTTTATTTAAGTATACAAATGTTTCTTTAAATTAATTCATTAAGAAAATTACCACATAATTCCTTTTAAGTAAATATTTTCCTACTATTTCCTGCGACTATACGCTTCTTAACTTAATCTCGCTAAGTAACAAGAAAGCTCGAAAGCTTTGTGAAAAATAATCCCACGCTGAATCCTCTTCCGTAAGAATTATGTGCTAAAGGACGTGGAAAAACGGATAATTTTATAGAATTAGCACAATGAAGAAAAAGATTTACTATCTGAAATAACATGAATATTATACAGGTTGATTCTTCACAGACAGATCCTTCTCAATGTCCGGCAACACATCTGTGGTGCTTCTGGCGTTGCAGATGTTCATGGACGTCGGATCAATTAAGTTAGTTGATCCGTTGTTCGTTTGCCCCCTTCTCCAATAATAAAAGCCAGATCAACGGCTTTCTGGAGGCAGAGGACCTCAATAGCTATTAATTCCTAAGTATGTTCCGCGATTTTTTATAGTTCCAAAGTTATTTTTTTTTGAAAAACGTAAATACTCGTATCCAATTTTGGACTTAAATTTTCTCCTGCTTTCAAAATGTTATGTTTACAGTGGTTCTTTTCTCTACCTCCTCTACCTCCAGAAAGCTGTTAATCCGTATATCTAGAATCAGCCTGTACAAAGAAAAAGTTTGTGTTTTAGTATGTTTTGAAATAACTCAAAATAAGGAACCGATTTCAAAAAATCTTTCACCATTAGAAAGCTACATTATACACTGAGTATTGGCTATATTTAATATCTGTCGGACGATGTCGCAAACAACAGCTAGTCTAGTAGTAGAGTAGAGCAGTAGCTATCGACATCCTTGCATTAAGGAGATAATTAATAACAAACATACACAAAACAGTCTATCTATTCCTTAAAGGCCGCCAACGTATTTGCGGTTTATCGAGTGTTGCAAATGTCCATGGGCGTCGAAGATCACCTCGGTGATCTAGCGCTCGTTTGCCCCCTTCTTTAATAACAGAGAATATTAAAGAAACAATGAGAGTAAACTCGCAGGTAACAGTTAATATTATTATAATTTGTGTAGAACTTTTAATAAGGCAACGAAATGAAAAATGATTCCCCTGAATGTCTTCAAATACTTAGTAATTATGTTTCTGAAGTCATTAATTAAGACGTTCTTAAAATATTGAATTTAATATGTTTTGTTTAATTAATTTAATAGAGATATAATGAAATAACAAGAATAGGGTCTTGAAATAATTTTAATTATATTAATTACTAGCTGTTGTGCGCGACTTCGTCCGCGTTGAATTAAATAATATAGCCTATGTTCGGGGATAATGCAGCTTTCTAATGGTGAAAGAATTTTTGAAATCGGCTCAGTAGTTCATGAGTTATTTCAATACATACAAAAATACAAAAATTCAAAGTTTCTCTCTTTATAAAATTAGTATAGATATAGATTTCATAGATATCAATATTAAACGCGACTTCGTTCAATTTAAATTAGCAATTTAAAAATAGTATGCATGACCAAATATAACTTTGTCTTGTATTTTAAATGCAAAATTATTTTTATTTTAACTTTTCGTTCCTAATTCTCACAGCTTTTAGTTTAATATTGCTCACAAAGTCCTTTGTTAATGTGTTCTATGCTAATTCGAAATGCAATTCTCTCTAAATGCAGTCCTTATCAGACAGAATTCCATTTGAATTGAATTGTTCGTTTCCAATTGTAATGCAAATTAACATTTAACTTTTATAGTAACCACTTGAACATACGAGTACGTTGCTTTAATACAAAATCTTATAAAGTTAATTATTACTACGAGTACTCACCCAGTATAAAATAAAGTCAATTTCTCTGTCCCTATATCCCTATGTATGCTTAAATCTTTAAAACTACGCGACGGATTTTGTTACGATTTTTTTAATAGATAGAGTGATTGAAGAGGAAGATTTAAATGTAACTAGCGACCCGCTCCGACATTGCACGCGTATGGCCGTTATATACAACGTTCACAGTATTTCTGTATTTTTTTAATAAACTTACTATAAACTTGAATAACTTTTTGATCACATGGATAACCGAGAAACATCTATAAGAAAGAGTTATTCTTTGGTCCCGACGATCTACCTCCATAAGCGAGAAACTCGGATTACAGAGAAACCTCTATAAGCGAGAGTTATTCTCAGGTCCTGACGATCTACCTCCATAAGCGAGAAACTCGGATTACAGAGAAACCTCTATAAGCGAGAGTTATTCTTTGGTCACGACGATCTACCTCCATAAGCGAGAAACTCGGATTAGAGAGAAACCTCTATAAGCGAGACAAATATCGCGGTCCCTTGTACTCTCGCTTATCAAGGTTCGACTGTATACCTATCGAATGTTATGTCGTCTGAACCATCGATATATTAAAATAACTAGCTGTTGTGCGCTACTTCGTCCGCGTGGAATTAAATAATATAGCCTATGTTACTCGAGGATAATGTAGCTTTCTAATGATGAAAGAAATTTTGAAATCGGCCCAGTAGTTCTTGAGTTATTTCAATGCAAACAAAAATACAAAAATACAAAGTTTCTCTCTTTATAATATTAGTATAGATTTAAAGGTTCCGTAAGTATATGGTGAATGATTTATTTACAATTAATAACACTTTCTCAATGTGCAATATGATATAATGGACACAACTTCTTAAGCTTTCTCCCAAGTGTAGCATATTTTGGTTGATTTTACGTAAATGAATACTACTTTACGTAAATAAAATATGTGGTCTGTGGACTAATTGATGATTTAAATGTAATTCCTTTTTAAAGTAAGGAAATGTATCTATGTACCCCCGGTGCAATAGCGTAGGGAGTGTGGATCTCGCGGACCAAAAAGTGGCCGGAATACCCATTAAAACCTGACTGGCCTCCAACGCATTACAGGGGGGGTACGGTCATGAGAATTTACCGCGACCTCGCCTTAAGCCTACCCTTATTTTTCAAGGTAAAATCTACTTTTTAAATCTAGCACTCTGGGGCGAGCACAATTAGGTATGTGGGGATCTCTCTCTTCTACTCAAACCCTTAGCGGGAGTGAGACAGAGGACCATATTGTAGACGTTACGAGTCTCGTAATTGCAACGCCTAAAGCCTACCATAGTTAAGTAAAACTAAATACGTCAAATAAGAGCGTCGGTGGCTCAGTGGTTTAGCTCTTGACTTGCAATCTGCAGGTCCCGAGTTCGAATCCCGCCATGTACCAATGTGTTTTTCGATTTTCGAATTTCATATGTACATATTTACCCGACGCTCTTATGGTGAAGGAAAACATCGTGATGCAACCTGCACATATCGTTGAAGAAATTTAAAGATATGTGTGAAGTCGTCCAACCCGCACTTGGCCAGCGTGGTTGACTATGGCCTAGGCACCCCTTAGGGGGTAGGCTCCGTGCCCCTCGGTGGGGACGTATAGTGAGCTGGTGATGATGATGATGAAATACGTCAACCACGACGACGTAGTCCTTGCCATCACAAGCATTCATTATATAGGTATGCAGATCATTTTTTGTTTTCCTTCGCCGTAACAACGTTAATGTGATGTATTCTAGCAGACGCGTGTGATGTGCCACCGCTTTCGCTATCGAATGACACACGCTGACGTAACCAGGAACCGTTTACTTTCGCTGCTCCATTTATGGCCTCATCGTGTGTCACGTACGAAAAACAATGCGTATACGTGACGAGTTTTTATTTGAAATAGTTATGATTATTTTTATGGAAGCAAGTGTATAATGAACTGGATAAATACAAAATATAATAAATTTGAATTGTTCCAAACATAGGACAATTAAGACACAGTTCAAGTTAGAGAACTCATGTAAGACAGAGATGACCAAACTTATTTTACTCGTGGACCTCTATCTACCGTTTCAAGACTACGGTGCACCCCAAGTTTTTTTGGGGGTTTTGTAATTTTTTTTAATCAGTTTTGTTAATTCCAGTCATTTCTAACAATTTTAATGTCTAACGATCGCACCAGATTCGAAATTAGATAAGTTTTCGTGGTTCCCCGATATTTCCAGCGTTCGAGGACCCTCGACGGGTCTCCCGTGGATGGGGTCCACCTGGACCACTTTCGCCATCACTGATGTAAGATCAAAAGAAAAAGATTTATTATTTTTAACCCGTAATCTGGATTATCGTAATAATTTATTTTATTTACTTCATTTCTCCTTTATATTTGTGTATAGTGAATTATGACGTAATCTTTATACAGCCTATAACGTCAACAGATATGAATGAGTGTACCTACGTGGCGAATTGTCATGCATATGAATAACAATATTATGCAGATGAATGTAATTTGGATATTAACCCGAGATATATTCTATGCATTCCACTTATATCCTTTATCATCCCTATATGAAACATATATAATTGCAATAACTCAAGAATTACGGTGCTAATATCAAAAAATCTTTCACCATTACAATGTTTCGTTATCTCCGAATAAAATAGACTAACAACAGACAACAGCTAATATTTTAATAATGGTGTTTCCATTGAAACATAAAATTAACTTCAGGGGTACGCAGATTCATTCATCATTTATTTTAATAAGTATTTGTAACCTTTTTTTTAAATTACACATATTCTGTCAACTATAATGATATTAAAGACCACAAAGAATCCAAGTAAATTCCTGTGTAAAGTAAAAACCTTTGTCAACAGATGAAACCCTTTTCAAGTGTCTTGAAGTCGGCTTAAGTAAATTCAAATACTAAACTACGTGAATACGTTATTTCATGAAAAGAAATTCTTAAAAGAATTTGGACAAAGTTAATATTACTTTCCACATAACGTTGCGAAAAGGTTTTTTTTTAAATAATCTAAAACATGTGTTTGATTTTCACTTTTTCTACCAATTTACTAAATACACCACATTTTTACTTCTAGTGGAAACTTCCCATTATTTCCTTAAAAGAAAAGTTATATTTTATAAAAAAAAAACAACTTAGGAGGGGGGAAATATCCTCTTTCTTTGCGTCTACTACATCAATTTAGGTAGGCAAAGCATCTGCATGCAAATGTCTATGAGCAGCGGTCTCTTCGCTATTTCGGCGAAACCAGGTGGCCGCATATTCAATTGCCATCTTATAATATAGAAAAAAATCTTGTGAAAAATTGCAATATTTTGTGTTTCAAAGATTATATGAGAGGTGGTAGATGATTATATTTCAGCAGTGGTAGAGCCCGGTTTAACATCTTCGCACGAATTGTCCGGCTCGCCCGGTGAAATACCACGAGCACACAGAAGACAGGCGTGAAATGGAAGCTATTCCGTGTTTCTTTTGGTAAATGTGGAGGCCTCATTTTAGTCCACTTTCTCTTCAGGAAGGGGAAGTGGATTGGCGGGGGAGAGGACGCATGAGAAGAGGTAATATCCTCTTGCAGTGCGTCTCCTTCTCCGTAGATTAAGGGTAGACAACGCATTTACAATTGCAGATATCTATGAGCAGGCTTTTGATTTTTTAGCGAATCCTGATGGTCACTTGCTCGTTTGCCACTTTGTATTATGAAAAATTGAATGTGTGGCACAAATATAAATTACTGTTTCGTATAGTATAAGGTTCTTCATAAGTTTCATTTAATTCCACAAGGACAGAGCGAACATCTAGTAATAAATACAGGAAGAAAAACCGTCCAGGCATATTTCAGTAACGCAGTCGTTTGTTATGCAAGCCGCTTTACCCCCTAGGGCCGCGGTCCCTACGTGTTGTGAATTAAATAACGGTAACTGCGCCGTAAAGCATTTCCTGGAATGGAGCCGAACTAGAATATCGACTATTTACTATAAAATATTTGTATTGAAAGAATTATTAAGTATGCCTATTTACCCGACGCTCTTATGGTGAAGGAAAACATCGTGATGTCTGCACATATCGGCGAAGAAATTCAAAGATATGTGTGAATTCACGCGAAATACGCGCTAGTCGTGGTGTTGCGGAAAATGGAGCCCATCATGGGTCGAACCTTAGCTTAGCTTAAGTGCATCTAGTTTAAATGGTAATCCGAATATTCTTGAATTACTTTTGCACTCTTAGTTGGTAAACACATTGGTATATGGCGGGATTCGAACTCGGGACCTAGAGTTACTATATGTACTTATGTATCTTTGTTAAATTATACATGACGATACGAAACTTTCGTTTTATTTGATTTAATTTGTACTCTGCAATACAAAATAGTGAAAGTATTGTACTGAGTAACTCAAATTTTATGATCCGAAATATGTAATTATCTTTAACAAGTTGACAAATTACGTTATTAGATTCGCATGAGAGATAACAAATTGAGATACGAAAGACACAATTGTTTTCAAATAGTGATGTTTTTTTTTTTTTTTGGTTTCGCGGGGGAATGCTTTTATTCACTTCGCCGCCCCTGCTGCGCGGGCAGCAGGGACGGCTTCGTGCGGGGCTCCCGGCCTTGTAAAGAGGCCGGACTACCCGCTAAACCCCCGCGGTGTTCCTCCGTCTCCTTACCGGACCGTGGAGTCCATTATTAGTATATCCACGGCCCGGCTAGGTTGTCAAATAGTGATGTAGACATGCGACAATTATTTCTCGATATTTATTAGTATACAAATTAAGTTTTAATTTTTTTTATACAACGTGTCCCAAAATTCAACGATAAGCCAGTGCCAGTGCATCATCAGATCAGTAAGTAAATAAGGAAAATTAATAAAAAAAACGATCTCTACGCTAGCTAATACAAAAAAAAACAGGAATATAATTATAGTTGTAGACATATTGGCTAATACTAAGAGGTAATATCAAAGTACAATTAAATTCAAATATGTTAACATAACTTAAAGAGTTACATATTTGATTAATTTTCTCTATGTAGTTACCCATCTTATGATGCACTGCCACTGGCTTATCGTTGAAATTTGGGACACGCTGTATGGTACATAGAGACTGAAAATATTTCTAAGATTAAAAATTAGTTTCTTAAAAGTATGTTAGTTATGTGACTTTATTTATTTATCCTCCACGTAAATAAAATTATGAGCACTAGTTAATACAAAACTTATAAAATATAAAGTAAATTATTTTTTATTAAACTAAGGAATGAGTAAAGCCGCAAGCAACAACTAGTTTTCTATATTTTCATGATATTTGCTTTAAAAGTTATACGTATTTTAAAATTCATAAAATTATTTATTTCTTAAATTAAAATCTTAATTGGTAACCGCATTGAGTTTAACCTAACATTAAAAATCGCGTGAATGTCTATAATTACTGGAAAGGTTAAAATTATCGCAAAGGTTAAATAACAGTTAATAATACGTACGTGCAAAATTATGAACAAGGGTAGTGTTGTGCAAAAATAAATAAAGTAAAATAATTTATATCAACTAAAAATATTAATAACAGTTTTGCCTCTACAGCCAATTCCTCGAAAGAAGCCTCCGGGAATAAACTTCCCAAAAGGTTAATTTTTTTTTAAATGGCTCAGGGGTTACCCAGACTATATATAAGTTAGAGTATAATCGACATTTGTTGCGGCGAGCACTGGCCAGTACTGGCCAACTCCTTGCTCGCCGCACGTCTTTTTTTACATACATCATTGTTTTATTGTTTATTATTTTAATTCATTCTTCTTATTACTTCCTTTCATCTTACTTCATTTCTTTTATATTAATATATTTTGCAAAAATCTTTTATAAATATGTTTTTCTTATTAAATTCTTTTCCTCAATCAAACAACATTAACGTATGAACCTGACAATGACATTCAATAAGTTATGTGCTTGTCACGTGTGAGATATCGAATGTCATTGTCAGGTCCGTACATTATCGACATTCGCAATCGAATCGCTTTATAGCGCATGTACTTTGGGTTTTCCAACTAGTTTTGTAGCCTATTCAGTGCAAACAGTTAAATTTTTCGTTTATATTATTAACTAGCTGTTGTGCGCGACTTCGTCCGCGTGGAATTAAATAATATAGCCTATGGTACTCGGGAATAATATAGCTTTCTAATGGTGCAAGAATTTTTGCAATCGGTTCAGTAGTTCTTGAGTTTCTTGAGTTAAGTATATCAATACAAACAAAAATTCAAAAATTCAAAAATACAAAGTTTCTCCCTTTATAATATTATTATAGATAAAGACAATGTTGTTTTTAATACCTGAAATATTTAATAGTTATTTAAAACAGTCTAAGTAATCTTAAAACCTTTGGATTTAGTTAAGCTACGGTTAAGTTACTGAAGAGGCTACCTAAGTACTAATCCATGTTCGATACATAATAATAAATACCAAGGCTACAAAGGTATTTAAATTTCCATATCAAATGAATAAAAAGCAAATAAAACCATTTCTTGAATACAAAATCGCTTTCACCCTATACCTTGGTTATTATCAGATCGCTACCAAGTAAATTAGGTTCGCGTGACCTAAAACCTCTAAAGGCAGTTTAAGTAAGGTTATATAATTTGTATGTTATGATAAAATATTAATTATAGTCAGTTTTAAGAATTTCTATTTTTTTATTATTATTATAAAGTGGCCAACGAAATATCGAAGCGACCGCTGCCCATAGACATCTGCAATTGCAGATGCGTTGCCTATTTCAGTCTATAAAGGATAACAGCAAGAGGATAATTCCTCGTCCTTTGCGAAACGGGCTACTAATTGAACTGTTTTTTTATTAACAACTAGCGGTTCGCGTCTTCGTTTGTTAAGAATTAAAAAATATAATCTATGTTACTCGGGCATAATGCAACTTTAGTATGGTGAAAAAAAAATAAAATCGTCTCATTAGTTCTTGAATTATTTTAATACATACAAAAATACAAAGTTTTCTTCTTTTTAAACATAGGTGTAGATTTTATATGTCGTGTTCAGATTAAGCAATTGATTTTAGAAGACCCTTGGGTGTTTTTATGTGTGTCTGTCTGTCAATTTGTTCTGTAGTCTGTAACGACTTATTTCATTTGACGAGTGAGATTTAATTCGTATTCTCCCCCAGAGAGTCTACACACAGTCTGGTTTTTGATTAACAAATAGTTTATTTTGTAATAATATTTATTCAATATCACCAAACCACTGTAACTATGTATAGAAATTTATATAAAATTAGAAGACAGCAGGACAGACACAGTTTTGTTCCCTCATACACAAGGTCAGACTGTACAAACCTCTCATAAGCATTGTTCGCATTAGGAGAGTATTTTAGTAAAGTAGCAATTTAGTAAAATAGAGTTTTTGCTTATCTGCTCTACTAAAATGTTGCTGTTCGAGAACTTTTAGTTACTAAATGATTTGCTACTTGACTAAAATACTATCCTGGTGAGTACAAGGCTAAGATTGTATCACTTTAGTCGCTTAAATACAAAAATCGTCAACTTTCGTCTCTTGCTTTATTATCGAAGTGCCTTACGGTCCGTTGCAATTTTCTTGATACGCTCTACTGTGTACAATGCTAAACACAAATTATTTAATACTCCACTGACTAGGGACCCCTTATTACATACCGATACACATGTGCTTTGCGTAGATCTACTTTCTATCAATAGTAAATTGTACACGACTGTACTTTCCAAATTAGAATGATCATAATTCAATAGTAATGTTGCGTACAAAAGTGGTACTGTCAACGAAAAGAAGCAAGAAAAGTGGTTATGAGACGACGAGAGACACCAAGGGACTCCCTTTGACTTTCATACTAGCTCATTACTTACGACTCTAAGTGACGATGAAAATTGTAAAATAACGAATACTACCTAAGCACTTCGTTTGTAAAAATAACGTTTTACATTTCGTAAATGGCCTTAAGAATAAATATATAAATTTCTCCTCCGTGACCTTTTGATAGTAAAATAAATCAAATGAATTTAATTGACCTTGTTTCGAATGAAAAATGACTTTTGCTTTTGACAGTTTTAATTACGAATTCTTGTTAGTTATAACGCTGTGAATATAATTATTAGTTTATTTAAGACGCTGTTACATATTTAATTAAAGTTTCAGTGTGTCATAAGTTGCATACGGAATACAATCTATATCTATTATCTAAACTAATATTATTAAAAGCAAAGATTTGTATTTTTGTATTTATTAAAATAACTCAAACAATTGGACCGATTTCAAAAATTCTTTCACCAATAGAACGTTATCCCCGAGTAACATCGGTTATATTTTTTAATTCCACACGGACGAAGTCACGAACAACATCTAGTCTCAAATAATACGACTCGTACCTGTGTACGCTTCTCGACGAGAGAATAAAATCACTGATTCTTCTAGCTTTGTGTATGTTCTCTCTAATACGAGTACCTTGTTCGCATTAGGATACTATTTTAGTCGAGTAGCAAGTGGCAAGTATCTGAACAAAGAGATTTACTAATCTACTCTAATGAATGTTGCTGTTCGGACACTTTTACTAAATTACTTGCTACACGACTAAATTGCTACCCAGGTGCGCTACGTAAGTCGTAGTTCGCACCAGGTCAGTATTTTAGTCGAGTAGCATGTAAAAAGACTTGTATTTCCGAGCATAGGATTTACTAATCTACTCTACTAAATGTTGCTGTTCGGACACTTTTACTAAATTACTTGTTACACGACTAAATTACTATCCTGGTGCGTTCAAGGCTTCACACAATAAACCGCTACAACTTAGGCTCCTTTAAGAAGCGAGCCTATCTATTCCTTAAATACCGGCAACGCATTTGCGGTTCCTCGAGTGTTGCAAATGTCCATGACCGTCGAAGACCACATCTGTGATCCAGCCGCTCGTTTGCCCCCTTCTTTTATAAAAAAAAACAATTCAATCTAAATGTTATAATTTTTTTTAACCGTTTTTTGTTATTATGGGGATTTTGGTCCTTTCAGGCCAAGTCAATCCCATAGTTCCCTTAGTGACCAGGGTCTACAAAACGAGCTGGCATAATCGTACCGCCGTCTCTGATATCAGATTAGCTAAAATTGATTGTTTGAGTCCAACATCAGCTGGGTTGAGCTCACGTTACTAAATATAAGAAAGTTTATTCGAAGCACAATTTATCAGTAACAGTCAAAAACAATAGGGGAAAAACTAAAAGTAATTTGTACGGTTATTCCTGCGTCATAATATTTGATGTGAATCGATCATCTTTCTTGTAACATTCTCCTTTCTTTTGTTATCGTTATTACCAGCTTTTGGAATAAAGAAATGCAAAAACAAATAGACGAATGAGAACCTCCTGCTTTTTTATAGAAGAGAGCAAATGATCAGCGCATCAACGCTAGAGGAACCACAGATGTGTAAGCCGGCCTTTGAGGGAGGAGTACGCTCTTTTCTTGAAGGCCCCTAAATCGTAACCGTTTGGAAATACCGCTGAGGACAGTGTTCCACAACGCGGTTTTGGGAGGTAAAAAATTGCGCGAAAACCTTCTTTTTGGAAGTCAGTGATAATTAGTAACATAGCTTATGGTAATTATATTATAGCTTTCTAATAGTATTTTATGATAATCGACTTAAAGTAGTTTTTGATAGAGAAATACAGACCGAAAATCTTTATAATATTAAAAGAAATTAGAGAAAAAATGGAGGTTAATTTTCTTAACAAAAATTCCAACTATTAGTGATAAACGTTTTCGGGTAAAAGAGTGTAATGTTACTTCTCATACCAAAATTACAAATCCAAATATTTGTATAGATATTTATCATGTAACTTCGGAATCAGTATAGGGATAGATTACGGCTTGGAATATGGTACACTACGAACTATGTTTTTTTTTATTCCCTACGGACGAAGTCGCAGGCACCACTAGTAATAATGATTAACATTTTTATAAAAAGTTAGAACTACTATTTGTGTGTAAACTTGTAAGAATTTTTACTTAAACTTTGCTTATTTAAGTTTCTTGAAGAATGAACCTTATTTTGGGTGAATATTTTACGATTTCGGCGTACACATTTGACAAGGCTTTTGTACGGTTAATTAAGTTTTAGTTGAATTTTATAGTGCTTCTGTCTACGTACTTATTTTTTTTATTTCTGTCAATCAGGGAAACATTTTAAGTTTACTGCTTAAAAATTATATAAAAATTACATTTATACACGCAACATTTTCTTCATTGATAAATGTCACGAAATAATAAATAATAGTATTAAAAAATTTTTAAAACATTAAAAAAAATGCATGTAGTTTAACATTATCTCTCTATAGTATACTTATGAAGTTTAAGTATATGAAAAAAAAACACCTTTCAAAATATGCATAGCAAAATTTTAATGTTAACAATTAACTATGAACTTTATTTAAGGAAGCGACTATAAATCTTTTAAAATACCAAAACATTGACACTTCTTTGTTTCTTAAAAAGTACTAAAACACGAACAATTGAGCATCGTTTTAAGAAAACAAAAGCGAATGAACACTTAAAGGAAAAACTTAACCCAAATTCTTGCCACAATGAGGACAATAAAATGTGAAAACTTAACGCGCCCGCATTTCTCGGACCCTACGATTTAATGAGAGTTTCATTTTATAACAGTTAAAATAAAAGGTCACCATTATAGTCACGATTTAACCGTTCAGAAATCAATTTAAAGATAAGGGACACTCTTTTTTAGAATAATTTTGTGGAAAATTATGATTATGAACGTTACAATCTAATTTCAATTGTAGAATTATAATATTTAAACAGTTGAACGTGTGAATTAGTCCATATTATATTTATTTCTCTAATCTTATGAAAATTATGGGAAAGCGAAGTAAAATAGTATATGTTACATATATTTTTAAATAAAGTTCGTTTCTAATATGATAATTGCAAAAGTTTGAATGGATGTTTGTTTGTTTGAAGATATATAGAAAGGCAGAACGGATTTGGATAAAATTTTGCACAGATGTAAAACATAGTCTGAAAGGACACATAGTACTTACGAAAATTTAGCTCGCTGTTTTAATATTTTTGCGAACATTAGACATTATTAAAATAAACAGAGAATCTTCTGACATCTTGTTCAGTTATTCTGTTAAAGTATTATTTAAAGGGCTTGACAACGTAAGCCCCGCGGGCGGCCCTTAATAAGTCCTTTATTTAACATCAAGTCCCTTTAGACAAAATTCATTATCAAAATTATGAAATAATTTCCACTTAAAACTCTATGCGAAATATTTGAGTGACACTTATATAAAATTATATTAACATTTATTTTATACTAGCTGTTTTGCGCGACTTCGTCTGTCTGGAATTAAATAATATAGCCTATGTTACTCGGGGATAATGTAGCTTTCTAATAGTGAAAGAATTTTTGAAATCGGCTCAGTAGTTCATGAGTTATTTCGATACATACAAAAATACAAAGTTTCTCTCTTTATAATATTTATACTTTATTTATTTGTTTTACAGAATATTTCGGCTTGTTTAAGTTTATATTTTAATAATAATTATGGGTATAAATTGTTTATCCGGGTATGGTTAGTCTTAAGGGAAAACATTTAATATGACGGACCAATCCTTTGTTTGATCAGATACTTCATTATTAAGTTTATATCGCGGGTTATTGTTTAAAGGTTGATTCCTTCACCTATTTCATTTAATACTAGAAGTCGCCGTGACTACGTTTATGGGATAATTAAAAAGAAAACTTGTTAAATAATGTTTTTGTGCTCACCCAGACATTGTCCTACGTCTGTATCTTTAATCAAGATCCGTACAATTGTTATTGGGATTTCTTTCACTTTATTCGCGTATTCATTCATCCAAACTTTCTCATTTATAAGATTTCTAGCGACGTTAACATTTGCGTTAAAAAAACGTTCGACGACAGTTAAAAAAGCGCTCGTGCGAACGCGGGCTTATAATCTATATCTATAATAATATTATACAGAGAGAAACTTTGTATTTTTGTATGTATTGAAATAACTCAAGAACTACTGGGCCGATTTCAAAAATTCTTTCACACTTAGAAAGCTACATTATTCCCGAGTTACATAACCTATATTATATAATTCCACGCGGGCGAAGTCGCGCGCAAAAGCTAGTGAAAGAATAAAATAATTAAAGAAAACATAATTGACAAAACATTTATTTAAATAAATAAATTAAAGAGTAATTTTTAACCTATAGAAGACGCAGTGCCCACCACGGCCACCGCCGGTCCAGCTTTAATGATACCATCTCTGATGTTCTGTCCAAGTCTCTCCTGTATGAACGATAAAATTATTTATTTGAACTAAACCAGCAATGTATATTGAAATAACATTCAGCAACACTTATCGGGTAAAAGAGCGGTAGAGCGTCGGTGGCTTAGGGGTATAGCTCCTGACTTGTAATCTGCAGGTCCCGAGTTCGAATCCCGCGTACCAACGTGTTTTCGAATTTTCGAATTTCATATGTACATTTACCCGACGATCACAGGTGAAGGAAAACATCGTGATGCCTGCACATATCAGCGAAGAAATTCAAAGATATGTGTGAAGTCGACCCGCACTGGGCCAGCGTTAGCTATAGCCTAGTCACGTTTCAGGGTAGGCTTCGAGCCCCTGAGCTGGTGATGTACACTTCAATCTGAATCTAGATGATATTTTAACATTGCATAGTTAATGAAGAAAAAAATAAAATTACTTACAATTTTCTTGAAGAACTTCCATCTTGGTGCTGCGCCGACCATAGACACAGCTAACAAGCAGAATAGAAACACGATGATTCTTTTAAAATTCATTTTTTAATTATAATATTATGACTGCAATTGAATACGTCGTATTAATTGTAAGGAAAAAAATATCATTCGATTATTTTATAGGTGGATAAATCTGATAACTGAGAATATTTTGCAATTATCATGATATTGAAATATCGACTTTATATTTAGGTAGATAAGGTTCAAAAAATCTCTTTGATCGTAATAGGTTAAGTGCTACTTGAAACTAGCAAATATTTTTTCAATAATCGATCTTATTTAGTTTAAAAATATAAATATTACAGGTTCCGTCTGTAGTTTACGGGCATAAAACGTTTTAACAATACTTACCATAATTTGATCTTTGAGAGTTATTTTGTTGAAACATTTGGAGTGTAATTAGGAATATGGAAGCGCCTGTCGAAAAACATGAAGCAATTTTAATTTAGTACATTTAAAGTATGAACTTTGTAGGCGCATATAAGAACACTTTTATCATTTTATATTTGGGGATATAGAACATGTAATATGAACTAACAATAATTCTTGTTCCTTGAGTTGATACAAGGAAAACATTTACCTCCGCTGGTGTTGACAGAGACTATAATATTGTCAGATAAGAGAAAACAATGTTATGATAAACTTAATAGGTACGTTTGTTGCGAAAATAGTTTTCTATTTATTTATTTCCTGCTGAATTATTTGCACGAACAAGTTCAAGTATTTAGGTGATTTTTCTTAGTGGCTCATTCTAGTCTCTTAGCTAACTATAATTACTTTTGCTCACGTATTTGTCCGAGCGCAATTTGTTAAGACTTAGTAATTAGCCTACGTGTTCTTCCAAACTATGTCAGTCTTTGTAGATACCTAACATCCATTCATCCATATAAATGCATTTATTTATAAGTAGTTAGATTTAATTACTGATTATCAGTACCGTAATAATTTATTACTAGCTGTTAGTGACCTTATCCGTGTGGAATTAAAAAATATAGCCTATATTACTCGGGGATAGTGTAGCTTTCTAATGGTGAAAGAATTTTTGAAATCGGCCTAGTAGTTTTTGAGTTATTTTGATACATACAAAACACAAAGTTTTCCACTTTATAATATTAGTATAGATAACTACTCATAGTATTAAAAGGTTCTTCACCTTTACCATTAGTAGTAGTAGTAGACGTTGTTAGTCATTTGAGACGAGGAAAATAAATTCATAAATGAGTAAACGTGACAAATAAAGAACCTAGTATTTCCTGTTTTAAAAAATGAATGAACGTATAGTACGAGTAATTAAGTTTACGATACGGAGTAGGGGAATGACCTACTCAAGTATAGACAAAGTATGTCTTATTATGATAGTTACTATCGGCTGATTATTTAAACTCTGTCAACATTAACGGTGGTAGAGCCCGCTTTAACATTTTCGCACGAATTAGCCGGCTCGCCCGGTGTAATACCACGACCTCACAGAAGACAGGCGTCAAATGAAAACAATTCCGTGTTTCGTCTGACGAGTGTGATGCCGGAGGCCTAATTTTAATCCACTTTCCCTTCCTATCCTTTTCTTATGAAGAAGTGATAGCAAGGGGAACTGGATTTTCAGGGGGAGGGGACGCACAGGAAGAGGAATTATCCTCTTGCTGTGCGTCTTCTCCTTTGAAAATTATGGGTAGGCAACGCGTCTGCAATTGCAGATGTCTATGGGCAGCGGTCGCTTCGCTATTGCAGCGAATCCAGGTGGCCTCTTGGTTGTTTGCCACTTCATAATAAAAAATAAAAAAATGTCGTGGTGCTTGAGACACCCATAGACAACCAGACCATAGTCTATATACTACAGTATCGTAAATATATTGTATATGTATCGTTGTGTACAAGGGGCCTATGTATTTGTATGTTTAATATTCGTGACTACTCGTATTGTGCGTAAACTGATTGAATATTAATAGTTTGTTCCAATTATTACGCTTCATTAGAAACTATTAATGCTTACTGTTATTAATATTAATATTGATTATAATTAAATCATGTTCCGCTTAAATAATTGACCTTGAGATCGATTCAATTATTTTAATTACTATATATGAATGAAATACATTATTAACTACATGGGTCTACCCAAAGTATTAATGTTTGGCGATATCGCTGATGGAATCGACAAAAATGTATCAAACTTTACATTCGATAAGTCATGTGATTGTCACCTGAGATATCAAATGTCATTGTCAGTTTCATATATTTTGACGGTCGCTATAAAAATGCTTCGTAGCGAATGTACTTTGACTAAACCCCTCTACAGTTCGACTTTAGTTAAATCTGACATGTGTAGATACAAGGGGCATCAGTTATAACTACAGTTCGACTGTTCAGTTAAAACTGAACGTATGTTAGTTCAATGCTGGGAGATAAAAGTTAAAAAAAATTACATAATGAGGTAACAATTTATTGGCAGTATTTACAATAACTTAGATTACTTATACTAGTTGAATTAAGTTATTCTTTCATCCTTTAATAACACTTGTAGCTTGACCAACAACAGCCACTGCTGGTCCCGCTTTGATTATACCGTCGCGAATGTTTCTGCCAACTTTTTCCTGTAAAAAAAAATATTTTGATAAATTTTTGAAACAAGAAGTAAATGATAATCATTTTAAAATTGTCTTAAATATAAAAAAAGCCGGCTACATAAGTCCAGTTTTTAACTGTACAGCACTACAGTTTTAACTGTACACTTTAAACTGACGTACACACTTTAATTCCAACTGAACAGTCAAGCTGTACAGTTCTCAGTTTTGCCTACACACGTCAGTTTTAACTGCCCAGTCGACCTGTACAGTTAAAACTGGACGGCTGTAGCCGGCATAATAGTTTATTTTAATACTCACAATTTTCTTGAATATCTTCCATCTTGGACTGGCCGTTGTCAAACTAAAAGCAGCCAAGCAAGCCATTACGAAAAATAAAATCTTAGCGAAATTCATTTTTTTTTTTTTAATTTTAGTTCCGTGGAATCTTAAATGCTGTTGATGTGTGATGAATTCATAAACACGCATCTCCTTTTATATTATACAATTCACCATTTTATTATTAAAGATACAAAACTAAAAATCAAGTAAAAATGAACTTTATAACCATATGAATAAGGTTTGCCACGGAAATATGTTTACGCAAATTTCATTTTGTAATATCTCGTATAAACATAGCTCGGGAACATCGCTCCGAGGAAATGTAAATCCCCGTTGTAAATGGATTTTAATATAATTTGATACCACAAATAAAACTACCAAATATTTCTTAGTAATATGGGGTCACGGTAGTGCCCCTGTTAAATCAGAACACAAAGGGACTGTACCTTATTATTATGTTCGTCATATTTCTAAACTTCACAAATACTTTAATCTTACAAAAAAATTCTAACAAGAAAATAGATTACACTTAGGACAGGTAGAGTAGGATTCAAGAAAGTGTTAACTGGCTGTCGCCTGCAACTCCTTTTTTTATAATAGACTAGCTATTGTGCGCGACTTCGTCCGCGTGGAATTTAATAATATAGCCTATGTTACTCGGGGATAATATAGCTTTCTAATGGTGAAAGAATTTTGGAAATCGGTCCAGTAGTTCTTGAGTTATTTCAATACAAACAAAAATACAAAGTTTCTCTCTTTATAATATTAGTATAGAAAGGGGCACAGCCGGTTGGACCGAGGTGATCTTCGACGCCCATAGATATTTGCAACACTCGAGGAACCGCAAATGCGTTGCCGACCTTCAAGGCATAGAAAGGATCGCTTCTTTAAGGACCCTAAGTCGTAGGTTGTGCGCGGAACTAAAAAAAACATAATAAGTGGTCTATGTGTTCTTCTTGACTTCTATAATATATCTGTCGTTTTCGAGACCTTTAAACAAACATCCATCAATACATCGTAATATTCGCTATACTATAAATAAGATCGTAGTAAAGAAATGCGTAAGGGAATTCAGATTTGACGGCTGATAGAGATGTATGAAGAAGTACATATTGTACACACTATGTAGGGAAATGGACAGTTATGGGATAGATTAAGCCGGCTAGACGCTCAGTTTTAACTGCACAGTTTAAACTGTACAGTTCGACTGCGCAGTTAAAATAGACTTATGTTGGCAAAACTGAGAACTGTAAGACTGTGCAGTTCAAATTGACTTGGGTACGTCACTTTTACTGTACATTTGAACTGTACAGTTATAACTGAACTTTTGTACCTGACTTTATGTTAAACAAAAATATTTTACGTATAATTTGTCTTTGAATTTATATTTGAAAATGTTATATAAATAAAAATAATCCTTGTTATTTTGGTATCCAGCGATGTAAATGTAATATTATTTGTTCAGTTGAAATATTTCTGTCAACATTTACTTTGTGTTTTTGGGTCACTAATCTTTATTTCTTAATCCTTTAGGATTATGGTAACGAAGTGAGCCAGTTTATTTTTATAAAACAAACTGATATTACACAGCTTTGTCTATTTACACATCGTTATCATTTTAATACGTATATTATTACTATTTCTTAGTTTTAAAATTATTATTAGTTATTAGTTATTATTGCACTGGATGCGGGCGGCACAGGACCGGGCATTGTGGCAATCGATGGGGGAGGCCTACGTTCAGCAGTGAACGACGATAGGCTGATGTGATGATGATGATGATGATGAAAATTATTGTGTCCCCCCTTTCATGTTTTCAATAGAAAAAACGACACGTTATGAAGGGATTATCCAAAGTATCTTTCGATTGGCAATATGGCAACATTCGATAAGTCATGTGCTTGTCAATCGTGGAGGTGCCGGGGCCCTAATTTTAGCCCACTTTTTCTTCCTGTCCTTTTAGGATAAGGAAGGGCAACTGGATTAAAATTAGGCCTCCAGCACCACACTAATCAGACGAAACACGGAATTGCTTCGATTTGACGCCTGGCTTCTGTATGGTCGTGGTATTCCACCGGGCGAGGCGGCCAATTCATGCAAAGATGTTAAAGCGTGCTCTACCACTGTAATTGATCAATAAAGGAAAATCTGCTGCTAGTTTCCAAGTTATAAAACTCAAACTGGATTATTTTAACATTTACCTTAAACTTTTGAAGTCTTAATATTTAGGGGCTTATTTTATATTTAGAAAAGTTACATCCAATAATATTGACCCTAGATTTTTGGGGTCATAGTCGTTTTTATACGAGCGGGGATTCACTTCAAATCGATTCTTCGGACCCGAGCAAAATGTTTTAACCCGTTATCATTTAAACTTATAGCAATTGGTCATGCAAATATAACTCTTAGCAATTTCAAGTTACGGTTCATTTTCCTTTAACGTTATAACTTAACTGCAAACTAAAGCTTGCAAAAATTTCTCATATAAATATTACGTCGAATAATTAAATTATTCATTCAAGTCACGAGCTTTGCAAGCTATAGTTTTGTGAGGTTATTTTTGTTAATTAAGAACATTTATAAAATGAACTTTGCGAGGGTTTTATTCTTCTTTGTTGCTTGCTTTGCTGCCTTCAGTGTGACGTCAGCGAGTCCGAAATGGAAATTCTTTAAGAAAATTGTAAGTATCTTTTCACTATTAGCCTGCATACGGGCGTTTTTTTATCGACGACTTTGGTGCTTAACGCCTTTGCTCATTCGATCGATGTAAAATGACTCTTGTTTCGTTCGCCCAGCGCTTAAAATCCAACGCTGTGCGATAACAATTTTAAAGCCTCAAAGTGTGAATAGATACATGGAAATGCATTTGTTCTATGTCAACTCTTTATTAACGCGCGTTGGAAAACCGCTCGTGGTGTCTTATCCTAATTATTAACAATTATTATGCTATACAAGTATTATTGGTCATAATCTTTGCTCCTTCGTTGTTAAATACCTGATAAGTTATAAAAAATAGTATTTTATTTCAAAATTGAGAACAACGCCATCTAGTGGCCCTTAGAAGGTTTTAAATCTATGCTTTTTTTCTTTCAGGAAAAGTTCGGGCGCAACGTTCGGAATGGCATCATAAAAGCGGGTCCAGCGGTGCAAGTCGTCGGTCAGGCGTCACAAATATACAAACAAGGATAGACGAAATTAAACCTTATTTCTAGTTGAATACGAATTATTTTAGAATGTAAGAACCAGTACTGCCATATGCCAATTTGTATTTATTAATAGTTTAAGTTGATCTACAATAAATAATAGTATTACCGAAATATCTTTTTTTTTTTTAATTATTAACATATTTTTCTTTAGAAATTGGACTTATTACCCTTTTCTTCTGGCGTAGCTATGTCGATACTAATATTATAAAGAAACTTTGTATTTTTGTATGTAATGAAATAACTCAAGAACTACTAGGCTGATTTCAAAAATTCTTTCACCATTAGAAAGCTACATTATCCCCGAGTAACATGGGTTATATTATTAATACCCACGCGTACGAAGTTGCGCACAACAGCTAGTTACTTATATAAGAACTCTTAAGAGCGAAACACCTGTACAAAAAATATTTTCTGTCTCAGTTTTTCAAGCTAAAAAGACGGATATATCTTCTTATACAGATTTTTCCGCATAGTTTAATAAACAGTGTCATTTAAATAAATCAAATAACGGCAGACAAAAAGTCTGAAGTGTGCGCAATCACAATATCAAGCTTGAGACAAAAAGTCTGCAGTGTGCGGAGGAACTAACAATGAAGCCAAATTGAGGCAAACGATCAATTTATTTGGTTGTTTGTATGTGAAATCAATTACCAGTATAATAGAAAATACGAAACCAATTTGTATTCTCTGTGTTAACAATCACTTGATTTATAGAGTTTGATTTATCTATTTTCGAAGAAAAAATATTTAAAAGGTTGTTTTTAATATAATAAATTGACAATCGAGCAAGCGGCCACCTGGATTAGCTGAAATATCGAAGCTACCGCTGCCCATAGACATCTGAAATTGCAGATGCGTTGCCTACCCTTAATCTACGGAGAAGGAGACGCACAGCAAGAGGATAATTCCTCTCCCTATGCGTCCCCTCTCCCGGAAAATCCAATTCCTCTTCCCATTATTTCCTTACAGGAAAAGGACTGGAACGAAAAGTGGATTAAATTTAGGCCTCCGGCACCACACTCATCAGACGAAACGCGGAATAGCTTCCATTTGACGCCTGTCTTCTGTGTGTGTGTGGTATGTCAGCGCGAGCCGGACAATTCGTGCTATGATGTTAAAGCGGGCTCTACCACTGACAAAACTTTTCTTTTACTGAGAAATAAAACTAAAACTGAACACTACTACAATACAATGGTGTACATGATTTTTAGACGTCACTTTTCATCCACGACTTCATTTGCATTTAATTACAAAACTTACAACTTAATTTTCAAACGCCTCAAAATATTTAAGTGCGTCTTACGTGTTAAGTCTACGCTTAAACTCCTACTTCTACGGCGATTTTCTTTAATGTTGACACCACTTAGATTTAAAGCGACACTTAAAGAGTAGCGTTAAAACATTTAGCGGTAAGTCTTTAGATTCTTTAGTCGTACCTACTAAGGGTCCCGAGCTTATCATATGGGGTGAGTTGGGCATAGCCAACCACGCTATGGTTATATATCTATAAGATATGGCGGGGAGGGCACGTATAGGAAAATGAATTATCCTCTTGCTGTGCGTCTCCTCTCCTCCGTATATTAAAAGTAGGCAACGCATTTGCAATTGCAGACGTCTATGGGCAGCGGTCGCTTCGCTATTTCAGCGAAACCAGGCTGCTTGCTCTTTTGCCACTTTGTAATATAAAAAAACGCTAGCCTAGTGCGGGTTGACGCCACACTTATGTTCTTTCTTCGCAGATATGCAATTTGCATCAACGACGTCACTTAATATTATAAAGAGAGAAATTTTGTATTTTTGTTTGTATTGAAATAACGCAAAAACTACTGGGCCGATTTCAAAAATTCTTTCACCGTTAGAAAGCTACACTATCCCCGAAAAACATAGGTTATATTTTTTTTTAATTCCGCTAGTTAGTTATTAATTTTACTCACAAATATGATACATCTAATAAATTAAATAACCTGCACCTTCTCGGCCTTGGCATTGATTGTTGACGTAAGCCGATATAGCACTCTAATAAAATTGTACGGTAATTAATATCTGGGCTTCACAGGGACGTATTTATACGCGTTATATTTAATTTAATACGTTAAAATATTGGCATATTAAGAGTGATATTAGACCAGCGACTCGCCTCAGCTTCGCACGGGTGCAACGCTGATACTAAATACAATGCAAAAATGCGGATAAAATGTACGACATCTCATTAGAAATCTAAAAAATAACAGTATTTCAATACAAACAAAAATACAAAAATTCAAAAATACAAAGTTTTTCTCTTTATAATATTAGTATAGATTATAGATAAGTAGTGATGATAGAAATAAAAAGTGAAAGACCTAACATGCCAGACGTGAAAACTTAAATTCTGGCCTCTAATAACCTAATGAAGAAAATATTTGCATAGAAAATTGTCGATTTGTTTTATTTTCATCCAGTCATTTCTACAAAAAATATGTACTTAGTGACTTGTGATAAGTATTGAATAAGTACAAAAATATATTCATTTCATAGCTGTGAGTCCGGCCCTGTTTATTCTCAGCGCGTGCGCTGACGTATAGGTCGTTTGATAAGAGTTCATGCTACGAGTAGGTCAATTTGTTATCAGACATATTTGTAAGGGAATCCCCTCAGAGATTTATCACACATACTCACGAATCAGCTTTAAGACGTTTGGTAAATATAAACTTTTTGATATTTGTGTTAGGGTGGTGTGAGTGAAATGACAGCTAATTAGGTGACTCATCAAAGACCAGAGCAAGTAAATATTGAGATATGAAATTCTAATTTATTTTTAACTAGTTGTTGTGCGCGACTTCGTCCGCGTGGAATTAAATAATATAGCCTACGTTACTCGGGGATAATGTAGCTTTCTAATGGTGAAAGAATATTTGAAATCGGTCCCGTAGTTCTTGAGTTATTTCAATAAATACAAAAATACAAAGTTTCTCTCTTTATAATATTAGTATAATGTCTTACGGAAGTTTAAACAGTGAAATATTAGTTTAGATATGGATGAACTTATATCAAAACGGTGATGTCACTGTCGATAATACAGTGGAATAGGAGACAAGAGAATAAAAAGGGATAGAAAAGGTATGGTAAGAAAATTATATAAGGAACAAAAATATTAGGACGTCAGCAGAGGTTCAGTGGAACTTTAAAAATGAGACAAATACTACAGTTTCTCTAGAAACTATTATCTAATCTTCATCATCAACGTCTTCTCCCCTGGCTATCTTCTGTGCCCTGGCCACCACGTCCACCGCTGGACCGGCGCTGATGATAGCGTCTCTGATGTTCTGACCCGCTCTTTCCTGGAATATTAAAAATATATTCACAAATATGTTTATGACGTGAACAAAACGTGCAAAATATTTACAGAGAGATTTTCATGTAATCTTATTTTACTAGTTGGAGTTAAAAGTATAATAAAAGTGTTTTAGTTTAGGTGAAAAACTGACACTTTGTAAGATAAAGTAAATTAGGTTAACGTGGCTTATCCTTACATAGTAAATATAAAACTATAACGCTTTTTTATGTTTGTCCCTATATATGCTTGAACCTTTAAAACTACGCAACGGATTTTGATGCAGTTTTTTTAATAGATAGAGTGATTCATAAGAAGGGTTTATATATATAACTAGCGTCCTGCCCCGGTTTCGCACGGGTTCAATTATTGTTAGTATGGCTGTTTTATATGAATGTGGCGTCATAATAAAACGAGATCGCCGTAGAATTTAGAGTTTAAGCATGGACTTAAGATGTAAGACTAGATACGAGTATTTCAGCGGGGTTTGAAAATTCGGCCGTGAGAAATTCGATTGTTATTTTATTTATTTTTAAAGGTATAAAGATTCAAGATTCAAAATTAAAGTTGCTAAATTAAATTGTACTAATAAATTACTTAGAAAAGGGCACTTAGCATAAAAATTGGACAAAATGACGAGGAAGAAAAAAAAAATTCACTATCATGAAAGGAGACAAAAAGTAGTAAAGTAAAGATAGTTGCAGAAGTGCTTTGTGTTACAACGAAATAAATGACGATAAAATCAGTGTTAACATTAATATAATAAATAAAAGATACACATATTAAATAATTAACTAATAAAATAAATAAATTAATATAATTAAATTATAATTATTTTTTAATAAAAACTTACCAATTCTTTGAACGGATTCCAAGGTATCGGTTCCGCGGATACATAGCTTACTGCCACAACCGCTAGGACGACGAAAAAGATAATTGTAACGTATTTCATTTTGTATTTGATTGTACTTGGTAATACTTCAAAGTAAGTCTGCAAAAGCTACTGTGATATTAGTCCACGTCTTTGCCACCTATATATACGGGGATGAACCAATTTCATTGTGCTGTTTGTTAAATAAAGAGCGTTGATATTGAACTTTATTGTAATAAGAGTAAAGCTCAATTTATTAAATTATTTAATAATATATGATTGGTAATGTTTCAAGAAATAAAGACGTTGTAATATAAAGAGGGAAGTCCCTCATGTTATTGATATGTTTGTTTATAATAATGTAGAACATAAAATTAATTAATTAGTCTATTAAACGTGTCTGGAAGTTATGTTCCGGAGACTCGATAAGGAGTTTGTGTATTCATAATTAACTAGCTGTAACTCGTAACTTCGTCTACATTGAATTAAAAATTAACATATATTACTCAGGGATAATGTAGCTTTCTAATGGTGAAAGAATTTTTGAAATCGGCCCAGTAGTTTTTGAGTTATTTTAATACATAACTGTACAGTTAAAACTGAACGTTTGTAGCCAGCTTAAGTAGTGACCTAGACTATGTTTGAAATCTTTGGTTTCAGATTTCAGAGAATATTAGTCTATACAAAAACCACTTGACCGATCGTAATTACTGACCTGGTAGGTTACCCAAAGCACATTCTCTACTAAGCGATTCGATAGCGAACGTCAAAAATGTATGGAACTGAAACTTGTCAGCTTCATACATTTTTGTCGATTCGATCTGCGATATCGCCAATCGGGAAGTACTTTCTTTTTTTTTATGTGCGGCTCTATGCCGCGCTTTCGTACCCCTAACATATTTTTGGGTCAGGGACCTGGGGTGCTACATTTTCAGAATATACAATTTAAAATATCAATATTAACAACTCAAAATTTAAATAACCTATTTTGAAAGCAATGTAAACAATAAAAACATTAAAAATATAAAATATGTTTATCGGAAAGTACTTTCAGTAGCCCCTATCGATGCTTCCTTTTTCAATTTGTCTGTAACAGTCATCTCTGTGGTATATAACCGTATTTTAATTGCTCTAAAATATCGGGACTTTACTCTTGATAATACCTTCGGGGCTTCCCTGTAGAGCATCTGACTTCTAGCCAAAGTGATTTGACATTTATTACTAACATATTAAAGTTCAAAATAATATTATATTAACTTGACTGCATTAAAGAATTTTACTTTATAAAAGAGAGATACTGTGGAAAAGCTTTATTCAGTTTCTAAGCGCATAAGCTGCAAGTTTAAAATAAACTTATAATACTTTTCAAGATGAATTTCAACAAGATTTTAAGTTTCGTGTTTGTTTTGTTCGCGGCTTTGAGTTCAGTTTTCGCTGCACCGGATCCAAGATGGAATCCTTTTAAGAAATTGGTATGTATAATGTTATAGTAGACAACTAGATTTTCTACTAAAAGTGTTTAAAAATAGTTAAGTTACAATTGATACAAGTTTTTAATAAGTAACTAAAAAATACTAAGTATTTTTCTTTTATTTTAATTTCAAAGTAAATACGATTATAACTAAAATAATAAATGCGAATACATGCATGTTTGTTTGAATGAATCTCCGAAACTGATTGACGGATCTCGATGAAATTTTACACAGATGTAAAACATAGTCTATAGAGCCTTGTTCGCAGGATAGTATTTTAGTCGACTAGCAAGTAGCAAGTATCACAACAAAGGATTTACTAATCTACTTTACTAAAATGTTGATGATCGGACCCATTTATTGACTAAATTACACGCTACTCGACTAAAATATTATCCTACAACAAGCGTACAAGGCATAAAAAGACATTGACTACTTACTATGTTTTTTTTAATGTCGCGCAGGCGGCGTATGCTCCGAGTCCCTCAGTGGGGACGTATACTGAGCTGGTGATGGTGATGATGACGTTACGGGAGCTAACTAGTCCAGGATAAATCAGAGTTGACGTAACTCTATATTTCTACATGCGTCTCATTCATTCATTGTTCTTTTACAGGAAAGAGTGGGACAGAACATACGCGACGGTATCATCAAAGCGGGACCGGCAGTCGCTGTTGTGGGACAAGCGGCGTCCATCATCAGACCTGGAAAATGAAACTTTAATGACGTCATCACAGTTATAGTCGAACCTGGATAAGAGATAAGGTTATAGAGGTTTGACTCTAATCCGAGTTTCTAGTCGGGGCCAGAAAATGACCCTCGCATATAGAGGTTTCTCGTTATCTAGGTTTGACTGTATTAAGAGAAATAAGGCTGTTATAATAAGATCTGTATTAGTAATAATATTTATAATTTATTTGTACTTAATAAAAAATATATATTTTTAATTGTTATTTTCTTTATCAAACCTTTTTTTTTCAAAATAACTTGATTTGTTCCAATAGGAACCTATAGGAACTTGCTATAGTAAATATTGTAATACGATGGGTTTCCACTGCTGTGAAACATGTTTTAAAACTCTGAAATGTGATGGAAATGTTGAGATTCTGTTAGATGCTTAGACTGTATTTGATTGGTTGGGCTGCTGATGGTGGTGTTTAAAAGAGTAGACAGAAATCTTAAAATCAACGCACACCCAAAACTACTGGGTCTAGTGACTTAATGTTTTGTATAGAGGTTACTGTTACTACGTAGGTGTGCACTAAGAAAAGATTTTAAGAAATTCGACCCCTAAGGACCCGAAATGGAGTCCCAAAGTGGATGTAAAAAATCTGGAAGAATACATAGGCTACTTACTTATTTTTTTTTTAATACATAGTCACGGGCGATTGCCTATATTATATTTAAATATGGAAGTGGATATGGCGGGGGAGGGGACGTATGGGAAGAGGAATTATCCTATTGATATGCGTCTCCTCCTTCTTATATTAAGGGTAACGCATCTGCAATTGCAGATGTCTATGGGCAGGGATCGCTTCTGATTTTTCAGCGAATCCTGGTGGCCACTTGCTCGTGTTCCACTTTGTAATATAAAAAATAATAGTTATTTCGTATCTTGTACAAATTGAGACGAGAAAATAAATCTTTTGTTAGAAAAACAGGTAAATCTTCATTTTCCATTACAATATATTCTTTTGTACAGTCTACAAAACCACTATCAGATTTGCGACGAACAATCCATCTTGTTAAAGTGCTTTGATATTTATTGTCTATGTCTAAGGTACTTTGTACACGTAGTAAGCAAAGTGCCTATATTGACCTTACTCAGCGAAACCTATATAGGTTGTTTCTTTCATTTTTTTAAAACAAAAGAGCCAAAGCGTAATGTATCTATTACGCCACGATAAAACTACAATTTATAAAGATGAAATGTTAAAAAAGGCAAAAATACATATGATTTAGTTCAGGAGAGAGCCACAATTATATTGCTAAAAGTGTTTCGATAAATAAACGTTTATTTTTATTTATTTACTAGCTGTTTTGCACGACTTTGTCCGCGTGGAATGAAATAAACTAGCCGATGTTACTCGGGGATAACATAGCTTTCTAATGGTGAAAGAATTTTTGAAATCGGCCCAGTAGTTCTTGAGTTATTTAGATGTCTAAGGCACTTTGTATACGTAGTAAGCAAATCTGTGCCAATATTGACCTTACTCAGCGAAACCTATATATGTTATCAATTTCGTAATTTTTTTATGCCGTGATAAATATGAGTAGATCATTTTCGGCGATCATTCAAAAAGGCAAAAATACATAATATTGATTTATTTATAAATACACTTAACAATTAAATATAAGTACATAAATAATTGTAACTTTAAATTATCTTACGGCTGTTACAGATTCAGTTTATATTGAACTAGCTGTTGTGCGCGCCTTCGTCCGCGAGGAATTAAATAATATAGCCTATGCTACTCGGAGATAATATATTGTAGCTTTTTAATGGTGAAAGAATTTTTGAAATCGGTACAGTAGTTCTTGAGTTATTTCAATACAAACAAAAATACAAAAATTCAAAAATACAAAGTTTCTCTCTTTATAATATAGTATAGAGTATAGATAACTATTAAATAATTATTTACAATCAGGGGTTTACTCAAAATATCTTTCGATTGACGATATCGCTGTTAGAATCGTCAAAAATGTATGAAACTGACAATCACGTTCTATATCTCACACGTCACAAGCACATGACTTATCGAAAGTCAATGTCAGTTTCATACATTTTTGTCGATTCCATCAGCGATATCGCCAATCGAAAAATACTATGGGCAGCCCCACAGATCTACATGTTGAACATTAAATATTATACTATCATTTTGTACATTTTTTTATCATAAAATGTCAGATAATAAAATTTCAATTCATTTTCCAGGTCTAACTATAGATGCCGCTTGTCCCACAACAGCGACCGCTGGACCCGCTTTGATGATACCGTCGCGTATGTTCTGTCCCACTCTTTCCTGAAACAGAGTCATATTCTTAAAACGTAAACCATAGAAGTTTATTGATCCTGGAGAATGTATCTTTCTATTGGCGATATAGCTGATGGCAAAAAATGTATGAAACCGAGAATGGCATTCGATAAGTTATGTGCTTATCACGTGTGAGATATCGAACGCCATTGTAACTTCCATATATTTTTGATGTTCGCTATCGAATCGCTTTGTAGCTTTGCACTTTGGGCAACCCTTAGATCAGTCTTTCCCAAAGTGGGCGATAACGCCCCCTTGTGGGCGCTGCAGGTCTCAAGGGGGGCGGTAAGAGACCCAGAAAGAAAAAATAATAATAATAAAAGATACTCTGTTTTAATACTAATTAATTAATTCAATTTGAAGTTATAGTGGTTTTTAAATAGGTGAAAAAATGGGGGCGCTAAAAGATATTTATTCTCAAAGTGGGCAGTAGACAAAATAAGTTTGGGAACCACTGGCTTAGATCTATATTATCTACTAGGTATCGCCCGTCCGTCTGCGCGGAACTAAAAACATAGTAAATAGCCTATGGTGTTCTTTCAGACGGTGTCCTACATTTTCTTACACCAAAATCCGTTAAGCCGTTTAGGAGATACCTTCAAACAAACATACGTTAGTATAGAGCGTCGGTGGCTCAGGGGGTTAGCTCTTGACTTGTAATCTACAGGTCCCGAGTTCGAATCCCGCCAAGTACCAATGTGTTTTTCGATTTTTATATGTACATATTTACCCGACGCTCTTAGATGAAGGAAAACATCGTGATGTCTGCACATATCGGCGGAGAAATTTAAAGATATGTGTATTCACGCAAAATACGCGCTAGTCGTGGAGTTGCGGAATACGGAGCCCGTCATGGGTCGAAACCTTTTAACCTTAAGTATAGAAAAAGGTTTAAAAAAACATTTGAAAAGGAATAATAATTCTAATATTATTATTAAAACAATATTAACTTAAAAGTAACATGTAACAATTAAGTTATACTAAGTTACTTACTAATTTCTTAAATGGATTCCATCTCGGGTCCGGAGCGGCGACAATACAACTCAAAGCAGCAAATAAAACGAAAACAAAACTTAATAACTTGTTGAAATTCATTTTGTAACTTAGATGTTTAAGTTAGCAGCTTGAAGCTTAGGTCTCTAGTAGCTAATGATGCTTTTAGTGAGCAACATGCATTTTTATACCTCCCAGCAGACCTTAGTTACACTACAATAAGTAGAAGCAATTTTCAACTTTATTGCTTAAGCCATAAGTTTGATTTAAGTGTACCAGTTTTGGAACAGAGCGGGGTTAGTAAACTTCCTAACCAAGTTAGCCGGTACATCCCCGATCGACAGAACAGTCATTATCGAATGTTTTTGTTTTCACTATCGAATGATTTTTATAAAACACTAGCTGGTGTGTGCGACTTCGTCCGCGTGGAGTTAAATAATATAGCCTATGTTACTCGGGGATAATGTAGCATTCTAATGTTGAAAGAATTTTTGAAATCGGCCCAGTAGTTCTTGAGTTATTAAATACAAAAAAAAATCAAAAATACAAAGTTTCTCTCTTTATAATATTAAAGTATATATATTAATATCTCTTTTGTTTTTATATGGATAGAGCAGGATAAAATATTTTATGTCTAGGGAGGCTAGGAAGTTGGATTGCGTGAAAGGTGATATGATAAACAAGGGTGTGACGACTGAGATGACGGAGGATAGGTTAACGTGGAAGAAGACCTGGTACCCTGACTGGTAAAGTAGGATAAGGCCTAGGAGATGATATTGGAGACCCACGGTATAATGAATTGGACGCTTAGATGTTTATTTGTATAGAACGTCTGAATGGATCTTGATTAAATTTTGTACTATGTAGAACTAAGTCTGGAAGAACATATAGTTTACTTACTTCTTTAATTTAAGGTTCTTGGACCTTGTTGATTTAGCTCTTTCCAATCCTGTCAGTCCGGTCCAAATCTTGACCTCCTGATAGGACACGACGTCCACTTTCTTTTTGATCTGGTTTATGGAAGTTATCCTCGGCCTTTCTCTCTGTCTTTCTGTTCTAACTTCTATAATTGTATTTATCAGGTCGTCGTGTCGTATCAGACGCCAAGACATCTTTCCTCTCTTACTTTTTTAGTTAGTTACTCTCACTTACTTATGTTACTTATTAATATATTTAAATTCCACACGAAAGGAGTCGCAGGCAAAAGCAATATTTATAAATAATGATAAAGATTGGGGGTTACTTGTTGTGTATATTGAGAAGTGCGTAGCATCTTAGGTCACTGGGGTCATGAGTTATTAAAACATTTAGATAATTACATAACAAAACAAATCGCGTTACTTCCCTCTTAACGGCAACATGGCGTGCTCCCATGTTGTCCAACATTGCGAAGGCACAAGAATGCATTCCAGGGGTCGTGCGGAAGCTCAGTGCGGAGGGTCCCGGTGTGTTGCACAGGAGATCCTGGGTCCATCGCAGTCGTACTAGAAGATGGCCACCGAGGTGGTTTTAGTGTGTAGAAATCTCCCATAAGTCTTACCCCCAAAACGCGGGCTTTTTTTTTGAAGTCTTCCCCCCCCCGATAACAAAATCAAAAGGGGTCAAGAGTTATTAAAATACTTTGATAATTATAAAACAAAACAACTTACGGTACTTCCCTTTTAAGTCAACGATAACAATGTAATAAATAAACTAAGAAACTTAACTACAAACATTATAAACAAAGCTTATTCAATTCTATATTAATTTCATCAGCTGCAAAATATAATTTTGTTCATCTAAACATAGAAAGTTATAAATATGTCGGTCTAAAGATTTGCAATCATTTGATACCTTCCTCTACTGAAGTGAAGATTGTGAAATTTGAATTTAAAAATGAAACTGCTAAGGATTTTATTTTTCTTTTTAATTATTGCAATGACTTCAAGTTATGTTTCCGCTGGTAAAAGACCCTGGAATCCATTTGAAGAATTAGTAAGTATTAATGTATATTATTAATTTAATTAATTTCATTCGTCTTTATCATCCTGCTTTTTTCCTTCTGAGGAACAGCACGCTATGTAAAATAGGATCTGACTCGGTGCTCATAAGACAATAGTGATAGCCAGGGTCCCCGTAAGGACTACAGGCGCCTGTGTGCAAAAAAGGATTTTCGTGTCTCTTAAACATTTTGAATTATCTTTTTTTTGATGGCATTTTTATTTCATTTTTTTGTTTTTTTTTAATTTTTTTTTCAGTCTTTGGCCCCCCTTAAAAATGGCGCCCGTGTGCGTTGCACACTTTGCATATTTGGAAGTGGTAGCCCTGGTGATAGCTCACTAGCACCCCATGTTACTCGTAATGTCAAAAGTGTTTCACGAGATCTTTGTTTTACTCTCGCTGGTTTTTTCAATGCTTCTTTTACTTATTTCCTGCCAAACCTAGCCTGAGATAGCAGCGCCTCGTACTTGTCCAGATATCCTTGTTTGACTAAACTACACTTACTTGGTTATGTCAGCCCATCTCATTTTATTTCTATTCCTTCCTAGTCCTTGTGTCACAGACAATTAACAAAGACAAACAACATACGTGAAAGAGCCAGAACAACACGAATAAAATATAATTCTTGGTTTGTTGCCAATAAGTCAGGATTTTAATAAAAAAACTATATATTTTTAATTCATATTTTAATAAACAATTTAAACATAAAAGGTTGTAAGTCGTATCATATTGATGTTTAATTTCTAACGAGTTTAATATTATTTTCCTTGATTTGGCTTAACAATAGATGCAGCTTGACCGATTACTTGGACTGCCGGGCCCGCCTTGATGATGCCGTCGCGAATATTTTGTCCAACTTTTTCCTGTAATAAAGAACAAACTTTGTAGACATAAATAATCTACAATATAATAAAATGTCGTATTGAAGCTAGGTCGAATTGATTTTTTTTTCGAGAAGCGCTTTTGATTTTATAACCAGCAAAATCACGAATAAACTTTTTTATTTTTACAGAATTCTATTGTCTTATAATTTTTACTATTATGTTTGTTCACAGATGAAAAAACCTAGAGGGATTAAGAAGAAGACTCATTAATTTTACTGCGGATAAACTAAAAGGAAGGAAAATTTTATATGTTATGATTTCACTCCTACGCACGTTAAATACACTATTCTGTATTGTAAATGTAGTTGTTTTATCAGTATTAATAAAAAACAAATTACCAATTTCTTAAATGGATTCCATCTCGGTTCAGGAGCACCAATAACGCCGCCAAGAGCCGTAAAGAAAACGAAAACAAAGCATAAAACAATATTAAAATTCATTTTACAGTTTCAAAGTTGTTTTAAACTTAGATAAGTTACACTTAAGGTCTTTCAATTCAATGAATAGATTGCAAGTGAGCTTGCTTTTATATTACTGTTATTTGAATATTTAGACACTGGATACTAAAATAGCTGCATTGAAATTACAACTTTATTTACATGCAAATAGGGCTAGCAATCACTAATTGCATTTCAAACTAGACAGATGCAAAAGAAAGTAGGACTTAGGTGATTCCCAACCCTAGTTTAAAGTGAATCCCCACAAAACAAGTTAAATTTTATTCCTAAAATTTGTATTAATAATCACCCGCATTTCTTTGAAGAGGATAATTTCATATTTTCCTCATAGCGTCAAAATGTTTTGTAAATGTTTTGTGGTTTATTTTTAACCGACTTCCAACAGAAGGAGGTTATCAAGTCAATGAGTTTTTTTTTTTTTTATGTATGTTCGGACGTCGAGCAGCGAGTTCTGAACCGATTTACGTGATTCTTTTTTTGCTCGATGCAAAATAGCTGCCATTTGGTCCCATATTTACGTTTTAAAAAAACTATTTAGTAGTTTTTGAGTTATTTTTAATAAACATGAAAAAAAAATGGGACTTTTTTGCTTTCTCGGCTTACGTAGCGTAAACTATAAGCCCTATGAAAATTTGGGTACTACCAGATTGTAGCTCTTTAAATGTGCTAATTTAAAGTCCGCGATGGCATATATCTATCTTTTATGGTTTTCTCACAAAAAACATTTTTTTATAAGACAATTTTACTCGACTTTGGAAGCTATTATTAGAATTCCCTATGAATCCTTATCCAAATAAATATGTTCAACATCAAGAGAATTTAATGCAGATTATAGTTGACCTTTGAAGGTAATCATTTTGACCAATACTTTAGAAGATATGAAGGTTTCAAACCACGCGGAACGTGAAAAATTACAAAAACGTTCCAAATTGAGCGAGACAAGTGTTTTCTTGCCGTATACAGCCTTAACTATAAGACTTACATAAAAATTATAATGTGCGATCAATAGATCATGAAATTGGCTACATAGTTGTCTTTGGTGGCATTTATCTATAATCTATGATTGCATCACAATAATATTTTTTTTCTCAAAAAAAAATCAATTAAAATGCATTTTGCAAGTTACGACGTTATTATTTCGTATTCGGTATGAATCCTTATCCAAATAAATATGATTTTGCGTTAGAGTATTAAACGTAGATTATAATTGCCCTTTACAGTATAAGATTCTGATCAATTGTTTAGAAGATATTACATAATTAAAACAAACTAAGCGGGTTCGAAAATGTAACAGAAGCGCGCGGGCGCATAGAAACATATGCTCGCGGCGATGTAATTTGTTTGTTGTAATAGTATTTACACGACATATCTCTCTTTACTATTGTATATAATTAAATTAAGGTATACATTTTAAAATAAACTATTTATTTCATATACTAAGATAATAAAACACAACGGAATGTTATAATGTACATGGTGTAGTAGAAAAATTCTTCTGCAGTTTACAGACCAGCCTATTAAAGTCACTAAAATGCTTAAAATAAAAAAAAAAAACTGCGTTTAAAAAAACCGCCTTCCAAAACGCAAAAACATATTCAAATAAAAAGCTTAAAAAAACTAAAATGTATAAAATAACATAGTATAGAATAAATTTTATACACCTCTTATGCAAACCATTCAGACCTTTAATATTGATAAAATACTATTTTTTGTGAGCTATATCTATTTATTGAAAGGTTTGAAGGCGGAGCCAAGCCCTAAACAAAATAAAACGTAATATTATATACAGCTTACTTACTGTAATACAATTTGTATACTAGAGATTAGCCAACGTAAACAAACCTAACTCACAACGCATGTAGGTGTTATGTATCCCTATGATATTTCACTTGGCTCCGACCTCAAACCTATCAATAAATAGATATAGCTCACAAATAATAGTATTTTATTAATATTAAAGGTCTGAATGGTTTGCATAAGAGGTGTATAAAATTTATTCTATACTATGTTATTTTATACATTTTAGTTTTTTTAAGCTTTTTATTTGAATATGTTTTTGCGTTTTGGAAGGCGGTTTTTTTAAACGCAGTTTTTTTTTTTTTAAAGTCGTCAATGCTATAAGGCTCTTAAATATTGAAAGACGATCTAAAGGAACTAAGAAATTACTTGAATTTGGCCAAGCGCCTGTCAAAATAATCTTAATATGGATTTACATAAATTTGGCCAGGCGCCTGTCAAGATCTTCATGTAAAACGGTTTAAACTTGATCAGGCGCCTGTCAAAATAATCTAATTTTTTACAAGCAATGTTCTAAAAAATAGCCATATGTAATATTTTTTAGGCTACGCAAAATAAACTCTTTCTCTTATTGTTACGGAACAGTATAACCTTTCAACGATATTTAAATAAAAGAACAGTATATAGAGAATAATGTTTAGAAATATTTCTTTCGAGTTATGAAAGTTGACGTCTTGTTAGAAAATAATTACACCGGAGACTCCCTAAGCTAATGTAACTATTGTCTCAATGGAATTTTATTTGTACTCTTTGTTGTTGATAGTAAATAGGTTTTTAACGTTTTGTCCATAAAAAGATAACTTTGAATTCAAACGCGAATAGATGTAGAAAATCAATATAGATAAATCGGATTTGAAATGGAATCGAAAGTTTAAAGTGGATTTAAAGTACTTACGTACTAGATAAAGCGAGAGTAAGTATTTCAAGCAAAATAAAAAGTGATTTAATATCTTTTTGAAGTAATTTTGTTGAGCAGAGTAACCACATTGCAATATAACAGATACTTAATTATTACAGAATAATTTTATGTTCTTAGTAAGTAAATTATGCAAATCATTCTGCTTAAGTAATGTCGAGGTAACGACTTTTAAATTGTGTAAAGCCTGATAGAAAAAAATAGCAATTGTTAAATCAGACATTTTAAAAATAAAGACTAAAAAAACTTGATAATATTTATTTGCCGTAATACTACATTATTGTTATTTCATAATATTATCTAAGTCTTTATAAATAAATATTTAATCAACGTTATAAAAGTGATATCTCAAGGGAACTTCAACCTTTTCGTTTATTGAAAGAAGAAAATTTACTTAGTTGAGTAAGAGTGTCTGTGTGTGAGTGACTAGCTTTCCTTGGGATACCGATTGGCCGCCAATCCGTCGGCCAGTCCAGGTACCGCTGGCGTGACGCCGTAGAGATGGACCTGCACGAGTTAAAGGCAGGCAGCAGGCAGGCAGATTGACAGAAGACAGCGCAGGAGAGGCGACGCTTGCGTTCTCTCGTGTCGAAGGCCAACACCCACTTTGGGTCGCTGCGCCAGCGGAGTAAGTAAGTAAATAATAGAGTATTACATCAAATAGACATTTTAGCAATAATTTTGACGGTCTTTTGTTAGATGCTTCTTATCTATTTTTTGTTAAATTTTGTATTTTCTAATCCTTTTTTATTTATTTTTTCTATACACAACGAGTCCTGGTGAACTTTTGCTCGTTTGTCAACTTATTTAAAAGAACAGTTTTTGTTTGTTATACAGAATCCTTATCTACAATGCAATTAAAGTTGCAGTATTTTCTAAAAGTAATAAAGAAACTAAATTATCCATACGAAATAAGTTTAAGATAAACCAGTATACGTTTGACTTTATAGCTTTTTAATTCAATAACTTTTTTATTTATGTGGTAGCTTAATTATTTTCAATGCTTAAAAAATATATTGTGCTATTTTTAATTTGTTTTTGTAAGTAATAAGATTGTTATAAAATGTATGTAAAATTTAGAATTCTTCAAATTTAATACAGTCAAACCTGAATAAACGAGAACTATAAGCGAGAAACCTCTATAAGGCAGAGTATTTTTTAGTTCCGATGGACGAAGTTATAAGTGACGAAACCTCTATAAGAGGGACAAATATCGTGGTGTTCGCTGGTTCGACTGTTTAATAATTTAGTTTTCTTACTCGACTCAAAAGGCTCCCTGTAACACCAGTAGTTGCTTCTGTGTTTCTCTACTTATTTAATTAATATAATATTAACACAGTAATGGACACTACGTTATCAGAATACGTCAATGAACGTCACACAGCGCCGTGGAAGGTACGATTCTATCCAAAGAAAACGATGTTCAAAAAATCAGACCTCATTGACAAAGGATGCACAGTTTTTCTTGCTGAGTGCCCTAGAAATTATAAGTAAGTACCAGGCGAACATAAGGCTAAGAGAATCTACGATTCTAGTCTCCAAACTACTTACGCACTATAATGTACTACGTTCGTAAATAGCTATGAGGTACTCCCATTCACACGAGCGCTTTTTAACGCGCGCTAAGTGTTGGGATAGATCAAATGTATTTCCATGTATCTGACCATTTGGATGCTTTTAAATTGCAAGGCTTTTTTATTTCGCAACGTTGCATTTTGAACGCTGGAAGAACGAAACAAGAGTGTTTTTGCAACGATCGTATTGACCGAGAGCGTCAAAAAAGCTTCCGTGTGAATGCATTTTAGTCCGCTTTCTCCTCCTATCATTTCCTTATTAGGAAATTATGGGAAGGGGACGTGGATATGGCGGGACAGGGACTTATATGAAGAGGAATTATGCTCTTGCTGTGGGTCTCCCCCTCCGTAGATTAAGGGTAGGCAACGCATCTGCAATTGCAGATGTCTTTGGGCAGCGGTCTCTTCGTTATTTCAGCAAATCCAGGTGTAAGCTTGCCCATTTGCAACTTTATAGTATTAAAAAACATACGTTTCAAGCCAAATGTTTTCTTTGCAGACAGACATTGGTTTGCGCCAGACATTACGATGGTGAACTCAAAACTTTCACAAATTACTGCGATTTGGAATACGAGAACTGCAATAGTTGGAGAAGTAAGTTTTATCTATAGTCATACTAGCTGTATCTCGTGACTACGCCCGCACGGAATTAAAAAAGTAATTAGTAGTCTATGGATTCCTCCGGACTACTCGTATGTTCTACATCTTCTTCGAGATTCGTTCAGCTGTTTTTAAGATACCTTAAAGCAACAGGCGCGCTGTTGAACGGTTTGTCCTCGGCAGTATTTCCAAACCAGTACGACTTAAGCCTTGTACGCACTAGTATAGTATTTTAGTCGAGTAGCAAGTAGCAAGAATCCAAACAAAGAATTTACTAATCTATTCTACTAAAATATTGCTGTTCGGACACATTTAGTTACTAAATTAATACCCTAGTGCGTAAGTTTAGGCTTAAACGAGTCCGAACTGTAGTAAATCTTTTGTTCGGATAAGTGCTACTTGCTACTCGACTAAAATACTATCCTGGTGCAAACAAGGCTTTAGGATCCTTCAAGAAGCGAGCCTATCTTTGTTTAAAATTCCGGCAACGTGTTCATAGTTCCTCTGGTGTTGTGAATGTCCATGGGAGTTGTTGACCACCTCGGTGTTCCCCCTTTTAGTATAAAATCCATGCAGCCATTTAAAATGACGCTTTTATAATAATTAAGTATGATTATGAAGAAAATTACGTTATTGTTTGCTTGATTTGGAATGGAGTACAAAACTACCGAAACGTTTTGGAAAATGTTTTAACTGTTGGGAAGCCATACTATCCCCGAATAACATGTACATTTTTTTGGCTACTTTTAAATTATCTATATTGATCATTGTATATTTGATTGCATTTTGTTTCAGAATGGAGTTTGATTAAAGAAAATAGGTGTTAAAAAATCGGTTTAAGTTACAGTGGTGCAAAAAAAATCATACACTCCTGAGAAACCACTTTTTTGTGTTACAATATAAAATTATAAGACGAAAATATTGTAAATTGTGATGTAATATTTAAAAAAACATATAGTTAACTGTATTTCAACTTTAACACCTTCCGTTCTAATTAAAAGAATATTATTTTAATCGCTACGAAGCGAATCTATAGCAAACGTCAAAAATGTATCAAACCGACATCGACTTTCGATATCTCACACGTGACAATCACATGATTTTATGTCATCAATGTCAGTTTCATACATATTTTGTTTCCTTCAGCGACATCGTGGTTTGAAAAGTACTTTAGGCAACTCACACGAAGAATTATTATCAGTATAGTTATTAGACTTAAGCTGCTTTATTCCAAAACGAGAATCAGCGTTAGTACTGTTTTATTTTCTAGTCTGGTACTGGTGCATTCATAAAATGTATTCCAAAATACAGAACATCCTTGTTCCTGGTACTTCTTATGATACATAATTTGGTCCAAAGAGACCTCTGCTCTGTCTTATTTAGTTCCGAGTGTTCTCCAATATCGTATAATCGACGGCTTATTGGTCCTCGTTTGTCGCAGTACTTTATATATTTTTTTGAAATAAGGGGGATTATGTCTTCAATAATAAATAAGAGATCTTGGAGGAGGCCTTTGCTTGGCAAACAGATAGCTGTGAAAAAATCGTGAAAATTCGGTATTTTGATATGTTGTTTGTTTTAACACTTTCCGTTGCCTTCATCGTCCTTTAAATAATGCCACGACTCTGTAAAAACATTATACTTAGTATAAATTAAAAGAAAAACAAAAAAAATTAAAGAATCACATACCTATTCTAAAAACATCAAGCGAACATCAAAAATGTTTTAAACTGACAATGTCGTTCGATATCTCACACGTGACAAGGACATGACTTATCTAATGTTATTGTCAGTCTCATACATTTTTGTCGATTCCATCAGCTATATCGCCAATCGAAAGATACTTTGGGTAACCGACCCAGTATTAACGCGCTTAAAAAGCTTTGAGACAGAAAAAATGCCTATCCATGTATCTGTTCACACGGTGAGGCTTTTAAATTTTTATCGTGCATCGTTGGATAGACGAATCAAGAGTTATTTTACAACGACCGTATGAGCGAAAGCGTTAAAAAAACGACAACGCTAAGGTTAAAAAAAAACCGCCTTCCAAAACGAAAAAAACACATTTAAATAAAAAGCTAAAAAAAACTAAAAAGGTATAAAATAACATAGTATAGAATACATTTTATACACCTCTTATGCAAACCATTCAGACCTTTAATATTAATAAAATACTATTATTTGTGAGCTATACCTATTTATTGACAGGTTTGAGGTCGGAGCCAAGCGAAATATAATAGGGATGCATACTTACACCTACACGCGCTGTGAGTTAGGTTTGTTTATCTCTAGTATACAAATTGTATTACAGTAAGTAAGCTTTTTATAATATTATTACGTTTTATTTTGTTTAGGGCTTGGCTCCGACTTCATACCTATCAATAAATAGATATAGCTCACAAATAATAGTATTTTATTAATATTAAAGGTCTGAATGGTTTGCATAAGAGGTGTATAAAATGTATTCTATACTATGTTATTTTATACCTTTTTAGTTTTTTTTAGCTTTTTATTTAAATGTGTTTTTTTCGTTTTGGAAGGCGGTTTTTTTAAACGCAGTTTTTTTTTTTTTTATTTTAAGCATTTTAGTGTCTTTAATAGGCTGTTCTGTAAACTGCAGTAGAATTTTTCTATCACACCATGTATATTATGAAATTCCGTTGTGTTTTATTATCTTAATATATGGTATAAATAGTTTATTTTAAAGTTTACAACTACGAAATGTGAAACAAACAAATTGAAGCTATTTAATACGAGTACTAGTTGTTGCCGGAGACTTTGTCAGCGCAGTTATTTAAAACAAAATACTTGATATGTACTCCATATTGCTGCCATCCTTATCTGATTGGCCTACAAGACAACAATTATTAAACCTTAATTTAATTATACACAATAGTCAAGAAAAATATGTCGTGTAAATACTATAACAACAAACACATTACATCGCCGCGAGCATATATTTCAATGCGCCCGCGCGCATCTATTGCATTTTCGAACGCGCTTAGTTTGTTTTAATTATGTAATATCTTCTAAACAATTGGTCAAAATCTTATACTGTAAAGGGCAATTATAATCTACGTTTAATACTCTAACGCAAAATCATATTTATTTGGATAAGGATTCATACCGAATACGAAATAATAGCGTCGTAACTTGCAAAATGCATTTTAATTGAAATTTTTTTGGAGAAAAAAAAATATTGTGATACAATCATAGATTATAGATAAATGTCACCAAAGACAACTATGTAGGCAATTTCATGATGTATTGATCGCAAATTACAGTTTTTATGTAGGTCTTATAGTTTAGGCTGTATACGGCAAGAAAACACTTGTCTCGCTCTATTTGGAACGTTTTTGTAATTTTTCACGTTCCGCGTGGTTTGAAACCTTCATATCTTCTAAAGTATTGGTCGAAATTATGTCCTTCAAAGGTCAATTATAATTTGCATTAAATTCTCTTGATGATAAACATATTTATTTGGATAAGGATTCTTAGGGAATTCTAATAATAGCGTCGAAAGTCGATTAAAATTTTCTTATGAAAAAATGGTTTTTGTGAGAAAACCATAAAAGATAGATATATGCCATCGCGGACTTTAAAATAGCACATTTAAAGAGCTACAATTTGGTAAAACCCAAATTTTCATAGGGCCTATAGTTTAGGCTACGTAAGCCGAGAAAGCAAAAAAGTCCCAATTTTTTTTCATGTTTATTAGAAATAACTCAAAAACTACTAAATAGTTTTTTTAAAACGTAAATATGGGACCAAATGGCAGCTATCTTGCATCGAACAAAAAAAGGATCACGTAAATCGGTTCAGAACTCGCTGCTCAAGTTCCGAACATACATAAAAAAAAAAAAAACTTATTGACTTGATAACCTCCTTCTGTTGGAAGTCGGTTAAAAAAGCGTCCGTTTATGCCGTTTTTTTTGCATATTATAAAGTGGCAAACGAGCAAGCGGCCACCTGAATTTGCTGAAATGGCATAGCGACCGCTGCTCATAGACATCTGCAATTGCAAATGCGTTGCCTACTCTTAATCTATGGAGGAGGAGACGCACAGCAAAAAATTATTCCTCTTCCTAGGCGTCCCTCCCCCGCCAATCAACTTCCCCTTCCCATCATATCCTTATAAGAAAAGGATGGGAAAGGAAAGTGGATTAAATTGAGGCCTCCGGCACCACACTCATCGCACGAAATATGGAATTGCTTCCATTTCACGCCTGTCTTCTGTGTGGTCTTGTGTTATTTTTCGATTTACCTGTTTTACTTCTACAATTCCTGTAGTGCATATCACAGAATGTAGGGAATGACTTCTTAGTTGCCCGTACGCTCTGTCCAGATGCATTGTCGACAGCACATATGGCAATTTTACTGCAATTAAGTACTATTAAGAGGTATTTGTTTAGAACTAATCTGTATTTTTCATCAGATTTTTATAATCTATGCTATTATTATAAGCTACGTGTTGTGCGCGACTTCGTCACCGTGGTATTAAATCAAATATCCTATGTTACTCGGGGATAATGTAGCTTTCTAATGGTGAAAGAATTTTTGAAATCGGCCTAGTAGTTCTTGAGTTATTTCAATACAAACGAAAATTATTTAATTCCACGCGGACGAAGTCGCGCACAACAGCTATTTTTAATAAAATTCTCTTACAAAACTGTCATTGAGTAGCATTCCATTAGTTCGGTAGCACAATGTGATACTGAGGATTCAATCGGAAACGTTTCCAATTGCGATGGTATAGTCCAAAACTCTACCATAGGCTCCGTTGTTTCTAGTTTAACATTAGATGGTAACTCTAATATTACTGAAAATACGAAATTATTAAAAAAAAAACAAATTTGTTATAATCAAATTCGGACTTTTACAACTGTGGTTAATCTTTTTCTTGCCTATTGTATAGGCCAAGCGCCCACCACAAAAGAGTATTAAGGGTGAGATGGTGAGCTGAGCGGCCTCAAATGTGCTTGCGTCCCCACCAACAAAGAGCTGAGCTAAGCGAGCACAACGGCATAACACAGCTGTCTCATTTGACACAGCTCGGACACAGCTCGGCTCTCTGGAACATTTCGTCTCTTTTTGATACTTTTTGACACTTTACTCTTCTGCGGTGGGCGTTTACTTATCATTAATCGCTTAATGATTTTGTTTTGGTTGTTTAAACGCTTCTATTACTATCTTTAAAAATAAATTTTATTGCAGTTAATTGATTATCATTTAAAATACTTACTTAATAAACAAAGGACGAAGTTATTTTTATATTTCTTCATTATCCTGATTACTTCCATCGTATCTTAATTTCGCCTACTATTTAATTATCAGTTACTATTGAATAGATGGAATTCAAAGAGTAGTTCTTAACTACATCAAAATTGATTTTCCGCTTAGACAAGATAATGCACAATTTTAATTGACTTAATATTCAATTACACGATAATTGGAATCATATATCTGACATATAATCGAACCTGTATCAGCGAGAGTTCAAGGGACCACGATATTTGTCTCCCTTATAGAGGTTTCTCTTTTATCTAGGTTTGACTGTATATGAAAATACTAGCAACTTAATCTGTGCGGAATTAAAAAAACCTTAGTAACTAATGTGGTCTTCCAGACTGTGTTTTACATGTAAACCAAACACCAAGATCCATTAACCCGTTTGCATGAGCTTATTCCTACAACCTCTTTATACCATCGGACGTTTAGAAGTACAGCTGGTCTCCATCCCTTCATAGTTGATGTGCCGCAAGTACGAACGAAAAGATTCGAGACATCGTTTCTCGTGCGCAGAGTTATGGAGTAGAATATGTTGCCGGAGTCAGTGTTTCCGTCCAGCTATAAACTCTTGTACGCACTAGGATAGTATTTTAGTCGAGTAGCAAGTAGCAAGTATCCGAGCAAAGGATTTACCAATCTATTCTACTTAAATGTTGCTGTTCAGACACGTTTAGTTACTAAATTACTACCCTACAGCGTAGGTTTAGGCTTAAATGAGTCGGCGTTGGCTCTACATTTCTATCTGAACGCATTTTTAGCGCACGTTGAAATAGCGCTTGTGAATGAAGGTTTATTATGATTTTATAATTTTTTGGACTAAAAATATTGTAAGGAAGCGAAATATAAGAAATATCAAAAGTTTTTTTTTAGACTGCTTCAATAATAAGCGAAAATATCAAGACGAAAGTACTGAAGTAATGTAATAGCAGTAAACAAAATCCACTTTTTTCCGAAACAAGAATCAGTGTTATTAATGTTGTACTTTCTACGTTTGGTACTGGTACATTCATAAAATTAATTCCAAAATACAGAACATCCTTGTTCCTGGTACTTCTTATGATACATAATTTGGTCTAATGAGACCCCTGGTCTATCTTTTTCAGGTCCGAGTAATTATCGTATAATTGATGACTTATTGGTCCTCGTTTATCGCAGTACTTTATACATTTTTTCGGAATAAGGGGGTTTAACTTAAAAAATCTTGACTTCCGCATTTGAAAAGATAAAAAGTGAGCAACCAAATGAACGTTGAATTCGAGAATTTTCCGAGTTTTCAAATGAGAAAACTCTGAAAGACTGTTTTTCTAATAAGAATTTTGTATTGTCGGTTTCTTCTATGAATTTAAGGCACTGTTGATGATTTTCTCAATTTTTTTAAAATAACTAATACTTTATTATTGAGTAGCTGTTGTTAGCGACTTCGTCCGTGCGGAAGTAAAAACATATAGCCTATGTTACTCGGGGATAACGAAGCCTTCTAACGGTGAAAGGTTTTTTGAATTAGGCCCAGTAGTTTTTGAGTTATTTTAATACATACAAAAATACAAAGTTTCTCTCTTTATAATATTAGTATAGATTACTTACTACTTAGAAACGTTTACTTTATTTTTTTCTTTTCCTTTGATTAGTAATAAAGTTAAAAAGCAAAATTAAAAATTTGATATTTTTATTCAAAAGGTTCTTGATACCCCAAAATCCGTTTTACTTTCATTTTATTTTTATCAATAACAAAGTAATTTATAGTCTATTGAAAAAATATCTCGTTTAGAATTCAAAATGAGCGGGAAAAATCCAATAGTTAGTTAGGCCTATGAGTTTTTTATGTTAATATTTCAAATTGATTTTTCAATAAAACGCCTACTAAATTATTGGACTCTACCATCGTATCTATTTTTGAATTAAATTTTATTTATTTTGTACCTATAGCAATTTAATCAAATATTATGAATATACTTACAATATTATGAAGACAAAAATTTTGTGTTTTTGTATTTTGTATGTATTAAAATAATTCAAGAACTACTAGACCTATTTCAAAAGTTCTTTCACCGTTAAAAAGCTACATTATCCCCGAGTAACATAGGTTATATTTTTTAATTCCACGCATCGGAAGTCGCGAGCAACAGCTAGTATAAAACTTTAATTGACTACGAGATAAACGGTTAAAACCGTTACTTAGCCGTTGTTATTTCTATATGTAATAAAAACTATGTTAATTCAAAACTAACGTAACCCGACAATTTTACTTCCATTAGCAGATCCCGTGCGATCAGAACTTAACGACAGTTTAACTTAACTTGTTTTGTTATTAGTTCGTTTACTAGAGGGTCTGATGAACTTAAAATTATAATAATACTAGCTTTTGTTCGAGAGTTTGTCCGCGCGGATTTAAAAAATATATTGTATGTTACTCGGGGATAATGTATCTTTCTAATGGTGAAAGAATTTTTAAAATCGGCCCAGTAGTTCTTGAGTTATTTCAATATGAACATAGCTATTGAGGTCCGCTACCTCTAAAAAGCCGTTGATCCATACGTCTAGAATCCTGTATAAGAATACTATTTAACTTTTCTATATTTTAATTAACTAATTATGTACCGAGTATATATTTTAGTTTACAAATATGATAGACTTTTTTATCTTGATCAATAAGAAAATGATAATAGCATAGAATCCGATTTTCACTAATTAATATGACAATCGTAAGAGGCGTCGGCACAATAAAGAAAAGTTCAGCATACTTTGAAATCCCCAGCGACACTTCACTGAGGCACGCAGATTGTTCTCGACCTATTTACAGAATCGAATCTAGTGTTGGAAAAAAAGTATAACTTTTAACTTTATTCAATACTTTCAATCCAGGTCTACATTAATGTACTATGGACCTAATTTTGCATCTTATGATTGCCTGTAAAGTGTCAAAACCCAATCTAGAAGTAACCGCCCCACGTAAAGGAAAAGTAATGTTTAAGGCAACACAATATGACTACTTGCGTCAGTGGCTCAGAGGTTTAGCTCTTGACTTGTAATCTGCAGGTCCCGCATTCGAATCCCACCATGTACTAATGTGTTTTTCGATTTTCATATGTACATATTTACCTGACCCTCATACGGTGAATGAAAACATCGTGATGCAACCTGCACATATCGGCGAAGAAATTCAAAGATTCGGTGAACTCCCGTAGCTTAAAGGCTGAACCCAATAAACGATACATTTATGGTTATCTAAGATTTCTGTGTCAAAAAGTAAGTAGTAATCATATCAAAAAGGTATTTAAACCAATCGAAAAATGTAATTCTGTACATTTTCTTTAGCATTTGATTATGAAATCAACCTTAGTTCATGAGTACTCGAAAAATTTCATTCGATATCAAATATCAATTTAAAAATTGTTCCAATTTGATTTTAGTTTTGGACTTGTTCCAGTAAAATTCTTATTGACTCGTATATAAGTGTATCATTTTTATTGGGACAAAAGCTGCTTCATTGTTTGAGGTTTCATGTTATATTTATTTTATTTGTAAGCATTCATTGGTTCGTTATAAAACTTACTTAAAGTGCAAATTACTTTTTTAATAACGAAATAATTTACTCGACGCTCTTAGGTGTGAAACTTCGTGATGTTAACTGCACATATCGGCGAAGGAATTCAAAGATATGTATGCGAAAAATACGCGCTAGTCGTGGAGTTGCGGAAAATGGTGCCCATCATGGGTCGAACCTTATCTTTTTAATAACGAAATAATTTTGCGATTTCTTTTGTTATAATAGAAGGGGGCAAACGAGCGATAGGACCATAGAGATCATCGACGCCCATGGACATTTGTTACACTAGAGGAATAGCAAATGAGATGTTTTGAGATACCTTCTAACACATATTCATATAAAATTTCGCATTTATAACATTAATAAAACACCACAATATTTCATCTACATATTAAAACCTTTATCCTGTCGACTTCAATCCCAAAAAGACACAAGTATACCCCATTACCAGTAAAAAAGATCCCTTTGTCGTAGACCTTCTTTTAGAGGGCACTCCCCTGGTTGCCGCAGCCAGTATCGGTATTCTCGGCGTTGACATATCGAGTGTCGAGCCTATCTATTCCTTAAAGGCCGGCAACGCATTTGCGGTTCCTCGAGTGTTGCAAATGTCCATGGGCGTCGAAGATCACCTCGGTGCAGCCGGCCGTTTGCCCATTTCTTTTATAAAAAACGTTTTATTTGTTTAGTTGATTAAAAGAGTAAACGCTTCATTATGCAAGCAAAGCTTACCAAGCTTCTAATTATGGAGGTGTTACTTTCCAGCTTATTGAGCACAGCGTTACAAAATAACTAAGGCTTATGAGGATTTTCCTCATTAATAATTTAATCATTTAACAAGGAAAATTAATGTAGATACGACATTATACTCCGTAATAAATGATCCGTTTAAAATATGTTAATTATTATTGTTCGTTGAAAATCGGGAAGGGATTTTTTAATGGTTGTATAGAATAAAAAAACTAAAAATATTTTGTTTAACAACAGAGAAAATAAAATAGAAAGAAAATAGAAAAGGTAAATAGAAATGGGAATTCCAAACGAGTTTTATTTTACGCCTTGTTAGCTTATTTTGTGTGCAACTTAAGTTAATTATTAATATCTAAACGTCTAAGAGAATAGTGACAAAACTAAATAATGCGAATATACGGGTATTTTGTATGAAGTAGCGAGTATGACAAACATCTGGGTGGAAATTAACTTTAAAATTTGTCTAAGTTTCTCAAAGGATAATTTTTTAGTAAAATAAACACATTAATTATCACATAATTTTATTATAAACAGAAAGTTTAACAACTAAGTATGCGTAAGTTTAGGCAATAATATTCATACTCTACGTTTTGGGCTCATAAAAACGTAGAGTAGAGTATTTATTAATACTAAACTAAACTATATTTACAACAAAATTTGAAAACAGTTGATTTTTACATTACACTAACAAAGATTTACATTTATTACTAGAATCAAGCAGATAACATTACACGTTTGCACTTTACAACACACTCTGAATTGACGATCAGTTCATATACTTTGCATTTCAATAACATTTTCATGCTATTTGAAGCAAGTCTTTAGTCAGAAAATTTGAGAGCACTGAGACGTCTTAGTATTTGCCGTAACGGTGTGTTCGATTTGTGCCAACGCTGTCAACTCCGTATCCATTTTTCTATTTTTAATCCTAGTATCTTTAGTTATCTGTCGTTTCTTACAACAGCAAAGTATCTCTTCGAATTCCTTTCTGAAGTTATCATTCAACCAGCCGTATAACAAAGGATTGGAGACCGCGCTCGACATCCCGAACATATGACAAATAGCGTACGTGATAGTCATTGATTTCTCTTCCAATATTGGTTCAGTACTAAAATCTGCTACTATATTAAATACGTTTAAAGGCAGCCAACTTATTACGTATGTAACAGCAATCGCTATTAAAATAGCTGGTGTCTTTCTTGTAGTTCGTCTCCTTCCACGTAACCTCCTATGTATTTGTACGTGGGCCATGATAACAACTAAAACTGGCAATAGATACTGCAATATTAAACTGAACAGAGAGTAAATCGCTCGTCCGTTAGACATAGGCCAATCTTCGATGCAGAAACTTAAAGAATCCATATCCTTTAGTCCTATGTTATGAGTTTTGAGACTTCTAAAGATATAGAGAGGGGAAGCGAGGCAGAATGCGGTGACCCAGATGCATAGCATTGTGATGAGTGCCCCCATTGTCTGCAGGCCGGGCCGAGTCGGATACACGATGAGCTGTGGACAAAATAATACGTTACTTTCATAAGCTATGTTACGAACTAGAACAGGCGACTTGAATTAAGTTAACGGTGGGTTTCCCTTTCGAAATTCTTATACAAAAATATTGTATTATAGATCTTCATGTTTTTTACTGAAGAAGCTACCATTTTAACACATGAAATTGGTGGTTATTGAAAGAATATTATTTCGAGAAGTCTTAAGTATGTTTGGATCTTAAGTCATTTCATTAATCATAAATCTGCGACATGAGTGTCCAAGTGGCACCATATTTATTAAATGTTATGCAGAAAAACCTAAACAAGCCCTATTTTTTAATAGACTAATGGCCGAATTTTCAATCACCACAAACATTTATGAGCGCCTTATGTAAAGTCCACGATTAAACTCCAAATTCTACTGCGATTTGTTTTAATTTTGACACCACTTAAATTTTAAGCGATTCTTAAATTTGAGTGGCATTTGAACAATCGGCCGTTAGTCTGTTAAAATAACTATATTATAAAAGATCGATGTACTTTACTTTTTGCATTATTATCAACAATCTATAGTTTGTGCATTTAGTTCATTACAATAGGCCCTCGAAATATCAGATAAAACTGAAGTTCATATTAAATCAATAACGTGTGTCACAGATAACGTTATCTATTACTTTAAGCCTGCATTCATACGAGCGTTTTTTCAACGCGCGATAAAAAAAACGATAAAACAAATGCAGTTCTATGTATCAGTGCAGACGGAGGCGCTTTTCACAATCCCGCAGCTTTGTATTTTGAACGCTGTTCGAACCATACAAGATTGAATTTTGCGATGTTCGTAATAATGAGATCGTTAAAAAAACGTCCGTGTGAATGCAGGCTAATACTATGTAATCGTATGTCACTGTTGATTTATAAACATTTGGTTTTTATAATCTTACTAGTGATATCACGATGTGGTAATTTTTTTAGAAAGCTTTAATATTTGTTAAATTGTAAACTGGGGGGTTACCCAAAGTACATTCGCTAAAAATCGAATCTAGAGAAACGTCAAATATGTATGAAACTGAAGTTGACGTTCGATATCTCACACGTGACAATCACATGATTTTATCGAATGGCAATGTCAGTTTCATAATTTTTTTTCGATTCCATCAGCGATATCGCCGTTCGAAAAGTACTTTGAGTAGCCTCGCTGTACTAAACCTACGATCAATTTCTTAATAAGTAGTTTTTAAAAATATTGACAGAATAATTGTTTTAAACATAGTGAAGTCTCTGTTTTTTTTGGTTATACTATAGTACTTAATGATTCTATACAAGTACTTCTACGGTGGAAACTCACAGATAAAATAACGTAGAACAGAAATATTTCTTGTACTCTCAAGAAATATCAAGGGGATAAAATGATATTGAAGTTATTGCTATGTCAGAAACAAATGTCCCTTTTCTATACAACACATATTGTACTAAACTATGATTTATTCTAAAATATTGCTATACTTGGGAATCGGCTTAAACATAAATAACAAAAGAAATATAATAACTCCAACACTATTTTTTTTCTTTTATTCATATTTTTTTCGGAATATATCCAATGCAAAGATTGTTTGCATATAACGCCTGTATATTATGAATAGCAAATATTTTTATCTTTCAAAGAACAAAAAATGCGTCGAAAATATTAAACATGAAGGCGTTAAAAATCTAATTAAGTAATAAAAACCAAAACACTATTTAATAAAAGAGTATATCGCAGGCTGCATAAATAATGTTTGAAAAATATTAAGGTTTTTTATGTCTAATTAAATAAGAACCCATAACCTACTTAGTAATTTATCAATTTAATACAATATTCAAGTAAGACAAGCTTACAATATGACGTCAGAAACAAAATCAACAGCTAGTCCTATTTCCAGAAATATTGAGTGAAGTATAAACAGTTTAACGCATGTGTTTAGATTGTTTAAGTAACGTAAGATATATCTGGGAAGAGAACTCATACTCTCATAATAAAGTTTAAATTATAGCTCATATATTAAATGACTTTAGGTACATCCAACTGCAGAAATAAATTGACAATTCTAGTACATAAAATACTCTTTGAATGAACTCTATATTGAAGATGTGCATGTTCTGAAAAGCGTAAGTGTCTCAGGGGTTTAGCTCTTGACTTGTAATCTGCTGTTCTCGAATGCGAATCCCGCTATCTACCAATGTGTTTTTCGATTTTCGAATTTCATACGTACATATTTACCTGACGCTCTTAAGGTAAAGGAAAACATGAAAAATGCACATATCGGTGAAGAAATTCAAAGGTAATTGTGAAGTCAAGTATGGACCAGTGTAGTTGACTGTGAGCCACAAAGGGGACACCACAAAAGGTAGGCTGTTCTGATGTATTTGAAGACTTTGGTTGTTCTAATATTATTAATGAGTATGGGAATTCATATCGTCTTTCTAACTACCCGTTTATAATCATAAAAAAATCTTAAACTCACCTGATACCTATCCAAGGCAATGGCAGTGATCGAAATAGTAGAAACAAATATTGATATAGCTTGTATCGCTCCGCACGCTTTGCACAAACTCGGCCAATCTGGTAACGGCCAATGTTTGGTCAAAAGTTCCATCAGTGTCAACGGTGTGCCAACACAACAGACCAACGCATCGGATACCGCGAGATTAACAATAAACATATTCCTTGCTGTTCTCATTACTGGCTTTCTGACAACCTGAAAAAAAGAAAGAAATGATGAGAGTGACATTTGCTGCTCATAAAATTAAATAGCATAGCTTAACACTATCTATACAGCCCGTTGTGTCTGAAAATAGCAGTCTATAATTAGTACGTTATCAACTGACCGCATCATCTTGATACTTACAGAAATAACAACGAGAGCATTTCCAACAGCGCCTATAACTACCAAGATGCCGTAGAACGTGAGAAGTAGTGCGCTCGTCCGGTCATCGACTTTTCTGTTCAATGAGAACTTCTCTAGAAGGTTGTTTGGATTTTCTATGCCTCGAGATGCTTCTATTAACCATTTTGCTGATGCGTTTAAAGTCAGGTTCATGCTGCGGTCAACTTTCTGCAACAAAAAAACAAAAATTAATTATGAGAACTATTGGTGTCTCTGTCTAGATTATTGTTGTCATTATCACCATCCTGCCCTTGTTCCAAAGGAGGGTCGGCACAGTATCTACTACTCCTTCATACTTCCCTACGAGCCATTTCTGAATTTACCTCATGAAATTAATTCTTAATTATTTCTTTAGGTTTATTTTTAGATCGTTAGAAAAAACTTCAATAAATTCTTCATTAAAGAATACGACGACGTGAAGGCATACGAATTAAATTACCTATCACACATACAAATCAGTGATTTATTTAAAAATTATAAAGCTCTACATAGTAACAATAGAATCAACATAGTGACAAACGCAACGTTTTCAGTCAGTTAAGCTAAAAATTAAAAACAAGTGTGTGAAACTATAAATAACATTAGATCTCTAACTTTCGTTGAATCAATAAATAAGTTATTTCGGGTGTAATTGCGGCTGCCGAGGCTAATAGAACGTTAGAACGTGACGGGAATCGTTACGTTTACAAATTAACTTGTACGAGAGAAACGATCAGGAAAATACGAACGGTTAGTACAAAAATAGACACTTGTATTTTGAAGATACTACGTGAGAGATGACCACAAGAATGTCTGTGGCTTGCTGTCCTGTATTAGCTGTTGTTTACTTCGATAGCTTAGATATGTAGGTTTTTAGTTAAAAATAAGAAGAAAAGTTAAAAATGAAACTGCGTCAACAACAATTAAAAGTGTAATGAAAATTTTACATAAAAAAACAAAAGACAAACGTAAAAGAATTAAAATTAAAATGTATTAAAGTTCCACCAAAGAGGTCTTTTTCTTGCCGGCCAGTGTTCCGGCCGCAACAGCTGTACCGCAATGTTGACTCATCATCATCATCTTCACTTCCCCATCCTACTCGCGTAAGGTCTGTGCACCAGGTTTATGTCCTCCACGTTAATCTATCCTTCGCCATTTGTCATCACACCCTTGTTTAACATATCACCTTTCACGCAATCGTCTTATCGTCCTGTCTTTATTCCACTCACGTAGAGTTGGCGCACCAGATTTGATTCCCCAGATCAATCTTTATTCAATCATAGCATCATCATCAGACCTTTTCCGTCCACTGATGGACATAGGCCCGTCTATTGGCTAGGCTCATCCAAATAAGCAAAATATATAATGAAAAATAATCAATTTAATACTGTTATACAAAATCTATTAACCAATGAAGTTACATTTTCTTAGTACTTAGTGTATATTAAAGAAAGTTTCACTTATTCTCTCGAAGCTTAATAAAAATATAAAGTAAATTAAGTAAAGAGAAACAATTCTAAAGTAGTTAAGAACTTAGACAAGTTTATAAAGAGTTAATAGAAAGTGGGATCAAAAGGTAAACTTTTTTCCAATAAATCTATCCATTGAAGCGTTAACTTTCCTAAATCAATTCTAATATAAAAAGTTAAATTTATATATTAAACTAGCGACCCGCCCCGGCTTCGCACGGGTGCAAATATTGTTAGTATGGTATAAACCTTCCTTATGAAACACACTATCTATTAAAAAAAACCGCATCAAAATCTGTTCCGTTGTTTTAAAGATTTAAGCATATATAGGGACAAACATAAAAAAGCGTTATTGTTTTATACTATGTAGGGATAAGGACATTACTTCATACCAAATTAAACTTGCTACACTAACTTTTGCTCCCGCATTCATGTGCGCTAAATTAAAAATAAAACATATTAATAAATATAGCCTGTGTCACTCAGTGATAATGTTTGTTTCAAATTAATAAAATCAGCACAGTAGTTTTTGAGTTATTCCAAAAACACTTAAAATCTTTCATCTTTATATATATGAATACTCTGAAAATTCATTAAAAATTACAGAATAATTCATGTTTTTTGTACTTTAATTGTACTAATTACTGTTAATTTTTTAGGTGTAAGCCATCAAAGTTTTGTAACTATTTATTCGTGAGATTAATATTGTCTTACCCATCCAACAATACATACAACACGGTTTGTATAGTTGTTTGGTATTGGAATATAATATATAAATTGATATACGAGTATATCGTTTTATACAAAGACGTAGTAGCCTTAACCAAAGTAATAGTAACCTCAGCCATTTCGATAACACATTAATAATTAAATACCACAAAAGGCTTCCTAACAGAATACATTTGATTGATCACAATTATATCAAGGACCTATTACGGCGACGCCTTAATTATTTGGATCGTATATAATACAAAACATAATATTACAAGCTAAAGTCCACGACCCCGTGCGGGTGTAAAGTTTCATCCCTCCCTTTCAAACCTTACAACCTTTTTTTCACATTAAAAATTAACCTATGACCTTTCTCAAGATCTAGTCTTTCTATGTACCAAATTTTATTTAAATCTGCTCAGTAGTTTTGGCACAAAAGTTTAACGAACAGGGTTACTTTACATTTATAATATTAAGGATTTTCAACGGAACCTTGTGGTATACGTGTCTAGTGACAGTTTTCATAATTAGTGTTATGGAAGAAGCAAAGAGGTGTAATTGCCGCGTCAAATAGAGGCACGTAGGCACTACATACACCCCTGGGCTTCTAGCACAGTTGTTGTTATAATATTCTTGACTTAGTAAAGCGTATTTGCACCGTATTTAGACCGATACCACGGAAAAAACGGTCTTGCGCGTACGACCTTAAGCAAAATCTTAATTTTTTGCGTCAGTTTGGTCTAATGGAGCCGTAGGCAATAGGCCTTAAACATATTGCGTGTAGAAAAATTGAAATATCACTGTTGATTTTCAATTCTAGCATCTGTGTAAATAAATATAGTTATCTCTATTATTTTCATAGGCAATGAAAGGGATGAGAATAGGTTTTCGTATAGGAATGGAATCGAACGGTATAAGTGATACAACGTTGTGTTTAAAATATAAACAATATGTGAAAAAGAATTTAGGGCAAACATAAAACATATCAAAATGTAAGAAATTTATGACATGGTTTTTACGTATTACGTGTTTACTTTGGAAACGATAAATCTATGTCTGTGTAATATCAGATATTTTTCTTTATTTAATACTAACGACCCGCCCCGGCTTCACACGTATGCAAATCGGTATAATAATAAATAATAAAAAATGGTTACTGTGGGTTATCCCTCACTGATAGACATATACCATCGTGGACTTTTTTGTAGACCTTTTTAAGTTGTACAATACTGTAGTACATTATTGTGATCTAACTTGTAGAGTTCAGGCAGCGTTTGCAATGTAAGCGCCAAAAATGAGTTAATTTACTACATCATATTAAAAACCTCTACATTATCAGTGTTACTCTACTATATTATGAATGTATTATACATGAAAACCTTCCTTATGAATCTCTCTATCTATTAAAAAAACCGCATCAAAATCCGTTGCGCAGTTTTAAAAATTTAAGCATATATGTTTAGGGACAAACATAAAAAAAATTGTATGGATGTAAGGATGTAGCCGAAACATGAACTTATGAAGCTCTAGTAGTTATTTAAATATCGATTTGTTTGTCTTTTTAAAAAAAAAAACATTAATTATTTTTTTTTTACTGTCTACTCCAATTGTATAAAAGAGGATGAGTTTTATATGTATAATTCAAACAGACAAACTGATAGACATCTGTTTAATAGGTTCTGACACGGTTGATTAAAGTGAGGAATAAAAATAATAGTACATCAGACCCCGAAGAAGTTAAGTGGCTATAATACTGGGTATCGAAATACGAGAGACGTAACAAATTGTTACACGAGTAAAACTTTAAGGTGAGCGTCCACCGCAAAAGAGCAAAGAGCTGAGCAGGAGCTGCGGGGCTGCCCAAAGTACTTTTCGATCGGCGATATTGCTGTTAAAATCGACAAAAATATATGACACTGACAGTGACGTTCGATAAAATTATGTGATTGTCACGTGTGAGATATCGAACGTCAATGCCAGTTTAATATAGCCCTACAAGGGTATTTTGGCACTTTTTTGACATTGACAGGGGGGCGCCTACAAAGCTTTAGCGATAACAATAGGTAAAAATATCCTAACTTATTTCAAAATCCCTCAGCTGATTGGATAAAATGTGAAAATGACATTGTTAGTTCACATATTTTCCGAGTGCCATAATATCCTTGTAGACCTATACATTTTTGACGTTCACTATACATAATTCTTTAGTTCGTAGCGAATATAATTTGGGTAACTCCCCTAAGCGGCGCCCTTTCCGACCATCATACTAAACTTGAGTCCCCACCAACAAAAAGAAATAAGATATGACAATTAAAAAGAGCCAAAATGTCCTAGGGACCTGAGCTTTGTCCGAGCTGTGTCAATGTGACAGCTGCGTTATGCCGTTAGGCTCGCTTAGCTCAGCGCTTTGTTGGTGTGTCGCGGACGAAATATAGTGCCCGCGACTCCGCCGTAATATGTTTGAGGGCCGTCAGGTTTTAGTGGGTATTCCGGTCACCTTCTGTGGCCTGCGAGCCCCACACTCCCTGCGCCATTGCACAGCCCGGCATAGGGGTCCGTAAATGCATCTCCTGACGTTTGAAAAAAAAGCGCTTTGTTGGTGGGGACGCAAGCAAATTTGAGGCCGCTGGGCTCACAATCTGCCGCTCATTACTGTTTTGCGGTGTGCGCTCACCTTTAAGCCTCTGTTTCTTTTAACACATCTTTATGTTATAAGGTTTAACATTCTTTTTTTGACTATTTTTTATCTGTACAATTTTTTCTTTTGTAAATAGATATTTAATGATTGATGACTTTTTATTTACAAAATCCGATTTTTAAAATAAGAAAGTTGTGTCTACAGTTTTATGAATTTTTGTTTTTTTTTACGAATCTTGTGATATTTTCGTTACATTCTATAGCAAAAAAAAAACTAGTTTCTTTAAATGGTCTAATGAAACTACAAGCTTTCTTGGTATTTTCAATCAAAATTGTAGGTTTGTATCTTCTGATATGTCTAAAGTTTTAAATATAAAAAGCACTTCTAAAATATCGTATACAATAAAATAAGGTTATTATGATTATCAAAAGAATAATTTGATGAAAAATACAAGCCATCTGGTATTCAATTTACAACAGCACATTTTTTATCGAAAACCAATACGATAACAAAATCCACGCTATCCATTGACGCGTCTGACACAAAACAGACGTGGATTTTTCTATCGTACGCAAACATCCCGAGCAATCTATTACACGTAAATTTATTTTTCCATTTAACCGACGACAGTCATTATGAATGGGTTTTTCAAAAAATATAATTTATAAATCTTCATGAAAAATGGTATAGGCAAATAATTCCGGTGTTATTTCAACATTAAGAGATATTTTTCCTTAAAACTTTAGAATTAATTAATTAATGAACGACATTAACTTATATTTTGAAAGTTCAAAATTAATCAAATAGTTTTTTTTTATATTATAAAGTTGCAAAGCAAGAGGCCAAATGGATTCGCTGAAATGGCAAAGCGACCCATGCCCGCTAAGTTTAGGCATTCACACGCATTTTTTATTTATTTTACACTTCAATATATCGAAAAGCGGTTGGAAAAAGATAGCATAATTAAAGCTTAAGCATAAAAAGGAGACAGCTAGTTTCTTCAAAATTTGAATTTGGGTTGCGGACTACTAGTATCACAGGACCTTAGACTATTAATATATTAAGACCGCTGGCTAGCGTGTCACCGAAAGGGACAAAACATAATATTTCACTGACACTTTTACACCCGAAAACACTACAAAGCACCATGTTTATGTGAAATGATATTGCACTAATAGTTCACAATTTGTTTACAATAAGAATTGTTAACTTTTATATTACAACTAGCGGGCGCCCGCGACTTCGTCCGCGTAAAACCTTTATAAAATAAATTTGAAGAAGTAAG
>QDHC01007344.1:1220-33006 GCA_013186455.1 Papilio dardanus tibullus | reverse complement strand
TGGTTTAGGCTGTGCGTTGATATCTATCTATGTCAGTCAGTCACGTTAGAGTTTTATATATATAGATAAAAAAAAGGTAATAAAACTGACAAAAAATGACATTTTTAGCATAGTAAAGCTCTGCCATATAAAGAACCGGCACGCGGGGTGAAACAGAAGATCGTGCATTCTATCTCGTTCTTTTACAAGACATGGAAATAAGTCCTTCTTTTTCTTGTGCGAATGAGACAAATATATCCAGCGGTCTATGTAGTCTCTGTCTACGCACAAGACAAAACATTTCGCTTTATTTCGAGCAAGTACAAAATAATACCGTATCTTTAGTTTTAATTTATGAATGTTCGTATCTATTTGAAAAGACAACGTTTTAGATGTTAGTATACGAATACATTAGTTTACGTAACAATTACAAACATAACGAAAGTGAGAAATGCGTAAATGTAAGCAAACTCAGGAAAGAAATACAAAGCTTACGTCAGGAAAGCTTTTACTGTAACACCGGTGCTTTTAACCTCAAAAATCAAAGGCGCAATTTATAATAGTTGGCCACAAAACTGACAGCTCGGCAAAAACATAAAGTCGGCTACAGACGTTAAGGTTAAAGGTTTCGACATGATGGGCTCCATTTTCCGCAACTCCACGACTAGCGCGTATTTTGCGTGAATACACATATCTTTTAATTTCATCGCCCATATGTGCAGGTTGTATCACGATGTTTTCCTTCACTTAAGAGCGTCGGTAAATATGTACATATGAAAATCGAAAATCGAAAAACACCTTAGTATATGGTGGGATTCGAACTTGGGACCTGCAGTTTACAAGTCAAGAGCCCCTGAGCTACCGTCGCTCTTTATTTTGCAATTTGTAAGTGTTTCGTTTAAATAATTTAATTATTTTTAAATTAAAAACTCACTAATATAATTAATTTCCTGGATGAAAAAAGTTTCTAATTAATTTCGATCAGCGGTAGCTTTGACGTGAAAACTCGCTGTGGAATTTTTTTTTTTCAATCACTCGAAGAAATAGAAAAATATTTTACATTTAAATTTTTACTTATATTATAAAGAGAGGAAAGCTTTGTATTTTTGTATTTATTGAAATAACTCAAGAACTACTGGGCCGATTTCAAAAATTGTTTCACCACTAGAAAGCTACATTAGCCCCGAGTAACATAGGCTATACATAGGCTATTGGTGTTGCTGGTACTTGTTATGATATATAATTTGGTCCAATGAGACCCCTGGTCTATCTTATTTAGTTCCGAGTGTCCTTCAGTATCGTATAATCGACGACTTATTGGTGTTCGTTCATCGCAGTACTTCTTGCATTTTTTCGGAATAAGGGGGTTTAATTTCAAAAAGTTTCGTCTTGAAACAAAAACAAATTTAAATTTCACTATGATAACAAGATCTTCAGGTTAGTAAAAGAAGCTTACAAAAAAGCCGCATATCTAAAGAACTAAAATTAACGACTTACAGAAAATGCTATTTCAACAGAATTTCGTCTTTAAAAGCTTAGAGCGCCATCTTATGTGAAACTTCATCTACCAAGTGAAGTGTTCTCAAAATGATCCCACTTTAAAATAAAAATCTCTGGCCATTGGCGAGTGAATGACCCTGTCTACATTTATTGTACGAGCATAAATCTGCAGCCATATTATTTTGTTTAAAATATTAGTAGTTTACATTAATTACACACGTTATTTATTTTATTTTATTTTAAACTAGCTGCTGTGACGACTTCGTCCGCATGGAATTAAATAATATAGCTTATGTTACTCGGGGATAATGTAGCTTTCTAATGGTAAAAAAATTATAATCGGCCCAGTTGTTCTTGAGTTATTTCAATACATACAAAAATACAAAGTTTCTCTTTTTACAATATTAGTATTTTAAATAACACGTACATAGCTTCTTATTAATTTTTTAATCTATATATCCACTTGTATATTTATAGGACAATATGACTAGGACAAGGAGCAATATAACTACATTAAATAATAAATATTTAAAAGCCATAAAAGTGGGATAAGCATTTTTTATAAGAAACTGTTGTAACTCTGGATTTCGTTGGCCGCGACACAGGCATTGCCTCTTGCGGGCATCACTGGATTAAGTTAGTTTTAATGGAATTGTTAATCTAAGTTAAATTGTGTTTAAATTTGTGTGTTTAATATAAAAATATTTTTAATTAATTGAATTATTATTCAAAACATTTCTAGACATTATTACTAATCTTTGTCTATGGCTTAGAGGTGGTATGTAATTCTGTAGGTCCTGCGTTCTAATCCCTTCATGTACCAATATTAGTTTTCAATTTTCGAATTTAAATGTACTTTATACGACGTTCTTACGGAAGGAGAAACATAGTGATGTCTGCAAATATGGGCAAAGAAATTCAAAGATATGTAGTCAACCCGCACTAGGTCAGCGTGGTTGACTATGACCTAGTCACATCTAACATAACATATGCCACTACAAATAATATTTCAACTGTCAACTGTTTTACAATAATTTAAAAGATAATTGAAAAGTTACAAAATAAAATTTATTCGGGAAAGAATAAACAAGATAATAAAACTTGTATTACAAAATTACAAAGTTTAAAATAGTAATATAACATGTTTAAGTAAAGATTTGGTACTAATAACGAAATACGTATTCAGACCAACTAAAACTATATACAAACTCATTAGTCGTCGAGTGGTCTCAAACATACTCTAAGATACGGTCAGTCGGTCAAAGCGTTGCTGACAAATAGCAAGTCAGTCAAACTGATTGCAGATAATGTAATCTTGATTTGGTACTTGTGTTTACTGTCTTTGATCATAAAATAGAGGCTTTTTGATTGGTACTACTGTATGCGTCAATTCGGAACCAAATTGTTGAAGTTACATTTTAATAAATTATATAACAGTTGTTCAAGAACTACTCCAGAAATACGAGTATCTGAAAAACTAGTCTATACTAATATTATAAAGATGAAAACTTTGTTATTTTGTATGTATTGAAATAACTCAATAACTGGGCCGATTTCAAAAAACTCTATCACCATTAGAAAGCTATATTATCCACGGGTAACATCGGCTATATTTTTTAATTCCACTCGAACGAAGTCTCGAACAACAGTACAATATAACATTTATTTACAATATTAACAGAATGGAAAAATATCACGTACGTTATTTTTATTTCCAGAACATTTGATATTTTGTTTTGAAAAAAAAAAACTCGATTTATTGTTATTGTCTATTTCTACCATCATTATATTTTTAAACGTGGAACTGAGCCATAGTCGAAAATAAAGTACACATTTTGCGTAAATAAATCTGGCCACTAATAACAGTTTATAAAATAAACACCTACAATAGTTTAAAAAAAATTGAGTCAGAAAATATCACTGCATAGTATAAAACAAAGTCGCTTTCTCTGTCTCTATATCCCTATGTATACTTAAATCTTTAAAACTACGCAACGGTTTTTTTATGCGTTTTTTTTAATAGATAGAGTGATTGAAGAAGAAAGTTTCTATGTGTAACTAGCGACCCGCGACTTCCCGCGGGTTCATTAATTATTAGTATGGCTGTTATAAAGTTCACAGTTTTTCTATAGTGTATTTAATGTCAGCATTGCACCCGTGCGAAGTCGGGTCTGGTTGCTAGTTTTATATAAACTTATTATTAAGTTGTGCTCGACTTTTGAGTGCACGCAGATGCATTTAAGTGCTCTTGCGCTTTTCAATTTGCTATATTGCTCGACATGCAAGCAATGGGGAAAATAAAAGAGAAATACGGCAATACATTTTACCCTACAACTGTGGGATGGCTTTAGTTTATTTCAAATTGTAAAAGAGGTTATTAGATAATATTTTTTAATAACAAAAATACTTCTTTCGTCTTTTATTTAGCACAACAATGATTAATTTACGTTGAATTGTGTCATCGGTTTAATTAAAAACATTTTTTTCCACTTTTTATTTCTGTTCGACTACATTTGAATAAAATCTCCTTATAGAGTTCAAGAATCTTTGCTAATTTAAATTTCGTCTTTTTCCAGTTACTACCAAACACCAGATGGCGACTGAATATAAACAGATTTCAAATTCTTAAGAACATCAAGAGTTATTCATTGAAATTATTAAGTAAATATCTGAGTAAATTTATCTGACAAGATATAAATTTAAAAGAAAATTCAAAGAGGAATACACTCTATTAATAACAGAAATTGAACAAAAATTATTTTATACATGAACTCTTTTGACCGTGACTCCGATCAAGCGAAATTAAAAAAAAAACTTAGTAAAGAGCCTATGTATACTTCCAGACTATGTTAAACATATGTTAAATTTAATTGAGATCCTTTGAGTCATGCTGGATAGCGTCAATCGTCATCATCACCAAGTCACTATAAGTCGCCAACAAGTTGCTCAGAGCCTACCCTAAAGTGTGGTCAAGTGCATAGTCGACTATGCTTTTGACAGTGGTAGAGCCCGCTTTAACATCTTCGCACGAATTGTCCGGCTCGCCCGGTGAAATATCACGACCACACAGAAGACAGGCGTCAAATGGAAGCGATTCCGTGTTCCGTCTGATGAGTGTTGTGCCGGAGGACTAATTTTTAGTCCACTTTCCTTTCCTTTCCTTTTCTTATAAGGAAATGATGGGAAGGGGAAGTGGATGTGGTGGGGTAGGAGACGCATAAGAAGAGAAATTATCCTCTTTCTGTGAGACTCATGCCTTGTTGACTAAGGGTAGGCAACGCATCTGCAATTGCACATGTCTATGGGCAATGGTCGCTTCGCTATTTTAACGAATCCAGGTGGCCGGTTGCTCGTTTACCTCTTTGTAATACAAAAAAAAAACGCTGAACCAGTGCGGGTCGACTTTACACAAACTTTGAATTTCTTCGCCTATGTGCAGGCATCACGATGTTTTCCTTCACCGTACGAGCGTCGGGTAAATATGCACATATGAAATTCGAAACACACATTGGTACATACGAGTAGCAGGATTCGAACTCGGGACCTGCAGATTACAAGTCAAGAGCTAAACCTCTGATCCGATGCTCCAAATTTACATCCATCTAGTATTACTATGGTATGAAGCATAAAGTTTGATATCATATGAGAAGAATTTATCACGAAATCTAAACGGCTTTGCAACAAAGCTATAAAGATAAAACTCCGCATAAACAGGAAACTGCATGGAAATCCGTTTGAATTTCTGATAAGTAGTTACGACGTGCCAGAAATAAAATTCGTTTATGTCACTGATATGTTATCATGTAACTGATATTGTAACAAATGGTACATGCATTGGACAATATTAATTTACAGGATTAGTTAATCTTAATGCATGTAGTTAATGTATTTGACAGATATTTATGTATCGCATAATCCTATTATACGTAACCTAGCAAATATATTGCTGTCGATTTCAAAAATCGTCACCTCGCTATACGTCACCACCAAGGTCGGAACCTTTTTTTTAAACGTCAGGAAATGAATTTATGCACCCCTACGCCGGGCGTGCAATGGCGTAGGGAGTGTGGGACTCGCCGGCCACAGAAGGTGACCGTAATACCCACTAAAAACTACCTGAAGGAATGTTTTCACCATCGGAGTACCGACCATGGCCATGTGCTACGCTCTGGGTTTGGTAATGCACTTGATGTACCTTTTACTAGATCTGGCTACTTCACGAGTTCCTTCTCTGTGAAAGCTGCTCAATTGTGGAACGATCTGCCCCGTAACATTCGTGAGTCCAAATCCCTTCCTATCTTCAAATCTCAGCTGCACAGCCATCTCCTGAGCAAAGTCACTTGCTGAGTTATTTATTCTCCTTATTGTATGTATGCATTATATAAGTATAGTATTTGTATGTATTAGTAACCGATTATAGATTATTCTTGAATTTTATTTATTTTTCGCTAATTTCTCCCACTATTTCTTATGTATTATATACCCTTATATATATTTTTACCCTCTCCTGTCCCACGGGTTGCCTGGGAGATATCGCTGACAGCGATAAGGCCGCCCATATGCGCATAGCATTACTTTTGTATAATTGTTTTATTGTATTTGTTTTTAGCATTAAGAATTAATAAAATAAAACCTGACGGCCCTCACACATATTACGGCGGGGTCGCGGGCACTGTTTAACGTCCGCGACAACCGAGGTCTGAACCTACTCTAAGTGGTGACTACGAGTAGGTCATAGTCAACCACGTGGGCCCACTACGACTTTACACATATCTTTGAATTTCTTCGCTGATATGTCCAGGTTGATGTTTCCTTCACCGTAAGAGCTTCGGGTATATATGTACATATGAAATTCAAACAAAAACGCCTTGGCACTTAGCGGGATTCAAATTCGGGACCTGCAGATTACAAATCAAGCGCTAAACCCCTAGGCATCCGACATTCTCTTTAAAAGTCTACTTTGTGACTATTCCGATTTACGACTAGCGTTCGACAAATAGTGACAATTTGACCATAAGTGGTAATTATTTTTTTATTAAAATAGCATATTTTTGCTATCTATCGTATCTTTTAACTTATTTTTGATATTCAGTTTTCTTTTTTTTTTTGAAAATGAAAAATGACATAATTTTATACATATTTTATGATTGTAAAATACAGCACATTTTAATCTTCTACGTATTTCAACGGAATGAAAGTTTCATTTTTCTAAGGTAAACCTGAAAATACCTCTTTATAAAACAAAGTTAAGAAAATTGCCTTCCTCCATTAATTAAAGAATGGATGTACGAATTTAAATGAGAAGAGGGTAAATAAAATTCATTTAGCTTCATTTATTTTTTAAAGAGTTCCCTGAAATGTTAAATTAAAATGTAAATATTATTTCTGGCCAGTTTTTGTATTTGTATACCGAACTTTTTATGTTATCAAACTCGAGATCACATTAACATCCGAGCGTAGAAATATAAAGGTATAGAAGTGGTGATAGCGTATACGTTTGAGGGACAAAACATGCCTTAGAATACGTATGTCGTGTGTGCATCACTTTACGGCTTTAAACCAATAACATCATGTCTCAAGTCTTTGCCTGGGACGTATGAAAAATTAGTTCCCCAAAAATATGCTTGGAGCGCTACAATAGTACATGATATGTCACAAACAAAATCGCATACGGAGAAATTGACCAAAGATCTATGTCACTGTCTTTGTCACGTTACATATATTTCGTATAAATGTGTCACAGTCGCTGTCAGTTTGACATATGTCATGTCTGATCTACTTCTTTTAATCTATGCATCCAAGCTAAACATCTCATATATAAATTTGAAAAAAAAAATACTACGAAAAAGGTGGCACTTTGCGAGACATTTTAAAAATCGTTACGTCAACACTTTATTACGCCGTAAACTCGAATGATATACTCTCTTAAAATGCCGCAAATTAAAATCAATCTAATAAGGTGATAAAACGCGTAAAACTAACTTTATTTGCGTGCATACAAACAGATCTTGTTAACAAATCAAAATATGTTTCGATTGTCAAAGTACTTAAAACGATGCTGTTAAAAGTGTAAACAAAACATTAAAAATGACTGAAATCTTAATTAATTTTAGTATCGAAAGGTTCAGCTATGATTAAAGTTTTAAAACATTAGTTTAGTGTCTCTTGTCTCCCGTTTTCTGTAAGGCCTTGTTCGCACCAGGATAGTATTTTAGTCAAGTAGCAAGTAGCATTTATTTGAACAAAGGATTTACTACTGTTCGGACTCGTTTAAGCCTAAACCTACGCACTAGGGTAGTAATTTAGTAACTAAACTTATCCGAACAGCAACATTTTAGTAGAATATATTAGAAAATCCTTTGTTCGGATAAATGTTAATTGCTACTTGACTAAAATACTATCCTAGTGTGTATGAGGCATAAGTGCTTTAAGAGTGAATGTTTGTATGTATTGAAATAACTCAAAAACTACTGAATTGATTCCAAAAATTCTTACACCATTAGAAAGCTACATTATCCCTGAGTAATATAAGCTAAATATTTTAATTCCACGCGGACGAATTCGCGAACAACAGCTAGTTTTATAAAATATTAAAAATGTTTACACAAGTGTCAAATAGTTAAACATTCTCATGAGATTATGTTTAACAATTTGTTCCCAACATAGATTAAAAAATGCAGATGAGACATGACATATGTCGTACTGACAGCGATTGAGACACATTTCTACGAAATATACGTAACGTGACAAAGACAGTCACATAGATCTTTGGTCCCTTTCTCCGTGTGCGATTTTGTTTGTTTGGGTCTTGAAATAAGACCCAAATAAATGTGACGTATCACAGTATTGTGGCGCTCCAAGCGTATTTTCGGTGAACTAATTTTTATTTCGACCCACACAAAGGCTTAAGACATTATATTATTTGGTTTAAACCGTAATGTGTTGCACACACAACATACCTATGACGTAGTATAAGGCATTTTTTGTCCCTCAACCGTATACGCTATAGCCAGTTCTGTATCCTCTCTTTCTACGGTTCCCAAAAATGACGCAATCACGTTCAAAACCGTTTACTATGCTTAATTGATTACCTGTCAGAAACATAGACATATTAATTGTTATGGCGAGTCTCCACTATCGTATTACGTAACAAAATAACACTATGTCGTATAACAATATTGCTATCCCTAACACCAACCTGTACTTTATATTACGTGTGCATAGTTACCCAAAGTATATGCGCTACGAAGCGATTCGATAGTGAACGCAAAAAATGTATGCAACTGAAAATGACGTACGATATCTCACACGTGACAAGCACGTGACTTATCGAATATCATTGTCAGTTTCATAGATTTTTGTAGATTCCATCAGCGACAGCGCCAATCCAAAGATACTTTTGGGAACACCCCATATTTTAGATACCACTTCACATTCACTCCCTTCTGTATCCTCTTCGACACAATCGACACAAATTCTTTGGTCTTTCTCTGCATTTGTAGACAATAATTATCTCTTTATATTCTTTTTAAAAAACAAAAGAGTAGAGATGAAGTACGTAAATGTCAGAACATTTGAAATTAACGTTCATTGCGAATGTGTTGAAATAGAATGCATTTTCCCCGTCGCCGCAAACCATTAAATATTTTACTACAAATTTTAATACCTGTAGTAAGTATGTAAACTAACAAAGGAAACTCTACGGTGATAGAACATAAAAAACGTAAATTCCGTAACGCTTTTCAATAACAAAGGTGTCAGTTTAATATGACAACAATTTCAGAATATTAACAACCAAAAATAAACTTTTTCCATTTTCCAAACTTTTATCGATGGCTTCGTGGTTTGATTTTTCGTTCGGAATGCGTGTAACGCAGAGTTCAGTTAATTATAAAAGTTTATAAAACACGCTCTGAGCCTTTGTTTATGATCTGACGCCATTTTGTAAAACAAGCTATCGCCCGCGACTTCGTCTGCCCAACTAAAATATCATCGTAAGTAGCTATGTGTTATTCCAGACTGTGTTTTACATTTATAACAAATTTCGCCAAGATCTTTTAAGCCGTATTGGAAATACCTTCAAACATCCATCCATCCATCCATCCATCCATCTATCCATCCATCCATCCACCCATCCATCCATCCATACATACATACATGCATACGTCTATGCATCCATCCATACATCCATCCATCCAGACATCCATCCATTCATACATACATACATGCATACGTCTATGCATCCATCCATACATCCATCCATCCATACATCCATCCATACATCCAGACATCCATCCATTCATCCATCCATCCATCCACCCATCCATTCATTCTTTCATCCATATATCCATCGAGCCATCCATTGTAAGAGGTAAAGGCAGTCATGTAATTTTTTTTAAATTTTACTGGTTTAGCTGTTTGCGTTTGTGCATTATCCTAAATCGTTGTCTTTGTCTTTAATATTCTTGTAACCTAATCACATAAGATTGCAAATCTCAAATCAAGTTTAAAACTTTAAGAATGAAACAAACAATAGAAAAAACATACTAGTAACCGATAATGAAGATCACGGTCTAATATATTATCAATGTGATATATTTCTATATAGATATATTTACATGACATGATAAACACTTGACGGACAAAAGGACATGACATAATTTATATTGTTTCGATAAAATCATGACACTTGATTATTAATATATCTTTGTTAAGTCAATGTAGTTTGTATGTTAAAAATAATTTTAATAAAAAAAATAATAATAAAACACCAATGGAAGTCGCGATATTGGCGGCAAATTGCTGGCAGCAGAATTATTAATTAAAATAAAAAATAGTAAAATTATTTCTTACCGGCCAGTTATAAAGGATATAAAAACTCTTTGAATTATTGTTACAGAATTAAGGTAGCTACGTATAAAATGATTATTACAGTAACCAAACGGCTTCATTTGACCGAGTTCGCAAAAAAAACGGACTAATGTCGAAACAAAACCGAGTAAAGACGAGGCATTACAGTTTCAGAAACTCGATAATTTTATTACAGGAAAGTTAACCCTCTTAAATTTTACGAATTTAATTACACTAGAGGGAGCCATACGGTTAAATAGGATTTTGGAGGTTAGAACAATGTTCCCTTATTCACATAAAATTTGTTATGTTATTCCAAAAGATTAAAAATAACATTTCCTTGCTATTTCTTCCTCGCGGAATTGAAAAAAATAATAATAAATATTATAAAGAGAGAGACTTTGTATTTTTTAATTTTTGTATATATTGAAATAACTCAAAAACAACTGGGCCGATTTCAAAAATTCTTTCACCATTAGAAAGGTTTATTGTCCCTGAGTAACATAGGCTATTTTAATTCCCCGCGGATGAAGTCAAGAACAACGACTAATAATAAATTAAGTCATAGGCTTACTGAGTAATATAGCTTTTTAATGATGAAAGAATAGAAATGGGTCTAGTAGTTTTTAATTTATTTCAATGCGTATTAGAAAAAATAATAAAGATTTTATAGAAATGTAGATTAGTTCAGATAAAAAAATGTTTCAGTAATTAATAAATTTATTACATACATTAAAGATTCCTGTTATTAATATGGTACGGTCATAAAAGTGAGAGTTGGAAAGGTATTTATGACCTCCATTATCGCGGCTTCATTAGTTATTGCTCGTATAAAGAAAGTAATGAGTAAGAAATTAATACTCTTTATTGCTAAATGGATATCAGTACATCGTAGACAGAGAAGGTATACACCGTTGGATATATTTGTCTCATTCACCCAAAAAAAAGAAGGACTTATTTTATACGTCTGGTAAAAGAACGAGATAGAATGCACTATCTTTTGTTTCATGTCGCGGGGCGGTTTTTACATACCATTGGTGTGCTTTGTCTTTTTTTGTCAGCGTTTAATTACGATTTTTATTATAAAAGTGAACAATTCTTATTGCAAAGTTGTGGACTATTAGTGCATTGTAACATCACATAAACAAGCGTTTTAGTATTTTGAGATGCTAAAATGGCAGTGAAATATACATGTGCCAACATTTTTTGTCCCTTTCTATGTCTAAGCACTACATAGTACATAACAAAGTCGCTTTCTCTGTCCCTATATCCCTTAAGGAAAAACACAGATACTTTTTCATAATTTGCACGACTAACAATAAATTATTTTTAATGTATTTGTATGTACATTTTATTATGTCTGTCGACTTCTTTTGGGCTACAAAAGGGACCTGTGAAATATAATTCTATAAGGTTCGTGCGTGAATTTCGGTGCTAAATTCTCAAAGGGCGAAAACGTATTTGGATCACGTATGTCCAAATAAATGTATTTTGTGACCACAACCTTTGTCAAAAACTGATTGTTTACCGACAATGTGATTATACAAGAAAAATTGAATTTGTCTCTTTTTATACAATCTTTTGATAGAGACAAAGACGAAATACTGCAAATGTAGACAGGCGTCAAATGGAAGCAATTACGTGTTTCGTCCGATGAGTGTGGTGCCGGAGGCCTAATTTTAGTCCACTTTCCCTTCCTATCCTTTTCTTGTCATGATATGATGGGAAGAGGAAGTAGATTTGACGGGGGAGGGGACGCATAAGAAAAGGAATTATCCTTTTGCTGTGCGTCTCCTCCGTTGATTAAGGGTAGGTAACGCAACTACAGTTGCATAATATGGGCAGCGGTCGCTATCAGTGAATCAAGGTGACCGCTTGTTCGTTTGGCACTTTATAAAATAAAAATGTGTTGGCAACAGCCTATATTCATGATTTCTGTCAGTTTATAAACTAACGGGAATAAAGAAATATTGTGTGAAAATTTTGAATTTTCTCATAACAAGTGACAACTAAACATTCTCTCGGTTTTATTTCAAATATTATGATGATAAATTGCAGTCAAGTCCCAGTGGCTTTATAAAAGTCTAGACAGTACAAAGCTCTTAAAGCTCTATGGCTTTATACCGTTTTGAATAATAATAGAAATATATATTTATTTTTATATTATAAAGTGACAAACGAGCAAGCGGCCACCTGGATTCGCTGAAGCAGCGAAGTGATCGCTGCCCATAGACATTTGCAATTGCAGATGCGTTGCCTACCCATAATCTACCGAGGAGAAGACTCACAGCAAGAGGATAATACCTCTTCCTCTGCATCCCTTCCCCAGGCAATCCACTTCCCCTTCACATCATTTCCTTATTAGAAAGTGAAAGAGCTAGTGGACTAAAATGAGGCCTCCGGCATTACATCGGACGAAACACGGAATTGTTTCCATTTGACGCTTGTCTTCTGTGTGGTCGTGGTATTTCACCGGGCGAGTCGGACAATTGGTGCGAAGATGTTAAAGCGGGATCTACCATTAAAATTCTACTTCCACTAATTTCACTCCTATCATAAATATCCGTACTAAAAATATGAAACTACTTAATGTCTCATTTAGTCCAACTAAAAATATTCAAATATGCTCTTGCTCGTGACAGCGTCCGCGCGAAATTAAAAAAAAAACTTTAGTAAGCCTATGCGGTCTCGGAGACTAAAGCCTTGTTACCAGATTTTAGTCGAGTAGCAAGTAATTTCGTAACTAAACGTATCCGAACAGTAATTTAGTAGAATAGATTATCAAATTCTATGTTCGTATACTAGGTATTTGCTACTCGATTAAAATACTATCCTGGATGCCGTGTATTGGCTATGGTCTGGTTGCCTATGGTTGTCTCAACCATCACTACATCATCATCACGTCATCCGAGGGGCGCCTTTGGGCGCAGCGTCCTTTTAAGGACGCTCGAAGGGCCTTTCCTCAGGCGGCCAGTGGCCGGCGTGGAAGTAACACAGTGCCCGTGTCGCCCACAATAATGGCCAAGAGGGAACAAGGTGGTTCAGTGTGGTACGCCCTCTGTCTATTTCTCGTTAGAGAAAAAAGTAGGGGGAGATCCCCACATACCGAAATGTGCTCCCCCCGTGAGCACTAGGATCCAAAACGCGATTCCACCTTGGAAAAAAAACATCACTACGCAACGTACCCAACACGCCTCTTGCCGGGCACGACGTCTGTCACGACTGTCAACATGGCGTGATGCTCGAGACACCCATAGACAACCAGACCACAACCAATAGATAATACTGGTAAAAGGCTTTAGTTCTACATCGAGATGTTCTGGAGATGCGTAGTAACATCCCCATTGAACACCCATTTGAACTTTGGCATTTATAATATTAGTAACTATGAAGTCTTATCAGGACGATACTGCATTTTATTACTTTACTACGAGCAATAAATGATAGCTAGAATTAATAACTCCTGAACATAGTCTTTATGAAAACCTATATTGTGTTTCTGATATTTATTAATAAAGTTTATTAATTTGTGCTTTATTACGTATTTTAAGTATCTTACTTAATATTATAAGAATGCAGTCGACCTGGATAAGCGAGATTTCTAGGGACCGGGATATTTTTCTCGCTTAAAGAGGTTTCTCTCTAATCCGAATTTATTATTATTATTACGCTATACGCTTATTTAAGTTGACAGTATTGATGGGTGTTTGTTTGAAGGAACTTGTCCGAAATAGCTTCTTCGAAGTAGAACACAATTTCGAAGAACACATTTGCTACTTACTATGTTTTTGTTCAGTGCTGCGCTTATAAAATCGCGGGCGTCAGCTAGTACTCAATAATGAATAGAAATGTTTTCTCTAATATATCACTGTATATCTATTCGATAAGTTCTTGTTCTTGTTCCTTGTTCGCACCAGGATAGTATTATAGTCGAGCAACTAGCAAGTATCCGAACAAAGGTTTTATTAGTCTACACTACTAAAATGTTGTTGACACGTTTAGTTACTAAATTACTTGCTACTCGACTAAAATACTATCCTGGTGCGTTCAAGGCTTAAAGTGTTGTCATTAAATTATGACGTAGTATGATAATGGTAAAGCCAATAGCAAAATTATTTGCTCACATAGCTTAACTGGTAGACATGTACCAGGAGATAAGCATCGAATAGGAGTATCCGATAAGTAAGATACTGGAGTCCTAATTCTAATTTGTTCCTACCACTGACCTTTTTAAATAGATTGGGTATGTCACATATTATGTTATGACGCCATTTTGACGCTGGTGGCCACGGTCTGGATTCGAACTAATAAATTATAGTGTCACCAAATTATCTGTTAACTCTTGGATGTCGCCACCGTCGTTTCAGTGTTATTAATTACTCCAATGTGCACAAAAGTCGAATAAAATTTCAAAATAGCGACCGTAGTTTTTATTTTTGCCATTTCACAGATAAGTTGGTGGCACTTTAGATATAACTAGCTGTTGCTCGCGACTTTGTCTGTGTGGAATTAAAAAATACAACTTATGTTACTCGGGGATAATGTAGCTTTCTAATGGTGAAAGAATTTTTGAAATCGGCTTAGTGGTTCTTGAGTTATTGCAATACATACAAAAATACAAAATGTTCCTTTTTATAATATTAGTATAGATTAAGTGTCACCTAAAATCAACAGACGTGCTATCATTTCCAAATAATCACCTATCCATTTACAGAGATCATTGTTTTTTCTGTCGTTAAACACAATACCAAATCTCACATCTTACGATCTTTTATTGTTTCAAAGATTATCTTAGCTGTTATCAGATTGTATCGTTTTCCTGTCTACTATCGAAATTCTTACATTACATATAATAATGGTTGTAAAAGATAAATCGATCTTTGTATGAATGGTTACTGATAAAAATAATCATTTTGTTTTGACTGATCATTTTTCTTAGAAATAAAGATTGGAAAAATAGTTTCCTGAATGTACCGGAAAAACATTGAAGAAACAATCGAACGGGAAAGTATTCTTTTGTTTTTATTGTGCTTCAATGAGACGTGTAATCAAAGGTATTTGCAAATTCCACCGCCTAATCGTATATTGAAAACAATCTTGTCATACTTTACAATATCGTTGGAAAAAATCGTAGAAAGAGAAAGATATAGAAGTAGCAATAGCGTATACAATTGAGAGACAAAACATGCCTTAGACTACATCATACGTATATTGTGTGTGCATCACTTTACGGCTTTAAACCAATAACATCATGTCTCAAGCCTTTGCCTGGGACGTAGGAAAAATTAGTTCACCGAAAATACGTTTGGAGCGCCACAATACTATGTGATATGGCACATTTATTTGGGTCTTATTTCAAGACCCAAACAAACAAATCGCATACGGAGAAAGGAACAAAGATCTATGTCACTGTCTTTGTCACGTTACGTATATTTCGTGTAAATGTGTCACAGTCGCTGTCAGTGTGACATATGTCATGTCTCATCTGCCTTTATTTTTAATCTATGCTGCTATTACAACATTTCATTTTGTATTCTAAAACAAAAATACATTTTCTACTCTCATTTGTTTTCCAAATCGCTAAAAGTCGTCATTTTTCATTGACTTTATGACTTTAATGATAGCAGTGACGTATTTGTATTTTAAAATGGCCACAGCTACCACAATTACTTCCTATTTCTGGTACGAGTGTATTTAATAGCCAGACGTTCATGGACGGCACATTGTAACAACGTTTAGTGCAATTAAAGTTTCCTTTTATATTTAATAGCTGCAATATATAAGAATACAAACCATTTCAGTAACAAGTATTCTATAGGCTTGCGACGGTGTTTCGAAGTAAATGTAGAGCAGAAGGAGGAGGGTTCTTCTTCGATACGTCGCAAAATAAGGAAAGTAATAATTTGAATATAAATAAATCACTTCATACTGTTCTATTTAGTTTCGAATTTGTATACTAGATGGCGCTGTGCGATGTACGTGCGCACTATTGTTTTATTGTACCGATTTAATGTGGTCACGATTAACGTGATATCAAGGACTCATCCAGTCCCGCCGTCTGTGGACATTTGAGATCCTGACCTTCGGGGGCTTTATTTTTGGAGATCCTGTAAATGTGTCATGTTTCTTTCTTTCTGTCTATAATTTTTACTTATTTAATAAGAAAAAACAACTTTTATTATAGATATCATTTTGATAATGAATTTTAGTAAATTATAAAAATAACATTAGTAATAATTATTTTTCATAGTAAATACAAATCTTCACCCTTAAGTGTCTTAGCTCTGTATGCCCAAGACAGAATAAAAAACTAGAAAAAGTGGTATAATCATGTAAAATTTAAAATTTTGAAAATATTAGAGAAAGGAAGCAAGTGTCTAGACTTCTTCATGGAGGTTTCATCCACCATGGTGACTAGAAACTAACGTCATCGTTACAGGCTTACAGTTAACCAAAATCTATGATCCCGTTTCGCATGCATTTGTTTCTATATTCAATCTAAAGATATTAAGTACAATATTATATTTGAAACTCAAATGATGTTTGTTTAATAACCAAATAAGTCCCTCGAGATTCATAACAGTTGTTTGAATTCTTAAAAGTCAAACACATTGAATAAAAGTTTTGCAATAAAAAGGATTAACCGAACGGAAGAGATATTAAGTGGTTTTGGTACCTTATAAACTTAGCTGACTGACTAGCTGTTGTGCGCGACTTCGTGGAATTAAATAACATAGCCTATGTTACTCAGGGATAATGTAGTTTTCTAATGGTGATAGAATTTTTGAAATCGGCACAGTAGTTCTTGAGTTATTTCAATACATACAAAAATACAAATATCTTTCTTTATAATATTAGTATAGATTTATTCTATTTTCCTATAGATTTGAAACACTTGAATATTTTTTTGGAATATTTATTCTTAAGGCAGAGAAAAGCAGCTTTAATTATGGTTTAAATATATTACAACAAAATCCAAGAAAATAAAATACGATAAAATAAATTATAGAAAAATCAATATAAATAAAATAAAAAACTCAATCGTAAGGTCCCGATTACTAACTGTAAAATACGAAAAAAAAAAGGAAATATTTTGTATATTGTCAACTTACCAGGGTATCATAAAAAGGCATGAGGATGGTTAATATTCTTTGCACCTGGTATAAACATAATGTCCAATTCACGTAGAAACCATTGCACATTGAGTGAGGCGACCACTGCCCATGGTTACCGATGACTTCAGCACCACCTATTTTGACTAAAAACCACTCGGACTGTACACTTCACGACCACATGTTCAAAAATAAACAAATCTTGCAAATTAAAAGTATTTTACATATGAAAACATTGTCATAAATAAACTTTATTAGTGAATAAAGTAATATATATATTTTTTATTTTAAAAAGAAGTTAAATAAATGGAAAACTTTCGTAAGTAACGAACGATATTTGTAGAGAAAGATACGTGTGATGCCGTCGACTTCTGAACGCAAACTGGCATGGAAAATTCGCTTCAACCCGTAGGTGTATTATCGGGGTTTATCTTTTTGCATGAATATTTGGCTTTATATGAATTTAAAGGCGGTGCCATTTGAATGGAATTGAATTTTCTGTGAACAATTTGAATATTTTAATTTTTCTGAAATAATTATTATAACTTGCTGTTTATCGACTTCATCTGCGCGGAATAAATGGTACATAGCCTATGTCTTTTCAGACTATATTCTACATCTGTGCAAAATTTTATCGTGATCCATTCAGCCATTCTGGAGATACATCCTTATCCTTATCCTTATCCTTATCCTTATCCTTACATAGTATAAAACAATAACGCTTTTTTATGTTTGTCCCTATATATGCTTGAATCTTTAAAACTACGCAACGGATTTTGATGCGGTGTTTTAATAGATAGAGTGATTCATAAGGAAGGTTTTCATGTATAATACACTAGTGACCCGCCCCGGCTTGTCACGGGTGCAAAACTGATACCAAATACACTATACAAAAAACTGTGAACATTGTATATAAAAAATATACTGACAATATTTGCACCCGTGCGACGCCGTGGAAGGTCGCTAGTTCATTATAAGCTACCCATCTACCTGTTCATCCAAATGATTCAATGTTTTGTTAAGGAAAATTCTCAGAAACTACTACGACTTTTAATAATTTCCCATTATTACCTCTATTGATGATTAAATTCTTATATCTCTTGATTTTTTCATTATAATTTCTAACGTAGGTTATGTTATGTCTCTTACTCGAATCAAAATAAGCGCTTAATTTTATTGTACATATTAAAAAAAAGATAAATTAAATTCCGAAACTTTATTCGTTGTATTCTAGGAATAAGTTCTATAATGGTGGTTTGAATAAAGCTCTGAATTTTCGAGCACCACGAAATTGTTTTTGTTTGCGCACATTTTAGTGCGATGCTATTTTCTATTTTTCATGGAACTGTTAAAAACAAACTTTTTACAACAAACTGCAATGTGTCAGAAAAACATTTTTATTTTAAACTAGCGACCCGCCCCGGCTTCGCTCGAGTGCAAATCGGTATAATGCTGATGCTAAATACTGCAGCGTTTACAATGTAAGCGCTAAAAATGTGTTAATTTACGACATCATATTAAAAACATCTAAATTGTCAGTGTTACTCTACTATATTGTGAATGTATTATACATGAAAACCTTCCTTATTAATCACTCTGTCTATTATAAAAACTGCATCAAAATCCGTTGCCTAGTGTTAAAGATTCAAGCATATATGTAAGGTTCTCCTTATGAGAAGGATTACACAAAGTTTTGGAATGTTTATCTTACCAATATTTTAAACGCAAAAAATACTATAGATGGGTGGTTCTTTAAAAATATCTCCGAAACAGCTTAAAACCTTGTACGCACCAGGATAGTATTTTAGTCGAGTAGCAAGTAGCAAGTATTCGAACAAAGGATTTACTAATCTATTCTAATAAAATGTTGCTGTTATTACTATCCTAGTGCGTAGGTTTAATCTTAAACGGGTCCGAATAGTAGTAAATCCTTTGTCCGGATAAATGCTACTTGCTACTCGATTAAAATACTATCCTGGTGCGAACAAGGCTTAACGGATCTTGGTGTTTACACATACTTAATATATTTTTTTTAATTCTGCCCGGATAGTCACGGACGACTTCTAGTAATACAAAGTTCTAAGTTTTATTATTAATCTTTTCTTTGAACATCCATTCAGGTTAAGTATGAAATTCTTTTTAGATTATCGTACAAAATCTATATTATAAAAGTACTCACAGAATGTCAATAATCGACATCGTTCAAATGGAATTTGAACTAATATTTCTATAAACGATATTGAAAAGAAATAAAATACCTCGAGTTGGAAGGAGACAAAGACTGTAGATCGCCTTCTACGTATTTCGTAGCAATTTGTTTGTGTTTTAAATATCTTTGTTTTCATCGAATTCTTCGTAGCAAATAAAAACAAATGGTCTAACGCCTGAATTATCGAACGCCGCTCTAATATTTCACAGCGTCTTCCATGTTAAGTCTACGCTAAAACTCCAAAAACGGCGATCTCGTTTAATTTTGACGTCACTTAGATTATAAGCGACGCTTAAATTTGAATAGCGTTTAAACATACGGTTGTAAGAAAACTATATTTTACGATTAGTTTAGTTATTTTTTATGACAGTTTTTCTAGTATTATAGTTACGTGTCTGATGATTAAAATTTTTTTAGCAATATCTCTTTTTTGTCAACGGCCCGGCATTATATTTAATACTAGTTGTTGTGCGCGAATTCGTCTCCGTGGAATTGAACAATGTAGCCTATGTTACGCATGGATAACGTAGGTTTCTAATGTTAAAAGAATTTTTGAAATCGGTGCTCTAGTTCTTGAGTTATTTCAATACATACAAATATACAAAGTTTCTCTCTTTATAATATTAAGTAAGATTTCTTTACTTATCTAGTACCAGATATTTCACTTGCTTGATTTTTAACAGCAACGTAGTAGTTTTTAACATAATTAATATCGATATCTTTGGGATTTTTATTTTACAATTATATGTTTCTTAGAATATATTATATCTCTCTATCTTATCGAGATTGCAGTATTATTTACGATGTACAATTGGTTCCATTTACTAAATTGTATCAATTTCTTTTTATATGTGCCGTTTGACAGTTAACTAATGGTTTCCGGTTTACTGTCACGGTGACAATGACATTACTTATAGAGCGAATTTCGGTCACTGGGGGGCTATTCAAAGTACTTTTCGATTGGCGATATCGCTGATGGAATCGACAAAAATGTATGGAAATGATGTCGTTCGATGTCTCACACGTTACAATTACATGACTTATCGAATGTCAATGTCAGTGTCATACATTTTTGTCGATTCTATCAGCGATATCGCCAATTGCAAAGTACTTTGGATAGTCCCCAGGGGGGTAGCTCAAGGTACATTCGCTGCGAATCGATTCTGTAGTGAACTTCAAAAATGTATGGAACTGACAATGATGTTCGATAATTGACACGTTACAATTACATGACTTTTCGAATGTCAGTGTCAGTTTCATACATTTTTGACGTTCTCTATAGAATCGCTTCGTAATGTACTTTGGGCAAGCCCCTTGGTCTAATATTTGAAAAAGCTATTGGAAATTACTAGTAAATTTTACACGTATAGTCTGATAAGTTATTTGACCCGGGAAACAAAATGAAACTAAAATACGATAGCTCGCTAACTCATTTTAATGTTTACTGAATACATAAATGGCCGACAGAAATGCTGTAGTGTATTGGCTATGAACTGGTTGTCTCTGGGTGTCGAGCATCACGCCATGTTGACAGTCGTGTCAGACGTGCCGGCGAGAGGCGGTGCGCGTGTTGGTTACGATTATAGACGTGGTCTAGTGATGATTGAGCCTGAAACCTGCCTCTTATTAAAGAAAAAAACACGTCAGGAAATGCATTTATGCATCACTACGCCGGGCGTGCAATGGCGTAGAGAGTGTGGGACTCGCCGGCCACAGAAGGTGACCGTAATACCCACTAAAACCTGACGGCCCTCACACGTATTACGGCGGAGTCGCGGGCACTGTTTAACGTTTAACTACCCTAACCCTAGGACTGAAACGTTACATGTGAGTACGAGATATCTCTCTGACTTTAATATGCTAATATTTTACTGAACAAACAGATTCGTACTTTGGGTTTTATATCGTGAAAGTAATTAACATATTTTTGCTAAAATAACACAACTGTATAATTGAGGTCGTACCCTAATAAATAATTTATAAAGTAACATTGTAAAAGGAAAACGCATTAGAAAGTTTAAAACATAAAACCGAATATTCTTCTAGGTTTTTAATTGGGCGAGTGACCAATAGGATAAATTTATTGGTTTAATACTTATTTATGATTTGTATTTCGAATTTCAATATACTGATGAAGTCATCATCATCACCATCACCACCTCACAATACATCTCTCACTATACTTAGGGTAGACTAGGCCTTAGTCTTCTTTGCTGGCCTAGTGAAGGCTGGTGAAGAAGTTAATTTTTATAACAGACTAGCTGTAAATAGAACCTTCGTCCGCGTGGAATAATATAACCTTTGTTACTCGGGGATAATGTAGCTTTCTTTGAATGAAAGAATTTTTTAAATCGGCCCAGTAGTTCTTGAGTTATTTTAATACAAACAAAGATACAAAGTTTTCCTCTTTATAATATTAGTAACTAACATAACTTTTTGTAATGATTTCGTTTTTTTTATCAACCATCTATGTCATTAATGTCAAAAACGGTAAATGACGTCCCATAGACTATTCCAGAACCAAATTAATGTCAATCAAGTATGACGACCCTTTATTTTTGTTATCAGATAAAACAAAATATGTATAGAATTTTCCTAACAACTTGATTATTGATTTTATAATGCTTTTTTATTAGAAAAGGGGCAAACAAGCGACGGGAACCGACGTGGTCAACGTCTATGGACATTCACAACACTAGAGGAACTGCAAATGCGTTCCTGGCCTTTGAGAGATAGGTTCGCTTCTTGAAGGACCATAAATAAGTAGAACAGATGGGTTATCCAAAGAACATTCGCTACGAAGCGATTCTATGGCGAACGTCAAAAACGTATGAAACTGATATTGAACTTCGATATCTCACACGTGACAATCACATGACTTATCGAATACAATGTCAGTTTCATAAATTTTTGTCTATTCCATCACCAAAATCGCCAATCGGTAGCTCCCTGGTGGTAAATATCGCTGAGGAAAGACCACTCTAAACCGTAGCAGTGCCTGGGAGGAAATTCTTCGAGAATAAATAAAAAAAAAACAGCACGAAAACACAGAAATAATAAAAGTTTTGTGAATATCTTTTGACATATTTGTATACAAATTTAGTTTAATATTTTAACATTCAAAACAAACGGGTACTTAATGATTTATTTAGTAGGATTGAATTTGATAGAATCGTGTCGAATTCTGTTATTTATGTTCCAACAAACATTCATCAAAGTCAAGAGCATTGTTCTAGACGCTTCAGTATTACAAGATAAATGTATCTTCCAATAAATAATAATATTATGAGATTTAATTCGTTTCACATTTGTTATTCTCACAAATCATTAATCTTGAGAATATTTTTTTATTATGCTTCGTTTTTTATAACATCTTGAAGTAAATTAATTTGATTTTCGCCCGCTAGAGTTTTATATGATTTACTATTTGTTCTTGCTACTCACTCCGCGTAAAACTTTTCATCTCCTTATTTCAACGACTTTTTTAAGCATAGAAAAATAATATATTGTTCGTTTTTTTGGCTCTACACTGTTGTATCGAATTCCATTTAAATCTGTTTAGTAGCTTTGGCTTAAAAGGGCAAAAACTATCATATCATTGCAGATGTCCGTGGGCGTCGGACCAATTAATTTAGTTGATCCGCTGCTCGTTTGCCCCTTTCTCTTTGCTAATTAGTTATAGTAACATAACCAGTCCCTTTAATGTAATATTACACTAAGTTTACACTAAATGACTCCTTTAGTAAAAAAATAATAACTCTGAGCGTCAAAGGTCTACCCTTTAAGAAAATAGAACAAATCAGAATATTAACGGCCGGTTTCAAAATCGAACGATCGATTTAACATTGTGACAATCCAAGGTTTAATTCGATCTCCAGAGTAGTGACAATCAGTGTTCCAATAACAACAATAGCAAAACGCCAGATCATTTCAAAATTAGATTGACATTTGGTTTAAAATAATTACCCCACGGCTTCATTGGACCGATCTCGCGCAGAGAACGGGCATGAAGGGCAACGGGCTAATGAAGCCGCAGGGTTAGAAAACATCAATTTCTGTGGACAACTGTCATATCATTTTCCTCTTCTTTTATATACTTTAAACAAAGAGGTCTAACTCATCAATCAACTGCTGGTTAATAAAATCGGATTATGTTTGCATATTGAAACCGGCTGTTAATGGATAAATTAATATTGTACCAAATAATCTTTACTATTTCAATGGTGATTGATTTAAAATATTCAATATTTTATCTATAACTATGTGCGCAGGTGGACATCACTCAAAATATGAATGATGGATGATGACAGTTTGATACGAGCGACTACAGTGTTACAATTTCGCATGAGAAATAAGCAAATTACTAGTTGACCAAATATGTATCCATAATCCTTATAAATCCTTTTTTTTATATGAGAAGGGGGCAAACGAGCAGCGGATCGCCTAAGTTAGGTAATCCGATGCCCACGGACACCTGCAACGCTAGAGGAACCGCAGATGTGTTGCCGGCCTTTAAGGGAGGAGTACGCTCTTTTGAAATCCTCTTTAGTTAGTATAATAAAAAATAACTAAGATCATTAGCCGAATGGTGGCCGTCCCAGGTATCGCTGGATCGATGAGGCTGAAAAAGACATAAGGGAGCTCCACGTCCGCGATTGGGTTGGGATGGCGCGGGTTCGCCAAGTTTGGTGAGATTTCTTGTTGGAGGCCAAGGCCCACTTCGGATCATTTTTCACCCTAGTTAGTTAAAGTTCATTACCTATTATTATAAAAAGAACTATCATTATCACCACTACCACTATATGTCCCCACTGAGGGGATTGGAGCCTACCTCGTAAGGGGTGTCTAGGCCATAGTTAACCACGCTGGCAGTGCGGGTTCGTTGACGTCATACATATCTTTGAATAAAGAGTTATAAAAAAAGAACTATAATAGTAGTTAATGAAAGCTGGCTACATACGTTCAGTTTTATAATTGTACAGCTTTAACTGTGCAGTTAAAACTGACGTACACATATCATTTTGAAATACATTCTCACTGTTGCCTACACACGTCAGTTTTTACTGCACAGTCGAACCGTACAGTTAAAACTGAGCTTCTGTAGTCTGCTTTACAGCCAAATTCGTAAACGAATCTTAAAATTACAGCTTTTATAATATAACAGGCGTAATTTATATTGAATTTGACGTTTAAGCACGGTCTTACCATTTAAGACCCTGTTACATAATTAAAGGACATATCGATTTTCGATCATAAGCTTTACAAGTCCCTCGGGAGCCTCGGCTTAGTCCGTGACTCAGTAAGGAAAGAGGAACTGGCAATTCAGACTAGTTATAACACCTAGAAGCCTAAAGTGTTTATACATTACCACTAAGTAATAAACAAAAAAATCTTACGGCCAAATTTACAAACGCAACTCAAATATTTAAGATCGTCTTACATGTTAAGTCCACGCTTAAACTCCAAATTGTACGGCGATCTCGTTTAATTTTGACTGCACTTAGATTTTAAGTGACGCTTAAATTTGAGTGACATTAGAACATTCGGCAGTTAGATAGAAAAGCTAACGAAGTCATGATATTAAAAAAAATATATTCAACATTATGAAATAAGTTGTTAAATAAGTACAAAGACAGAAGTAGTAGTAGTAGTTCGACCCAAAATGGAGCCCATTTTCCTTCACTCCAAGACAAGCGCATATTTTGCGTGACTTCACATATCTTTGAATTTCTACGCCGATATGTGCAGACATCACGATGTTTTCCTTCACCGTATAAGATAAAGACAGAGGGGACAAAATGTTAAAAGTTTTCTCTCTAAAATTATTTGATACTAGCTGTTGTTCACGACTTCGTCCGCGCGGAATTAAAAAATATAACCTATGTTACTCGGGGATAGTGTAGCTTTCTTACTGTGAAAGTATTTTTGAAATCGGCCTAGTAGATCTTGAGTTATTTCAATACATACAAAAATACAAAGTTTCTCTCTAATATTAGTATAGATAACTGAAATAGCAGTTTCCATCCACTTTCAAGAAATACAATAACATTTATGTTAGTTTAAATTTAATTTTATACGAATAGCGGTAGTATTTAAATTAATTTTCGAGTAAAAACGTGGTTATTTTCATAATTTTAATTAAATTCCCTTTTCCACTTGGTATTTCAAACTATCTTTTTATTCAGTATTCATTAGGTTTGTTATTTTTTCTTATATAGGATTTGCTCTCTTTGAATATTATCTTACTTAAGGCAGACAAACCTACAGTATTGTGCTTTTATGCAGTAAAATATTTTACAATGGACCACTAGAATTTTATCAACTTAAAGTAATATTCTTTTTAAAGTAGTAAAACATTTGAAGAAGAATATAAAGCTTTTATTGCCTTTGAAGGTTTTTTTATTTGTGCTTTGCACAAAATTGCATGTAACAATATTTTAAACTAGCTGTCGTTCGCGACTTCGTCTGTGTGGAACTAAAGGCATAGTAAGTAAACTATGTCTTCAGGACTATGCCCTATATAACCTATACAAAAATAAACCAAGATCCGTTAAGTCGTTTTATAAATATCTTAAGACATCCATCCATTTTAACTTTCGCATTTATAATATTAGTAAGAAGTAAAATATTAAATAACTTTACATTTAATTAAAATATTTTTACAATCTATACTTAATATTATAAAGAGAGGAACTTTGTATTTTTGTATGTATTGATGTAACTCAAAAACTACTGTGCCGATTTCAAAAATTCTTTCACTCATAGAAAGCTACATTATCCCCGAGTAACATAGGCTATCATTTTTAATTCCACGCAAACAAAGTCGCGAACAAGAGCTAGTTTAAAATAAAATTGTTATTATTTTTAAATAGCAAACAATGTTCATATTATAAAAAAATCATACAAAAAAAAGCATTACCAAAGTGATACAAAATACATTTTAATTTGTTTTACTTTGTAATAAAAGTACATCGTACAACCAGTTTTAGTGCAAATGGAACGTTTCAATCGTAGTTTTCATTGTCTCATTAGAGTAAACAAACATAATGCGTTCGCGTAATGAAACTATTGTCGTGTTAACATACTATTTGTTTAGACAATGCATTAATGGTCGCGTATTACGACTAAATTGTGAACGTTGTTTTACTAATGAGCTACAATTACGTTGTTTTCCTTGTCCATTTGGATTCTCCGTGAAGTTTAATGCTTTGGGTACTGGCGTAAAATGTTGTAAGGCAAGAATTGTCTATTTTATTAAATTTTATTATGGTAATGAATTGATTTTTTTAGTAATATAATGTAGCAAACGAGCATGCGGCCATCTGTATTCGCTGAAATAGTGAAGCGATCTGCCCATAGACATCAGCAATTGCAGATGCGTTACTTACCCTTAATCTACGGATTAGGTGGTTAATTCCTCTTCCTATGTGTCACTCCTCCCGACAAAGCCACTTCCCATTCCCCTTCCCATTCCTTAATTGACTAATTGTACTAAAATGCCCTCAAAAAATGTAAAGGAAACGTTACAGAGATATAATTTATTAAGTAGTCTCCTTTTAATTAATCTTACTAATCATATTTTACTTCTTATTAATATAAATGTGAATCTTAGGATGGATTGATGGATGTTTGTTTGAAGAGATCTCCAGCACAGCTGAACGAATCTCGATGTAGAACGCAGTCGGAAAGAATGCATAAGCTACTGTAAAAAAATCTACGCGAATGGAGTCGCGAGCGGCAACTAGTCTATACTTCTATACTAATATTATAAAAAGGAAAACTTTGTATTTTTGTACTTTTATATTCTTGTATAAATTGAAATAACTCAAGAATTACTGGGTCGATTTAAAAAAATATTTCACCAATAGAAATCTATATTACTCCGGAGTAACATAGGTTATATTTTTATATTCCACGCGGGCGAAGTCGTGGACAACAGTTAGTTGTAAAACACTTCTGTGAAATAAAAACTTTTCTACTTAGATTTACTTCAGAATCTTGAGAAAACTCCTGTTAGATATATCGTTTCCACTTTAACGAAGCAAAGATTTCAGACTCAATGACAGCAGTCATTTGTTACATTTCTTACTTATTGTTTGATACTTTTTGCATCGTCATCTGTTGTTCAGATTTATATTAATGGTTATATTTCTTCAATAAAATAAATAAAAATAACACGAATTAAAATGGCTACACTCAAATATAGATCATTCGGTACTAACGACTAGCTTCAGACCTGAAAGTCCTTCAGGGTGTGGTTACATATATGACGTCTCTGCTACTACTATGCATCTACGACTATGACCAACTCTCCAACCTCTACGAACATGACCCGCTCTACGACCACCTCTACGACTTTGACCATTTCTATCGACCTCTACGAACATAACTCCCTCTAAGATCTTTACGGATATGGCTAAGTCTACGACGTCTCCGACCATGACATCCTCCACGACCATCACCTCTACGTACTCTACGAACATGACACCCTCCACGACCATCACGTCTACGAACTCTACGAAAATGACACCCTCTATGACCATGTCTACTACTATGATCAATGCTACGACCTCTACGAATACGACTCCTTCTAAGACGACAATTACAGCTATAGCTGCCTCTACGGCCTTTACGACTTCGACCACCTTTATCGACCTCTACGAACATAATTCCCTCTACAACCTCTACGACCCTGTCTACGCCCTTAACTATACAAGTACGTCCATACGTATATGTATAAAATTAAATCAGTATAAACAAAAAAAACTCTAAGAACTACGAAATAAAACAAACGACACAAATGAAGAGACTATGTACTTGATACAAATATAAGAAAAAAAAAGTGTTTCTAATAAAGACATTGTTACGAATTCGTTGTCCGAAGTAGGGTCTGACAGCTTCCTTAATAACTTTTTTATTACAGCGTCGGCTCCTTTCGTTAAGATGACATGAAACAAAAGAGATTCTTCGACAATATTACGTTGTTTATCAAGAAAATGTGTTGTGGATTAAATCATTTAAAAGCACTATTTTTAAATGAAAAATATAGAAACCTGACTGAATTTATTGTGGAGAATACGATCCGAATGAAACTGGACTCGAAAGATTCGTAATGTAATGTAAATAGTTCGACCCATAATGGGCTTCATTTTCCGCAACTCCACGACTAGCGCGAATTTTGCGTGACTTCACACATATCTTTGAATTTCTTCGCCGATATGTGCAGGCATCACGATGCTTTCCTTCACCGTAAGAGCATCGAGTAAATATTTTTCGTTACATAGTACAAAATAAAACATCCTTATATCATAAGAAAGTAAAAATATTCGAAAATATAATAAGGAACTAAGGAACTTGAACTTTTAAAGGATCCTTGCAGACGTAAAGCTCTCGCTGAATTATAACTTGATTCAATTAATTAGAAGTTGTAAAAGCTTTCGAAACGTTAAGTATCCTTGGCCGGGAAGTCGTAATTAAAGAGTTATCATTTTTATATCTTTGAATCTGAAAGAAATTATATAAATTATACTTTCTATGGGTTATAAAGATAATTTTAAAAATTACAGAATTAAATTTAATTTTAAAATTAATGAAATCTATACAAGTGCACAGAAGACAGGTGTCAAATGAAAGCCATTCCGTACTTCCTCCGCAGAGTGTGGTGCCGGAGGCCTAATTTTAGTCCACTTTCCACTTCCTTATAAGGAAATGATGGGAAATGGAAGTGTATTGGCGAGGGAGGGGACGCATAGGAAGAGGTATTATCCTGTTGCTGTGCGTCTCCCCCTCCGTAGATTAAGGGTAGGCAATGCATCTGCAATTGCAGTACGACTGCGCTGGGCAGGACATGTCACACGCATGGATGATTGTAGAGTTCCCAAACGCCTGTTGGAGAGTAAGCCGGATGGGCGAAGAGCACGAGGTAGGCCAAAGCTAAGATGGCTAGATGACGTTGAACGCGATCTTAAAAATATCGGCGTCAAGGGCTGGAAGCAAAAGGCCCAAAGTAGACTAACATGGAGAAATTTACTGGACCAGGCCCAGGCCCACCCGCGGCTGTAGTGCCTCTGATGATGATGATGAATGCATCTGCAGTTGCAGATGTCTATGGAGAGGGGTCGCTTCGGATTTTTCAGCGATGACCACCTGCTCGTTTGCCACTTTGTATTATAAAAAAAGTAAAATAAAATGGTTTGTATTTTTGTATGTTAATACATAACGCAAAAACTACTGGATTAATTTAGAAAATTCTAACACTACTAGAAAGCTACATTCTGACTGAGTAACAATTTAATACCGCATTGACGAAATTTTTAATAAACTTTTACTAAGTAGGTTTAGAAAAAAAATGCGTTAAAATCATTAACATGACACTCCGAGGAATATCGTCAACATTGAATGCATAAAAACTTACATGCATTGGCGTGTGAAAAATTCTGTCTGTTATGTAAAAAAATAAATTGTTCTAACATACTGTTTACTTTATCTACAAAATTGTTTAAATAATATCACAATAACATAATATTGTATAATAAAATTCCAGTTAATAAATCTGTCGTTATTCATAATTTATCTTCCGCTACTATAAATCCAATTAACCAGCTTTAAATTGGATAGAAAATATAAACGAGTAAAATAATTAAAATTGGATAACCAAGGATACATTATACTGGATGGAGCATTCGAAACCTAAAGTGAGGCATTTTAGTTGACCTCCGCAGTCTCTTATAGAGAAATGTCCCCCAGTGTTGTCCTTTACATTACCTTTGTCGACATAAAAAGTCGAATGTTACCTCTTTAGTCATATGTAAATAAAATTTCATAGTAATACAAAAAAGTATTACTAAAGTTTAATATTATAATTAATCATTTTTAAAACACTATTTAAAAAAATATAATAATCATAAAACAAAAATAGTATTTTGTAATAACTGTTTGGATTTTATTTGTTTTAATAAAATAATAAACATAAAAAACGATAATTATAAAACAATGTTTTAGTTTAATCTACTGGTTTTTATTACAATATTTTTTTTCATGATACTGGCAAAGATTTGATTTTTTATAATTTACGCGGCACGCTTATTGATGTCCAACTATGGAGTGCTCTCTCTATACATAATATCTCTTTGTGAATAACATTATGCAAAAGGTTATAATGGGCCATACATTATTAAAACGGAGCATGTTATTTAACCCATAGGGTTAGACAGATATGGCTTATTCATACTTTTTCAAATTAAAATTCATTAGATTCAGCATAAAGGTGTTATGGAAAAGGTTAATGTAATTTTTCTATATTCATTTTCTTTGCAATATTTCAACTCAAAATGGGTCCCTTCTGTATATACAAATACAATGATGAGTGTTGTTCTTTTACCACATTTTAGTATAAAAACCAACGAAATTACAAATTTTATTTATCACGTAAAGACGCGGACAAATCCGTGAGGCAGAGCTATTCGTTAATATAGCCATGTTTATATTCGGTCCATGCTATTTTACTTTATTTTATAAATGCAAAAGTAATTTTGTTTGTATGTCGGCCTTTCATAGTGAAACTGTTAAACTGATTTAAATATTTGGTACACAATTACTCTAAAACCAGAGAGAACATAGGCTATTTTATAATGCAAAAAAGGGTTGAAAGGTTAAGAAGTTGCGGTTGAAGTCGCAGGCAACAACTAGTATTTAATATCACCATATCAGTATTAAGCAAACGCTTATGCTACCACAAATATTAATATCCTTTGAAGTCTGGTAGAGGTAGACTTTAATTAAGTATATTTTAATATGGAAACTGCTTGAATAATCAGAGTACATGAGTTAAAGCAAATCAAACATACAATTTGTTTAACCTTTATTAATACTAGCTGTTGTGCGCGACTTCGTCCGCGTGGAATTAAAAAATATAGCCTATGTTATTCGGGGATAATGTAGCTTTCTAATGGTAAAAGATTTTTTGAAATCGGCCCAGTAGTTCTTGAGTTATTTCAATACAAACAAAAATACAAAGTTGCTCTATTTATAATATTAGTATAGATTTATATGATATTTTATTTTTTATTTTTTTATTTATATTTTTATATTTTTATTTATTATAGAGCGTCGGTGGCTCAGGGGTTTTAGCTCTTGA
>QDHC01007324.1:24513-38755 GCA_013186455.1 Papilio dardanus tibullus | reverse complement strand
TGCAGATTCGATGAAAAAGCGACAATGTCGTCGTTGTGACTTGTGGACGTTACTTAAGCTTAAGAGGCAGAACTACAAGTCGATCGTAGGATCTGTCGTTTTGATCTGAGTGTTGAGCCAAAATAAGATCGGATGAAAGATTGCAATTGAGTTGCGCATGCTTATAAGAATGTGTGGTGTGACAAGAATTAAAGAAAGAACGAATTTAAAGTAACAGTAAGTATATCTTAGGCTCAGGGGTTTAGCTCTTGGCTTGTAAACTGCAGATCCCGAGTTCGAATCCCGCTATGTACCAATGTATTTTTCGATTTTCATATGTACATATTTACCGGACGCTCTTAGGTGAAGAAAAACATCGTGTTGCAACCTGCACATATCGGCGAAGAAGTTCAAAGATATTTGTGAAGTCATTCAAAGTACGCGCTAGTCGTGGAGTTGCGGAAAATGGAGCCCATCATAAAAACTTACCTTTTTGTAGAAGTTCAAATGTGGCGTCTGTGATTGACAAATTGCGAAGCAGATTACCGCGATATGGTCATATAAACGGAAAAATTATGATATGCTCGCCGGGACCAAAGAATGGCTCTTGCTTATAGAGGTTTCTCGCTTATTCAGGTCTTGCGTATCCAAGTTTGACTGTATTGAGATCGAGGATGGCTTCAAAGCTAGAGGAACGTGAAAGAAAAGTTAGGGTGGTTAAGGATATTGAAAACATATACTTTATTGCATATTATGAAACTACACTTAAGTCGATTTTGCCTCGGCTCTTTAACTTGTAAAATCTGTAAATTATTAAGCTTTATGTTTATTTATTCAAAGAATATGAGGTAAAATTACAACGGGCTTTACTGGTATTTGGTCAGCTACACCTGGGGGGCTACCCATAGTACTTCTCGGTTAGCTTTATCACTGATGGAATCGACAAAAATGTATGAAACTGACATTGACATTCGATAAGTCATGTCGATGTCATGTGTGAGATTGCGAAGGTAAATGTCAGTTCCATACATTTTTGACGTTCGTTACAGAATCGTTTCATATCGAATGTAGTTTGAGTAGCCCCCCTGGTACATGTGTGTCATGTTATAGTCGTAATGAAGCGTTAACAGAGGAAGTATAATTGTTATGTTATCATGTATAGATTAAATATCTTATACTACAATATGAAGCGGGAACATTACACAAGAGATCGGCAACATCGTGTCACCTTTCCAACTTTCTGCCTGTGCTCTTCCTGAGCCCTGCCTCGTCAACCGTGTCGGCTAAATCTAATATAATCTAATCAATAACAAAATTCTACAATGAAGCAAAATAGCGAAACTATAACAAATGTAAACCATTAAATAAAAATAATTAACCCTTTGAGACAATGCAAATAATTTTCAGTTTTTAACATAAGAACAAAAGCACATCGTGAAAACTAAAGAAAATAGATATGGCGATGACTTTTCTTTTAATGTGTAAATCAAACTTACATGTGAATACGATCTTTTCACTAACATTGCTTCGAATTGCTGGTAATACGAATAAAATAACTTTCATGTACAATTGGTAATCAATGTTAAGGCGACAAAGCTTTTGTTTATAAAATCACAGACTTGTGTCGCGCTGACGATGTCGTCTGATTGACGGGCATGAACCGCTTTCTTAATAGTCCTCTTGATTGTTGTTGCTGCATCAAAGGCACCCTCCGTGCCGGTGACGCACGCCATATTGTTAAGTGTACCTCGACGGGAGGGCGCAAGCAGCCGGCAGAGCACGCTGCGTCGCCATCGACACTGACATTCAAAAAACACTTACATGTTTTTAATGAGACTTAATCTCACTTTACTAATATTTTTAATGCGAAAGTTACGATGGATGGATATTTGTTTGAAGGTACGTAGTTCGTTCTTGTAATAACCTTGTTCTTGTGTATAACAATATATGGAGCTGTGCCTTCGCGGTGCCCGAATGTGAGTCTTCACTAGTGAATACATTAGACGTCATCACAAATTACTCAATTTTTAAATCAAACTATTGCACACAAGCAATGAGTCATTGATATTATAAAAGCTAACATATCCGCCCTAGGTACCTGGAGACCTAGATGTGAGGTAGCGGGCGCGCGGCGCGCGGCGGCCGAGGCGCGGTATATAAGGTGCGCGCGCGCAGCCGCCTGCACTGTCCCTGCGCACCCTGCTCACTGTCCACTGTACTCTAGTTACTACTGTCTACTCCTCAATATGAAGGCTATCGTAAGTCACATTCTGGATTATATTCATTATAATTTAAATAAACGTAACTCAATTAATTTTGGTTTGTTCAAAATTATTTTTTCCAGCGGCAAGATACTCTCACCTTAGGTAAAAAAGACCTCGTGAAATGAAAATACTTAATTCACATCGAAAATCATTTACGTTAAAGCTGTGATTTTCATCACCTAATTAAGTTTTGTGATAGTCCCAAAAAACAAATACGTAACAGAATTAGTGAAAATCGAAAAGGGGAGAATCTATTGTTAGAACAAAGGAGCAGCATTATTGAGATGTTATTGTATGTGCAGGTGTGCGTGGCGGTGCTGCTGGTGGCGGGTGCGGTGAGCGGCGCAGAAGAGAAGAAGAACGAGAAGCGCGGCCTGCTCGGCCTCGGCTACGGCGGCTACGGCGGACACGGCCTCGGCTACGGCCTGGCCGCCGCGCCGCTCCTCGGCCACGGAGTTGCCCTCGACTACGGCATCGGCCACGGCATCGGCTACGGTCTGGGCGGCCACAGCCTCGGCTACAGTCTGGGAGGCCACGGACTCGACTACAGTCTAGGCGGGCACGGGCTCGGGTACAGTCTGGGCGGGCACGGGCTGGGCTACGGGCTGGGCGGGCACAGCGTGGTGGCGGCCGCGCCCCTCGTCAGCCACAGCGTGTACAGCGCGCCGCTGCTCGGCCTCGGCCACGGCCACGGCTACCTGCATTGAGCCTAACTCATTGAGCGCCATTAGCGCCACCTTCGGGGGAGCGTTGAGCGCCTGCTGTTAATTATGTTTTCTTGTATATATTGAAGGGTAATTGTGTGGGTCTTCTGTGCCAAATTTTGTGTCTGCTGGTGTCTATTATACTAAGTTCAATAAAAATTTAAAAACATATTCTACTCTTTGTTCTACCTTTAAATAAATTTTGAGTGTTTCGTGGCAGTTGCACAAGCATCTGTGGTTCCTCTGGCGTTGCAGATGTCCATGGGCGTCAGACCCAGTAATTCAGGCGATCTGCTGCTCGTGTGCCTAATTCTCATATAAAAAAGCTACACTCTGCTTTAAAACCAGCACCTGGATTTATCTCACCCACAAAAGCTATCTAACAACGATCAACACAAAACACGCAAAAAGTTTGTACTGTATATATAAAACGCATCTAACGCGTTCCACCTATGTTTGTTACTTCAGGACTGTGTTAACACCCAGTTTGTTCATTGGAGTTGTTGTTGAGGGTTGCGCCCTCTAAAACACTCATAACTATAAGATAATTCTTTAAAGATTTTCATGTTAAAACAAAACACAGACTTCAATTTATTATTTTATTAAAAGGTTTCAAGACGCATTTTTATAATGACCAGTTGCAATACCTGTTCCGTTCACAGAAACTACAAATTGGTTAAGGTAGACGTTTGGAAATGAATTAAGTAGTTAAATCCTTCGCAAAAAGTCGCCTTCCTTCCCATAACGCAATATCTAACGATGCCGTAGATGACGGACAAGATAAGTTGTGTGATTTGAGGTGGGAGATAACCGTTCAACGAATTGTCGCAACAAACAATATTGGAACGACATTTAATTTTATGGTCTCAGAATGGTGAAGGATTGGAGGCGAGGCAGGAGACAGGGCGCGGCGCTGCGCGTGTCCTGCTGGCTTGTGCAACGCTGCGCTGCGGCGGCCGGACCCAACCGCTACTCACATATGTGGAGCGACTTTGCTCAATTGCTCCCCGATCGTAGAACAACTTTCTCATTTATTTAAAGTACAAACGAGCGATTACATTGTGTAATGTGCTGCTTATTTTACTTAAATGTATGTATTTAACGACTGCGTGTCCCGCCAGCAGACAGCCCGCCGTCGCCGGCGCCGCCCGCTCGTAGACAACCTAAGTTTAATGCAAAATAAATACTTACTTACTATCTACACAATTTGAAGCTCGGATTTACTACATAATTGATTTTTAAATGCAATAACAGAGATGTATGAAAAATACCTTATATTTCATAAACAATCAACATCACATGCCGAAATACTTCAATTAATAAGCAAAACGATATCTGTAAGTACTTATTTATATTTTAAAACAAGTTGAATAATTTGCTGGAATTTATGATTAAGACAACTTGCAAAATGTCCTAAGTTACTAATAAAACATGTGCACGGGTCACAGGGATGCGGGGTGCGGAGGCAATGAGCGCAGCGGAAGCGGCTCGGCGCGCCGCAGGAAGTTGCCTCAGCGGCATTGCCGCCACCACTGACATTTGGCTCCACACAGAGGCCTCTACAAGCACAGTGCAACACAGGACATCACGACAACCTTCGTCATGGCTATGGCCACATTATTAACCGCCTCATTTGTAAGAATATGGTATCAGTAATATGGAGGGCCGCGTCGTCGCTAGTACATGTTGGAATTAATATAAACCAGCTAGGCTCGCGCTCCTGCCTCGCTATGTCACTCGCGAACTTACATTTGTCAATAATGTAAGCTAACATAGTATATGAGCGGTGGCCGCGGGACAACGCTCCTATGGAAACTTATCCATTCTCTTTTCGCCTTCGCGAAAATTTCCACTAGTCCCGTGTCGGCGCTCCCGATTCTCGTCCTCGTCACCGAATATTGCGTAATAAATGGATATGGGCGCTTTATTTACTGTTTCTTATTACTTTACAGCTAGAATTAAAGTATAATTCTAATAAAAAATGATATAAAACATAAACATAGGAGCGACAATTGGGATCATGCGATGCTAACATTTGCGCTTCAAACACATTAAGTTAACTATTCATTACTCACTTCTTGTCACATTGATGTCGAGAATTCCTTCACGATGACATTCTATTAACTTCATATTGTACATACTTGTACATCGATAGCAATCAACTACATAGTGTTGCTAAACTACAATCATACTTTACTTACATATTTAATGTTAAGTTGCGCTTACATTGAACTTTATCACAGAACAGCAACTTGCATAAAAATGTTAGTATACTTACTATGACTTGTAATATAAATATTAAGGTAGCAAGTGTGTATGGCAAAAAGAGGCGTAGTAAGGAGAGGTAGCGAGCGCGGTGCGCCAGCAGGTGCGCGTGTGAACGCAGCACGAGGCGCTCGCCGTACACTTTTTGTGCTCTTGTGCAAACAATTTGTCGCACACGTCCACACAACATAGAAAATTATTAACAATCAAAGTAATTGTTTATACACACAACGTAAAAATAAAACATGTCTTATAGGGAAAACTATGTAAGTGAAGAAATTAAGATTTTTTTAACAAAGTGGCAAACGAGCAAGTTGCTACCAGGATTCACAGAAAAATTCGGAGCGATCCCTGACCACAGACATCTGCAATTGCACATGCGTTGCCTACCCTTAATCTACGGAGAAGAGGAGCTCTTCATATGCATCCCCTTCCCCGCCAATCCACTTTCCTTAAAAGGAAATGATAGGTAGAGATAGTGGACTAAAATTAGACTTCCGGCACCACGCTCGTCAGACGAAACACGGAATAGCTTCCATTTGACGCCCGTCTTCTATGCGGTCGTGGTATTTCACCCGGCGAGCCGGACAAGTCGTGTGAAGATGTTAAAGCCTCTACCACTGTTAAATAATAAAAAGTTATTGTAAGCAAGTTAAGCTCAACGATAAGTACTTTAAAACTTGTAGCCGCTGACATTAGCCTCGCAAATATTTAAAGTATGTACATATAACACTGAGTATAAGCTTAATCACGTTTATTTTGATAAAATTACGTTTTACAAAAATTCAAACTTCATTAATATTCAAATATATTAAGTAATGGGAAGCCAAAATATTTATTTAGCGACCGGTTCACGGAGCGCGGCGCGGCACATCGCCGGCCGCTACTTAGCTTAACTTAGCTTAATTTTACTATGTAACAAGTAGTCAGGTACCCATTTAGCGGTCGTTATGTTATCTGGGACATGTACCCGCTTCACAATTCTTATTTCTCTTCTCTTCTGACTACTGTCGGAGTCAGTTCTCGTGCAATTCATTTACATAATTGTGCAAATTATTTCCTATAATTATGTCTCGTATGCCAATTTTATTAATGAGATAATACTATTTGGAATTTTACCTTCATAATTTATCGGACAGTCGCATCATTTCGATAAGATAATGAATACTATTTAATCTTTTGTTGCCTTTGATCATGCCGTAAGGGCCATCGTACAAAACGCTACGCAAATATACTTTTTTTGTCACTAAGCAACTTTCGCAATACAATCGAGTAACAAATATTAAGTATCCGATCAAACGATTTACTAATATACTCTACTAAAATGTTGTTGTTCGAATACATTTAGTTACCAAATTACTTGCTACTTGACTAAAATACTATCCAAGGCTTTACAGATGTTGTTGCACAGGCACGTGCAGCAGACATATTAGTTTGTTTTGTTTAAGCCAGACACGAAATTCGTGGATTTTGCGTAGCTTTGTGTACAACGGGACTAAGTTTAAAAAATGAGAAAAGTCGTTAGAAAGGAATTTGTAAAATTTGGAGATGTGGAGGATTTACACCTTAATGTTGTCGTTCGCAAGCGGACGCGGCGCGGCTCAAGGTCGGTCGGGACAGTCCGCACAGCGGCGCGCCGGGTTCCGCGCGTACGTCGACATCACATCTCATTACGATAACTACGTATGCTTATGTTCATAGGAAATTATTTGTTAACACTTTAAATAAATATTTTTTTGGTTAAAAGGTTAACGAAAGAACAAACTCCTACTACGACTGCGACTCTAGAGCGAACTGCTTTTACTACAAATAGTTATTTATTAAAAAAATCTACAAGTTTTGTTGTTGGCCGCGCGCCGCAGAACCCTGAATTATACCTACGATTATAAATCTTAATATTTATTTAAATGTATAAGGTCCAGTTTTTGGGCGCGAGTTTTATTTACTCATTATTATTATTCAGCCGGAGGCGTATTTAAGAGATGATGAGTGTCCACGTGTGCTCACATTATTTTAGTTTCCACTACGCACCGACCGCACGCATTCGCAACATGAAGTTCTTGGTGAGTTGCTATTCATTTGGTCCGGCCGCGGCTGCGTCTGGCCCCTTCGAACTCAGAATCAACAAATATTATTATTTATATTTATTACATGGTTGAAGAAAATGCCGTTTCAAGGTAAAAGGAAGCCGTTCCTTTAATTTAGTGGTTTTTAATAGAGTTCAGTGTAAGAAGCATTCAGCGCTGGAACGAGTATTGGCAGAAGTTAGCGCCCCTCTCGCATACTGAATATTGTGAATCCACTTCCGTAGAGGCAGGCTGTGAATTCTTTAGTCATTAAGTAAACATAGTGCTTTATGGTATATGTGAGTTTGATATAAAGAAGGCTCATGTGCGTGCGCGTTCGCAGGTGTTGACGGCGCTGGTGGCGGCGCAGCTGGCGGCGAGCAGCAGCAGTCCGGCAGCCGCGCGCGCGCCGCGCAGCCCGCATCTCTACAACAGCAACCAATACTACACGGTATGTAGACATTAATGACAAGACAGCTAGTTTGCAATAATATACTGGCAGGCGCTAACAACTTAGTGCAATAATATATTTTCAAGGTTTTGCTGCTTCACAATACAAGGCGCAGCTGGTGGATAATGTTCATGATTTATGTCCTCGTATTATTAGCAGTACAAGCTATTAAGACTAATTCTAAAATAACATGTATATTTTAACATTATCTTTTTTCTTTTTATTATTTGAGTTTATTAGATATTTTTATTTTTTAGCAAACGATCGATTTCATTATTTAAATATATCTGTCTTTATTTGTCGGTTGCAGTCGCCAGCGGGGTACGAGGTGTCGCCGCACTCGACGCTGTACTCCGGCCAGCTCTCCCGCGGCCTGTACGACTCTAGTGCCTTGTCGCAGTCGGCGGACGCCTACTACCGCTTGCCCTCTGCCGCCTCCTCCTCGTACTACCCTGCCTCGCAAGCTTACTCTTCGTACTCTTCCGCGCCTCGCGTGCAGTACGCCGTGCAGGCGGCGCCGGCTCACGCGCAGGTGTCTGCACCTGCCCTTTACACCGCGGAGCACTCGGAGCAAGCCTCCTCCTCCTCGCACTACCGGCTGCAGGCGCCCGCCGCACTCACCTACGCCCAGCCCTCCGTGCAGTACGCGCAGCCCTCCGTGCAGTACGTGCGGCCCTCCGTGCAGTACGCACAGCCCTCCGTGCAATATGTCCAACCCTCTTCCGTGCAGTACGTGCAACCCTCCGTGCAGTACGTGCAGGGCACCGCACAGTACGCGCAGCCATCCTGGAAACAGGGCTCCTGGACCGCCAACGACCCCTGGTGTTGACCTCTACATGTTTTATAAGCAATAAAATTATGTTATAATGTCTTTTACCTTTGTACCCTTTTGTATTATTTACTACGTTAATGATAGGAACAGTCTCAATTTCAAATTGATCGAGTGCTTAGTGAAATCAAAAATGATCATAGAATTCGTAAAGCGCAACATCTCAGTCGCCTTCTAAATAACATTACGACTTCTTTCATATTCATACTCCGCTTCCACTCCGGTTTCAAAATAAACATTAAGAGAAACAAGTCTCGTCTTAATTTAATTAATTATTCAGTGTTAATGATGTACAGAGAGACATTAACATTATAGGCGAATGTGAGATGCAGACGCGTCCGCTGACGCTCTCCCAGCGTGGGATCCCGATGGGAACCGCGATCTCATCTTTCACGCTCCCCGCCCGACAACTGCATGACTCAGCGGGGCATGTGCAGGTGACATCACGACCGACTGCATGTCTGCGACGTTTTGTTTTTATAAATATACATAATTAGCTTTTATTTCGTATATTAAAATTAAAGCGAAGTGAATTTAATATTAATTTATACAATAACATTAGCATCGTGTTGTGAGAGACCGGCTGAGATAACGATAAATGGAATTAATCCAACGACCATCGCGCGATTTTGAACAACATTGCGATGTTCTATTCATGTATTTTTTTTATATTATAAAGTGGTAAACGAGCAAGCGGCTACCTGGATTCGCTGGAATAGCGAAGCGACCGCTGCCCATAGTCATCTGCAATTGTTGGAGGAGACTCACAGCGAGAGGATAATTACTCTTCCTGTACGTCCCCTTTCTCGATATAACCACTTCCCCTTCTCATCATTTCCTTAAAAGAAAAGGATAGGAAAGGAAAGTGGACTAAAATTAGCCTCAGGCATCACACTCATCAGACGAAACAGGGTATTGCTTTAATTTCACGCCTATCTTCTGTGTATTTAAATGTAATCCGTTAGAAATTGTATTCTAATTATGACATACCTGTATTAACGCCGCGCCTACTGCTATATATAATTAATGTACAACTTCTACAGAGTGCACTCGGAAACTAGTCGTGTCATCTACTTCCAGCACAATTTTCTTTTTCCTCAAAGTCTTCTAAATACAATTCAAACTTTGAAAAAAATCACAACGAAATGTGTTTATTACCTCACAAGAGGGTATTTTGTTCCGTTTTCTCTGCGATCTTAAGTTTTATTGCTTCCAATGTTGAAGTAAAAATACCAAGAATTTTCAAATATTGTCAAAATAAAACTTTAAGTTGTACTTCTATGTAAAAATTAAATTAAATCTACGAGTATTTATGTTAATGATAAAATCTTGATGCAATTTAAAATAAGGATTATGAATTAAAAATAGTAAATACCTTCATCTTTGCACTTTCCAAGCGCGGTACAGTCGCGTGCGACGCACTTGTTACATCGTGCACGATCCCTGCAACGACTCTATGGTCTGTGCGTTAAAAGCTCCATTTATATTTTAACATTAACTTGTAATATATAAATAAATCTTATTGTATCTTGAAGTGTGACGGTCAGAAGTAGGTGGTAAGTAAATATGGGTACACAAACAGGAGTCGATTATTTTTATTTCATCAAAACGTCGATGGCAGCCTCGGTATTTATACGAGGAGGAGAATATTAGATTCGTTACCATGTCCAACGAATCTGTTCTGTATGTCCCAGGCGGGAACGGCGGCGACTGTACCTATTCATGAGCCGCCGCCGCCGCCGCCGCCGCCGCTTGGATCCTGTTTTCTAATAATACAAGCCACTGTCTATTATTACCCAAAAACATGTTTATGTCTGTATATAAAGAGACTTGTTTTTTTAAAACTAACTAAATCATTTCAAATGTTTTCGGTAGATGTCGGTTTTGTTACGCGAATAATGAACGTTCTGGTGAGTTCTGAAATTAATATTTACAAAATGTTTTTAAATTAATCCTCTTAAGCGAAATTGTCATTTTAAATACATATTACATAGAACTTGCAATCGTTAAAATAGATTAAATTCTTCTATAACTTTTATAAAATCGTTACGCGTCAATAATGTTTCAGGAAGTAGGTAGGTATCTGTCCTGTAAGTGAAATACAAGGCGTGTAAGCTCGGCGATCTAACGCCGTATTTATTTTTTGTTTCTGATAATGAATATCTGTTAGTAGCTCGTATATACCTACAATTTTGAGGTGGTGTGTGTCCCAGGTCATCCTCGTGGCGCTGGCCTCCAGCGGCCTCTGTCACCTGCCCGCCCAGCTGCCCGCCGGCCACCACCTGCCCGGCGAACACACCGTCTACATACAGGAGTCCACGGCACCGGTAACTATCTTATTACTGTGTCGAAATTTCATGTTGGAAACAGTACATGGATCTATTTCTGCTTAATAATTTTTATTATTCCGTATGTACGAACATGTACCTGTGTCGCGGGAACAATCAATAGTAGTAGGTGAAACTGAAGTTCTGTGTTTTTGACTGCTAATAAAGTGGTGTTTATATATTTTTAGCCAAAAACCGTGAGCCAGTACACGTCGGCGTCGTCGCCCTCTGCGGCAGGCACAGGCGGAGGGCTCTCCTACGTCCAGCCCACCTTCGCGGCGCCCGCGGGGAACTTCGGCTACGCTAAGACCGTCTCATCTTATCCATCGTTCGGCTCGTACTCCCGCAGCTACCAGTGGCCGGCGGCGCAGCAGACCTTCTACAAGCCGTCCACCTCGTACGTGACGACTCCCTCGTACTCGAGCACGCCGTCGCCGACCTACTCAACGGTTTACTCGACACCGAGATCGTCTACGTTCAACTCGGGCGTGTACTCGACTCCCGCGACGCCGGTGTCCAAGTACCCCGCGTCCTACTCGACGCCCACCGTCTCCACTTTCTCCTCGAGCTCCCCCTCATACTCTTCTTCTGTCTCTTCTACGGCCGCGCCTTTCGCCAAGGTCTACTCCACCCCCGCCTCGGTCACCACTACCTACCCCGCAGCGAGCGCATTTAAGAGTACGTTCGCCCCCGACTACAACGTTTACTCGACCGCCTCGCCACAACTTTTTAGAGATTCGTCCCGCCCGGTGGTTACGCAATTTTCGTACCCTGGTGTATGGACCTCGCAGGGAACATCTCGCAGCTTCTCTTCTAATGTAAATTCGCCCGTAACTATCCAGAAGTCGGCGACGTTCACCCCGGTCAAGCCGACGCTGAGCGCCTACGCGGACTCGGTGACGCTGCGCCCTCTCACCGGCCAATACAACACGGCCGTCAAATCTCTGGGCTCCCAGTATTCAACGCAACAGTCACAGTACTTCCCCGGCACTAGTGTCGTAGGCACAACGGTGTACACTAAGCCCGCTTACAAATCCTACTCGTCGCTGCCCGTCGCCTACTCTACGCCGGCGAGCTGGGCGTCGTACCCCACGGCGCAGTCGGTGCATCTGACCGCGCCCGTCTCCTACTCGTACGGCGTTCCCGCGGCGTCGCTCGGCGGCCAGTGGGCGGGCTCCTCGCAGCTTTCCTCCGCGTCGGCGTACAGCGCGCAGCCGTCGGCCTTCACCTACACGCTGCAGGGGGCGCCCCTCGCGCGCGAGTACCACACGCTGGAGGCGCCGCACGGGCTCTCCTGGAGCTCGCTGCCCGTCGCCCAGCAACACTATGTCTTATAGATACAACCGAAATGAGTCGTTATTATATATTATAATGTCAATTTATCTTTATAACATTGTTCTATTTGGTCAAATGACGGAAATATATCGTAATAAAAACGGTTAGTTAACTTCATAAAAAAATGTTATATGAAGCTACTCGTATTGTTCTGTAGTCGTAATCTTGATATTGTGATGAAAGTAAATGAAACTGATATTTATAAAGTCTGAAATAAAATGTGTTAATACGTTCATCTTTTTTATTTTCTTTTTATGTTTTAAGTCAATGACTTTGTAGGACACGCGTCGTAACCGCAGTGTCATTACGAGGCTACACATCATAAGTAATAAATGCAGAAGACTCCGCCGACTCCGCCGCAGAGACGAGTGCGAATGTAATATAAGGGATGACTCACGCTATACCGTGCCCCGTCCGTGCCCGCGCCTTCAGTGTGTCAATATAAAGTATATGATCATGCCCGAGCCGGACGAAGCACGGTCAACTATATTTTGTATGGACACACTGAGGGCGCGGGCCGGAATTTGGAACGGTGTAGCGATTAAGAGCGCTGAATGAACGAAACAAGGGTAAGCTTACAGCGATCGTAATGAGCGAGGGCGGTTAAAAAACCGCCAACGCCGAAAAAACGTCCGTGTGAATGCAGGCTTACAGTTTACAATATCAATTATTGTATTACAGTATCCAATATGTGCTTACACACATACCTTGTTGTTGCACTCACAGTTTGCGTGTATTGTCTATTATAATACTTAGAAAGCAATAACTTACATTTATAGTACCTACTTAGTTATATTAGAATTGTCCCATTATGTCTCGCTGACCGCTACTTAACCGCTACCAAACCAAGATTTCTAAACGTATATATTTTTTTAAACTGAGCAAATTAATATAACTGCCTACTTAGAATATTAATATGATGTTCGTTAAGGAGATACCGGTTCAAAATATTATTTCGTAACCGCGGAATTAATATCGGAAAGGTGTAAAAGGTCGTTTTGAACTGAGATATTTTTTTTTTACATTTATTTTAGAATGAAGGCGACCAATAGAACGCGTATTTTATTATAGAAGACTAGCTGTTGTGCGCGACTTCGTCCGCGTGGAATTAAGTAAGCTATGTTACTCGGGGATAATGTAGTTTTCTAATAGTGAAAGATTTTTTGCAATCGGCCTAGTAGTTCTTGAGTTATTTCAATACATACAAAAATACAAAGTTTCTCTCTTTATAATATTAGTATAGATAACATCAATAACATTAAAACATTATAAATAAATAAAAATAGCCCATGTTCTTATGTATCTACAACACAAATTATTTACATATCAAATGTCGATCTATTTAAAATAGGTAAAGTCCAGCTCGGTAATTTCTTTTTTTATTTTTTATACAACACAAAATATACTGGTAATTATGGAATTTTGTATTTGTCGCACGCGTGTTCGTATATAATTATTACTAAATCTAAAATTATAATACAATAATTTACGACTCTTAAAAGGATTTTAAAGTTATCCAAAAACGTAGTTTCAAGATCATGCATTAGCTACAGTTTGCATCGAGGTGGTCGAGTCGAGGTACATATCATTTAAATCTCTTAATAAATTAAATAAAAAACCACTTAGTTATGATAATAAGTGCGGTTGAGACGGGCAGGGGACAGGCGGGCAGGGGACAGGCGGGCAGCCGGGCAGGGGACAGGCGGGCAGGGGACAGGCGGGCAGCCGGGCAGGGGACAGGCGGGCAGAACGGAACAGAGCTCTATACGATTTGTATTATTATAATAAATCCGAGGTCGCACCTCGCCTCATGTGTCTGATGGAACTCATTGATGACGTTTGGTTATCAGGCTGACCGAAGCTAATTTATTATTTTTTATTATCACGTAGAAAAATTACAGATTATTGAATATTGTTCTAGAGAGAATTTGAAACATCTAATATACTGTTAAACGAAATAAATAAAGATTACAATTTAAAGCTACTTATAAGTTTCATAAAACTAATGTGTCTTTAATTACA
>QDHC01007314.1:327053-337311 GCA_013186455.1 Papilio dardanus tibullus | reverse complement strand
ATACCTCTATAAGCGAGAATGATTCTCTGGTCCCGGGGGACCTTCAAAAGCAAACCTGATTAGAAAGAGACGTCTATACGCGAGACAAATGTCGCGGTAGGTTCGACTTACTTTTCGAATTTACTATTTGAGTTTAATTATAAATGCACTTTCTTGATTAAATTTGTACCTTTTAATTATTGCGAATGAATTGCATTTTTATTTTTTTAATTTTTAAACGTATTACTAATAATATATGGAGATAGAATTCATAACTTTCATATCAAATTTCTAGAAACTTGATTCTCTAATATCGTCCTAAGTACTATAATTATAAGGACTATAATTGTTGGTACACATTAGCCAAGAACACAACACCATTTCTACGTCTAGTACGTGATTGTTATTAATTACTTAACAAAACTTTTCCATAAACACGTATATAATATCCATGTCAAATAAAATTAAATTGACGTATAAACGTTCAAAAATGAACCTTAATGCACTGTGATAAAGATCATTATAGTTTTTGGGTTCTAAATTCAAATGTAAAATAATCCTTCTGGCGTTCGAAATAAGATTCATATTTGCATATTAGTTGTAAGATGGGTATCTTATGTCCTCTGAGCTTAAGTAGGCATCGAATTTAGCTAATTTTAGTTTGCAAACGATCCTCGACGCCTGTTTAGGTCATGACTAAGTAGGAAGTCTAGTTTTATTATCTCAAAGTTAGTGCACAAAATTATTTCTGGTTTATTTAGTCTTTGTCCTACGGCTTCATTAGACCGATGTCACACAAAAAACGGCTTTCTTTTTTATCGCGAACTCGGTCTAATGAAGCCTAAGGTAAGGATGAAACATAAAACTAACTTTAGATAAATAATACTGGCCACCAAATTGTTAACTAGTCGGTACCGTTCACCGAAAATTACACGTGAGTTTTAGCCGTTATAAATAAAATACTGGCGACTACTAAAAAATAGCTGTATTTTTGTCTCCTTAAAACCTCGTGGTAATTCACAAAATTTAAATTTCGAATTGGTAACATTATTGAAAAACAATGATGACACAGCGAATTGATGCCACAATGTAAAAAATAGGGCCAAGAATATATTTCATACAGTAACTGTAGGGTGACATTGATAATTAATATTTTATGGACATTAAATAGTTTAATTCCGCATAACTTCAATATCCAAATAAAATTAATTTAAAATTATTTTTAAACAAGAATCGCGTATTGCCTAAAAGGACATATTTTAATTTAATAAGTTACCAAAAAATAGTAATACATTGTTAAGACCTTTGTTGGATAAGAAACAAAATAGATACATTAAGAGACAAAACCAGTAGATACCTAATTTTGGAGGCATAATTTCCTTATAAGAAAATTATAGGAAGTGGAAGTGGATTGGCGGGGCAGGGGACGCATGGTAGGGGATATTATCCTCTTGCTGTGCGTATCCTCCGTAGATTAAGGGTAGGAAACGCATCTGCAATATCATATGTCTATGGGCAGGGGTCGCTTCGGATTTTTCAGTAAATCCTGGTGGCCACTTGCTCGTTTGCCACTTTGTATTATAAAAAAATATATATTTAATTTGACAGTCTGGTTTTAAAATTATACGTTTCAGATTTATTTGTTTGATTTTTTTGTATATTGTAGTAATAACTGGACATGGTCTTTGCAATTCAAGGTTGTGCATCGGAATGTCTCGGATATGTTTGTTGCATGTGCAACCTTCGTGTATGACTCACCTGTCAAACTTTCGCGGGCAAAAAAAGGCGCGCAACAATGTCGGTACGGTGCACAGTGCGTTCCGAATCACAATGAATTATTATTACTTTTTTTTATTTATCTGTAACCGGCGTCTTAGTGGCCAGTTTTATTTATAGAAATCTACAATTGGACGATTAAAGTTGATGATATTACTTTTTTTACACTTTCTCGCTCTTGCTATTGTGGCTTTTGTTGCTATTTTTTACTTATGTTTTGTATGAAAAATTTCTACTGTAATGAGTAGGAATTTTATTTGAAATCTACCGAAAAGTATATTTTAACTTTTTTGCCTAGAAAATATGTGATTATTAATATCATTTGGTTATGTAATTAACATTGCACATTAACCCACTTATTCCGAAAAAAGTATAAAGTATTGCGATAAAAGAGGACCAATAAGTCATCGATTGTACGATACTGGGGGACAGTCGGAACTAAATAAGATAGACCAGGGGTCTAATTAGACCAAACTGTGTATCATAACAAGTACCAGGAAATAGTATTTTGGTATAAATTTTATGAATGTACCAAACGTAGAAAGTACAATAGTAATAACGCTGATTCTCGTTTCGGAATAAACCGGTAAGAATTTTAGCTCGTTTCTTTGGCTATTTGGAGAAAATTCTTTTACGCAGTTTATGTGGAAGTAGGAAATCATATCCATTACTTGAATTATTTGTTACGCAATTCTTTTACATCAAAAAAAATATATTATAAAACATAATTCCACAGATTATGCAAATACAATAACGCTTCGTACAGTTTGAAGGTGCCATATTTTGCGTTCAACAAAGTGAAAAAAATACTTTTTAATAAGTATTCAGTCACAATTTATTGAAGTTCAATTTATATTCATTACAGATTTGACCCATAAATTATAATATTGTTTGTTTCTATATAACCGCCATGTTGACAGCGGGAGTCGGGGGCAACGATCTCTGGCTGTATGACTCAACGTACATTGTCGTTGCTACGGGAAGCTTTTTTAAAAAAATAAAAAGCGTTCGGATAGTAACGCACGTTTTGACGTTTAAGCATAGTTCAGATTGCCTTACTATTTAGTAATAAATCTGTCCGAAAACAACATTTTAGTAGAGTACATTAGTAGCAGTTCAGCCTTGTACGTATTAGGATAGTATTTTAGTCGAGTAGCAAGTATCCGAACAAAAGATTTACTAATCTATTCTACTAAAATGTTGGGACACGTTTAGTTACTAAATTACTATACTAGTGCGTAGGTTTAGGCTTAAAAGAGTCCGAACGAGTAAATCCTTTGTTCGGATAAATGCTACTTGCTACTGGACTAAAATACTATCCTGGTGCGAACAAGGCTTTAAGCCTAGTCGAGTAGTAAGTAAAACGTGTGCGAACAGCAACATTTTGACGTAGGCTAGAAAAACGTTTTAGTCGAGCCAATCCATTTAAGATTACAAAAATGTCTTTTAATATTTAATTTATTTAACTTTGTTTTTGGATCTTTACAGTCAGCATCAAATGTGACTTTTCTATACATTTGTAAGGTTATTATTACTTCAGCTTTACCCTCCCTGTTGTGTAATATTTGACAGTTAAAAAGAAGCACTCATATTGAGGGGTTGGAAATTAATAGATGCGGGTTACCCCTATTTAATTAGTTTTGTTTCTATATTTATTCCCCTATTATTAGTAAGTTTACTATAAATACTTGATGGGAATATATCAGTAATTAAAATCTCGCTCAAAATATAATCACGAACCGATTTATTCCGAAACGAGAATCAGCGTTATTACTGTTGTACTTTCCGCGTTTGGTACATTCATAAAATTTATTACAAAATACAGAACATCCTTGTTCCTGATACTTCTTATGATACATAATTTGGTTCAATGAGACCCCTGGTCTGTCTTATTTAGTTCCGAGTGTCCTCCAGTATCGTATAATGGACGGCTTATTGGTCATCGTTTATCGCAGTAATTTTTTTGGAATAAGGGGGAATATGTCTTTAAGGATAAAAAACTGTGACGAATACCCTTAACAAGTTTCTTACAATTGTGTTAATTATGTCTAATTCTAGTCTTTATTATTTTCTTTGTCTATTAAGTCACGGCACCCATAAATTAAACGGTTAGTTATTTATTAACCAATCTCAAGTTTAAGCGCACAATGACCATTCAAAATTGAACACAATGTCCGGGCCAAAAGACTCAATTTGCGGTCAAGTACGGTTGAAGTTAATGACGGAATGACCAAATGTTTACGACACCTGACCCATATTTAAATACAGTGTTTAGCTTTTACTACAAGCTGTTGATCGCGACTCTGTCCGTGCAGAATTAAAAAACAATAACAGCTTTATTCCGAAACGAGAATCAGCGTTATAACTGTTGTAATTTATATGTTTGGTACATTCATAAAAATTATTCTAAAATACAGAACATCCTTGTTCCTGGTACTTCTTTTGATACATAATTTGGCCCAATGTCTGCTCTATCTTATGTAGTTCCGAGTGTCCTCCAGTATCATATAATCGACGACTTATTGGTCCTCGTTTATCGCAGTACTTTATACATTTTTTCGGAATAAGGGGGTAAGTCTTTCAAATTAAGTTCTACATCCCTGCTTTCATAGAGATCCATTGAACCGTTCTGTCGATAACATCAAACATCCATCGTAACTTTAGCATTTAAAAGAAGTAAGATTTGTTATAAGAAAAACGCTTAGTTTTTTGTAATATATTTATGACGTCATATGGCATAACATAGATTATATTATATCCTTAAGAATTTGTGACAAGGTAAAACATCTATGACATAACATGAGTCACCAAAACTTGTAACCCACGCGGAAAGGTTACGTACCTCTGAAATACCAGCAAGAAATTATCATTCTTATTACAAAAGCGATAAGGATCAAGTTGGTGTACTTTATTTAAATAATGTATTTATGCTGATGGATGTGCAGAACCAATTTACATGGAGACCATACTTGAATAGACAATTACTGTCTCTGTTTTTGTTTTTGTAATTTAATCTTTAATGTTTAAAACAAAAGATGTATTTTTCCTTGCATGTAATTCTAGTGTTTTATTGTCTCTTATGGGGGGTAATAATAAGGGCGATTTTAGCTTGTATATGTTTAAAACAGGACGTATATTCAGAGCACAGGCATGCTAGGTTCAGTTAGTTACCTTTAACTATTAAATGGCGTGAGAAAGAAGTTCAGTGTTTATTCATTGATTGCTCATAGAAATAAAGAATTAAGACAGGACATGATGAACTATTTTTGTTCATTGGTCGCATATATTAGGGCCATAAGAAACTTACTTATGACCCCTCTGTAACAATATATTTTATTCTCTTCCTTATCCTTATCTTTACATAGTATAAAATAATAACGCTTTTTTAAGTTTGTTCCTATATATGCTTTAAAACTACGCCACGGATTTTGATGCGGTTTTGTTTTATAGACAGAGTGATTCATAAGGAAGGTTTTCATGTATAATACATTCACAATAAAGTAGAGTAACACTGATAATTTAGAGGTTTTTAATATGATGTCGTAAATTAACACATTTTTAGCGCTTACATTGGAAACATTATACCGATTTACACCCGTGCGAAGCCGGGGCGGGTCGCTAGTTGTTTATATTACAGGATATGGTTCTCTGGTAACCACATCCTGGTTACGGGAACTATGGGTATAGAACAAATACGACATTCGAGAAGGGAGAGAAACCATTTTAAAATAATAAGATAAGGATAAACAGACACAAAGTCATTTTAACATACATAAAACTAATTTACTTTACTAATAATATAATTAAATGGATGGATCTTTATTTTAACCGTATTTCCGAAACCGCTTAATGGATCACGATATGCGCAGATGTAGACATAGCTTGGGAAAACATATAGGCTATTATGACGATCAAGTTGCGGGAGACAGCTAGTAATATAGTTATCACATTGCAAGTGGATTGTCGGGGGAGGGGACGCATAGAAAAGGTATTATCCTCTTGCTGTGCGTCTCCTCTTCCGTAGATTAAGAGTAGGAAACGCAACTGCAATCGCAGATGTCTATGGGCAGCGGTCGCTTCGCTTTTTTAGAATCCAGGTGACCACTAGCGTGTTTGTCACCTTGTAATATAAAAAAAAGTCAAAAATAAACACAAGTAAAATGATGCAAGATTCGGTATCCAAAAGTGAGCCAAAATAATTTCAACTGAGTCAAGTAAAATGTAACAAATGCCCGGATTACTTCCTCTAAAGTGTAATTACATCGAAATCTGGATAGTATCCAAGAAACTACAATATATGAGACAGTATTATACTTGAAGGCGTATTGCCAACATTTGAAAATTGTAACACATTAACCATAGATAGATTTAGATTATAACGAAAAAAGGTGCCTGGTAAGACAGATAAATACACACAATAATTAAAAAAAAGCAATAGGTTGTTTCCAATATATTAAATTATCTGTTCGTCACTTCGTCCGCCTGGAATTAAAAAAATATAGCCTATGTTACTCGGGAATAATGTAGCTTTCTTATAGTGAAAGAATTTTTGAAATCGGCCCAGTTATTGAGTTATTACAATAAATATAAAAATACAACGTTTTCCTCTTTATAATATTAGTATAGATTAATAATTAACCTCTTCCATGATTATGCATTTTACTTTTGAAAAAAATTCTCGCTAACCTGAGTCATTCTCGACATAAAATGGCCGTGCAATAAAATCAAAACGGCACTTAAAACTGCACACAATTCAAAGAAAAACAATATTTCTTGAGATGATACGCGTAATTAACTGGGTCATTTTAATTCGAGCATAGAGATTATAAATAGGCGTCTATTTTTCGCAAATCACCAAGGCCAACGTGTAGAGACGACCGCATTTTGTTTTTTTGTAACGTTTCAAGATGGCCGGATGCGGGATGCGTTCGGAAATGGATTATTTTTTGACGTAACAAACATATGTTACGAAAGGTGTGTTGAATTATGATCAATAACGTTTACATCGTAAATGGATATTTATAGATAAGGAAAACCATAGTAGATTCTGTAATATTAATATCTGTTTTTTCATCTAATAGTCTTACAAAAAATGGAAGCAAAATTAATTCTACATGGTCATTTTCTTCACAATTTTCATGATCGTTAATTAAAAACAATTAAACTACGTGGCTGGATATCCAAAGATAGAACTAAGTAATACCTCAAAAAAGAATAGAAATTGAAAGTTTCGTGTTGGTGCGGTTTACCGTTTGAAAGCATAGAGTAAAAACATACAGATACAAAAAAATATATAACATATGGCCAGTAACACACCTACGTAAACAAAAAAACCGTTGCGTACCTGTTTCTGAACATAAATTAATTTAAGTAGACTACAACAGGTGGAAAGGCGCGGCCCTAGTTCGAAAATATTTACAGTCTGTATTCAAATTATATTTCAAAGTAATTTGAACCTTATTCCTAAACGATAGGGTACATAATTCATTGTAGAAATAGACAAGGTGTGTTAATGCTTTTAGCATTCGCAATTCAAATATGGAATTTAACATTTTGTTCGAAATAAATGTGTTTGATTCATCACATAAATTCTCTTTTATTCGATTTTGAATTAAGAACAAATGTTTTTTTTTTGTTTATAATTAAATTGTCAAATGCTAGAGCCAGTTCTGCCGGTTCACTTTTTGTTTAGTTTATAAATAAATGAATATTGAATTAGGTAAAATCAGACTTAGTATCTGGCAACACTGAGTTCGTTCAAGATCAATACCGTGGGAAATAAACGCATCGTTTCTATGCTTTATGTTTTTTACGACGAAGTTTTAGCATTCCTGTGCACTTTTATAACAATAGTATTTTATTTTATGCAATTTTATTATAAAAGGAATATAGATTAAATATTATAAATCACTTTTGATGACTATTTTTTCTAATAATTGAATTACAAAAATAGACTGTATTTATAGTATTTTTATAAGGTGATCGGGGAAACGGAAGTCAATTATAATACGTTTGGTTAGAATTTACTTTAACAAGTAAATATATGAAGAAATTTATTAAATTTCCAAGAAAAGAATAAACGAAATTTATTATCACAAACAAGGATAGAATAAGATTTTATCAATATTAAAAGCTCTTTAAAACCTCGTCGATAGAATGAGATAGAACGTACAAAATAACCATATCTTTATACGAACAACAAGGACCACTATAGTTTCATTTACTTCGATTCTACTTTATCGGTTTGTCTCTTTTCCGCTTACGCTTATAACTTGAACTGTGGCGTATAAGGCATAGGGTATACACCTGTCGATGACGTCACATCCGGCCATTGTTTGCCCTTTTGTAAGGGACAAAGTCCCTCAGAAAAAGGGACTCTTAAAAGTTTTACTTCTATTGTTTTAACAAATAAATAAAAGAGTTCGATTTTGTGGTGATATGAAAATAATGTCTTGTTTTAATTTTAGTCAATTTATTAGTTTTAAAACTGCCCATATCAATATTAAATATAGTCAATGTTACTCAGGGATAATGTAGCATTCTAATAGTGAAAGATTTTTTTAAATAGATCAATTAGTTTTTGAGCTTATTTGTTACAAATATTAAAAAAATATTAATGCTTTTGGAAATCAATTTCCAAGTTTTTTTTAAAGGAGCGAATGACGATATATGACTTTACTTCTAATTTACTAGACTTTAACTAAATGGCAAATCAAGTAACAATTAAAGCAACTATTCAGGAATGACGGCTATTTGACTATACGAATAGATTGTGACTTCTCAAGAATGACTACAGTTCACCAAGACGTTTGTCTTCTGTCTCGAAAGAGACTGCTCCGAGTAACTGCTCAAGCTATCCTAAGAAGTCTCTCATTTGACTATTCTCAGCACTTCTACTATTTCCTACACTTTTTTCTTTTTATTTTAAGTATTGTCAGCATTCTTTAGAAGCTTAGATGAAACCAAATAGCTGTATTCATTTTTTTTTATATGAGAAGGGGGCAAACGAGCAGCGGATCGCCTAAGTTAGGTAATCCGACGCCCACGGACACCTGCAACGTCAGAGGAACCGCAGATGTGTTGCCGGCCTTTAAGGGACGAGTACGCTCTTTTCTTGAAGGCCCCTAAGTCGTAAATTCATTTGCTCATAAAACGATGTTATAGATAGGGTTGCCATCAATACAATAATTTAAATACATTGTATTTCCGATGTTGCTATATACTTGCTCTTGACCTAATTAATAATATACTCCAATCAATATCGCACGGTTTTGGCGAAGAAGGTTAAAAGAGTCAAGTTTACAGATGTAGCAAGAAATTATATTAACATAAATGGGTTCCGTAACGAAGATAGATATAAGATAAATTGCGTAAGTGCGTAAGGAGCTCATAAAGAAAATTAATTGGTTTATAATATGTGTTAAAATGTCTTTTGTTATTAATTTAATCATTTGAACGATTAATTAATCTATTTTTAATGTTATAAAATGCTTAAAATAGAAATAAATAATTGATTCATAAGTTTTTTTTATTTAGTTGGCATAATACAATAAAAACTTTTACACCAATTGTTTGTAAAAGTTAAAAAATGATGCTTTTTATTTATTAAAAGTAGTTTTGATATGTGTGCTTATTTTTTGATGATTTTACATACTCTATTATTGCTATAGATAATAAAAAAGGTATATTATATTTTTCTGATTGCGGAACTCTAATAAAAAGTTTTCCGATTATGGCAACACAGATGTGAGTCACAACTGACTCAACGAGAGTTATTCTTGTGATATCATACGTTTTATTTATTTTATTCGATCATCAGATGTTTTAAATTATTACTTTTAGGTTATAAACTTTAACTTAGTATATTACAGTCGAATCTGTCTCGCTTATAGATGTTGCTCTCTAATCCGAGTTTGTCGCTTATTGAGGTCGTCGGGACAAGAGAATGTCTCTCGCTTAGAGAAGCCTTTAGCCATTTTACTGACAGAAGTAACCGTTAGCAGCGCCCTTTACCGGGCTAGACATCCTTGACTATATTGCAGTCTCTGTTATGTCAAAGAAAATGAAATGGATGGCGATAAATGTTACTGCGGTGGAGTTCTGCGGTTAGTTGTGATCGTATGACGGCCTAAATATTTTAGGAAGCCATAGAATTGACTTGGTTATTTAGCTAGGACGTCCTACACGACCATAACGTTAGGTGTTACTATGAAATAATAATTTAAAAATAAAATAAACGACAGGTAAATACGCAGTATAAAAATTACAAAGCGTTTTTTCAGCATCCTTTTAACTATAACTATTGTATAATGTTATACAAAGTGATTACTTTTTAATATGATCTGTTACTAGTTGTTGTGGGCGACTTCGTCCGCGTGGAACTAAATAATACAAACAAAAATACAAAAATGCAAAGTTTCTCTCTTTATAATCTTAATATATAAATCTCGTGTCACAATGTTTGTCCTCAATGGACTCCTAAACCACTTAACCGATTACAATA
>QDHC01007314.1:264349-278644 GCA_013186455.1 Papilio dardanus tibullus | reverse complement strand
CATGGTCTTTTAGTTATGTGATTAACGTTCGTTCGCTTGCTTTCTAATAAAAATCCTTGGGAATCAGGCACTTAAAAATTGATAAAAAATATTTGAGAGGGTAGTCTTAAAATGTAAATTATAGGCAAGGTCGTCCAACTCTTTAAATCCAAATCCTAGGAAATCTAAATTTTCTTCAAGTCGCTATTTAAAATTAAACATTATAAGTAAACAAACTAGGCTAAAAAACGGGTCGGTTAAAAGACGACCAAGCTATAAAAAGCTCGGTTGAAAAACGACTTCGCCATAAATAACTCGGTTAAAAGAGGACGAGGCTATCAGTTGCTCAATTAAAACAAAAATCAAATAAACAGCTGGCTTAAAAGTTGACTTCGCCATACTCGACTAAAAGACGACTAAGTTAAACATAGTTCAGCTAAAAGATAACCAAGCTATACAAATGGCTAAATTAATCGACCAGACTATAAGTCGCCCGGCTAAAAGACCATGTAGCGATCTCCCTTGCCTTGCGGGGCGCGTTGCGCCGGTGTGACGTGTGTGGTGTTGGCAGCGCTCTGCGGCCGCCGACTACCTGGTGCCCAAGCCGCCGCTGGACGCGCCATCCGACCCCAGGTAATCACCAACGACCAATTTGAACCTGGCATTGTTCCATAGTTCGTACTTCTAAGCTAAGACCGGTCTTAACAGAGGTCTGATTTTGAGATTATCGATTATTAAAAAACTATATTTTAAGCAACAAATGCTCTCATATGTAGTTGTGTTGTCGATTATAATTTGATTCCTGTTGTTCTGATTAGATCGGACTTTCTCAAGTTATTTTTTTAATATTTAATTTATATCCCGGTTCAAAATGGCCGTCCGACCTATTCTACCTTGTATTATTTTAATTACCAATAACGCTGCATAGTACAACATCATGGTAATTTTGTTGCAGTATTAACCTGGTCACACTTAAATGTCATTAAATTATATCATCTGTAAATATATTCAAAAGAAAAAACTTTTTCAATTATCATTTATAGTACAATCTTAATTCCTTTGGCTGCATTGATATGTGACTATAAAAAATATTATTATCTAAACTTCCTCATTGCATTTATTTATAACATCAAGTAACTTATTTTCTAAAACACTGTTGGGCTGAGACCTACACCATTTATTAACTTTATGAATTTTGCTGATTTCTGGGTGCATTATAAAATATTTTTAAATTTAAAATTGAAGCTTAAAAAGACTAATCATCTTAGAGTTGCGTATTTTTCTTCGGATTGTGAGGAAATTTAGATTTCAATAATCATGACCACAAAGTTACCATTGCATTTAATTTGCATGATTAGCGAACCTATACCATACCATTCATGAGTTAAAACCAAAAAACAGCTAAATACCTAACTTAAAAAATAACTAAATTAAAAAATACTAAGTTAATAAACTAGACTGTCATAAAATAGACATTGGGTTGCCTAAAAAATTACAGCAAAGAACCAATTCAGTAGCTTTTGAGCGAGCATAAAATTATAGCAAAATTTGCATGACTTTATTTTATTTTTATTTTCAACCACAATTGGCATCTTTCTAAATCCATAAATGATTCTTCGCTTTTTTGCTGGTAGAAAATGAAATATTGCACTGACAACACTGAGAAGTGTCAAAAAGGGACGGTTTATTGACAATTTGTTATAGCACAACGGATCCGGTGACGGCTCATAGCAAACAGCCGATGGCAGCGCCGGACCAGCCAGAAGTAGAGGATTCACAATATCTACCTCTTCTGAAAGGTACGTCAAGTCATTTCAGACATAGAAAGCTTAAAACACTTCATTTTATCCTTGATATGTCTTAACCTATAAAAATAGCTCTAGAACATTATACACTCAAATTAAAAAAGACAAAAGATTAAAAAAAACTTGTATAGCACTTCATTTACATTAGAATTAGTTATATTTTATGATTTTCATAAAGATTGTAATACTCAAAATTACTACCAATATTGTAGCATCACAAGAATATGGCAACATTCCAATGGCGTCGCGGGGCGGCGGTCGTCGAGGCGACGGCTGCCCTGCTTCCGGCGCAGAGACGCGGACAAACACAAAGTTTCTGCCGTCTAATTCTACTGACAGGTAAACCACAGACCATAAAACTGACATATTGCTCACGAAGAACCACTGTGGGCGTTTAGTAGCTTCTATTTTTTTCTTAACAGATTGTTAAGCTCGATCGAAGTTGCGTCAGTAGACGACGACAGCGCGTCTGAGACAGACGACAAGCCTGTCGTCTGGGAGACGTCCTTCACCGAGCCGAGGCCCAGTAATACTGCGGACCTCAAGCCGAACGCCGATAATGGACCCGCCGTGAGTAATCATCGAAATAAGACTACCCACCCTCTAATACGAGAAAGAGAGACAATAGGAGTAGTACATCCTTTCTTCTGTGCGTTAAGCAACGCATCTACAACCTTTTAACTTATAGTCTAATAGCTGTTGCACGTGACTTCGTCCGTGTGGAATTAAATAATATAGCCTATGTTACTTGGGGTAAAGTAACTTTCTAATGGTGAAAGAATTTTTGAAATCGGCCCAGTAGTTCTTGAGTTTTAGTATAGATTGGCACCAGTTAGTGTAAATTAGCGAAACAGAAGGTGCCTTACTCGTTTTCCATCTTTGTACTAAAAATAATTATTTCCCATAGGTTGATAAGCTGATAAGTATAACACCGACTTCACCGAAGCCTCCAGAAAACGCATTATCCTTAGCTATAGAAGCTGATGTCATTGAAAAGAACCACAAAAATAAATTATCAATAGAAAAGAAAACCGCACCAGTCGCGTCACCAGATCCACCAAGAATCAACGCGTGGCCAAGTAAAGAACCACCTAAATTAGTCCCCAAACCTAAACCGCTCTGCCTAGACGCAGCACAATTGGAACAAAATCTAAACGCACTAAAGAAAAATAGCGGTTCAGTAAACTTGACGACAATGAATATTCTACCACCGTACATAAATGTTGTTACCCCAAATAAATTTTCCGAATCGAAAACGATACAAATCGATCCAAAAAAGGCGATAATACACGATCTACCAAAAGAATCCGAAAACAAAGATGAGAAATGTAAATTGAAACAATCAAATTCTGCAGCCAGTTTATTAAACGGCCCGTTGACAGATTTGCCGTACGCTGACAGTGACAACGCGTCATCGAGTTCAGGAAGTAATGGTGTGAAAAAGATTAAAAACTACGGAGAAGTCGTAATCGGTAACGGAAAGAAAATAATGAAACAGGGTAGCAACGGCGGTGAATATATCGGTGAATCGGAAATCAGTTGTTAAAATCGATTAAAAATCTGTCAGTTTGGTTGTGGTGTTTACCTGGCGCTGCCACGGACACATGTGACATTTTATAATTTAGAATAGTTATAACCGTTGTAAATAACGTTTCGGACGTAATAATTATATTTAAGTGTATGGATTTATGTGAGTAGTTTATGTATTTTTATCGATGATATTGTACAAAATGTTTTTATTGATGTAAAATAAGAATATTTATTTATTACCCTATGGCCTCATTAGTCCGATGTCACGCTAACAATCTTCGTTTTTTCCGCGAACTCTGTCTAATGAAGTCATAGAGTAAAAATTAGAAAAGGCTTCGTGAAACGCTTGTAGGAGAAACATAATAGTTTTATATTTGCTCAATTTGCTCAAATTTTTTGCAAGAAAATGTTATTTTTGATTTTTTTTCTTACATTCAAAATGTAACAGTGAGCTGAGTGCAAAACTATAAAATAATGTATGTATTTGTTATAAATGATAAAATAAATATAACGACCCCTATTATCATAATAAAAACAAGCGCACATTGGTTAGTAAATTTGCTTTTAGATTATCTCAAATAAAATAATTTTAAGACAAATTTAACGAATTGCGGGAATATTTTAGTATTATTATTATAAACGGGAGACTTTCACAAAAAGATTTAGTTTTTTTTCAGAGGTAAAAAGTTTTTGTATGATTTTTTCGGCTGTGGAAACCTAATATTGTCAGATATTTTATTTAATCTGTTTTTTTTTAAATGAAAAAACATAACTCTTGTGTCACCGTAAAACTAATAAAAGAAGGTAGAAAAAATATAAATTAAAAATCTCAATTCGTAAAAATTTTAATTTATTGACTACAAATAAAAACAATCTGAAAATATATAAATGTTTTTGTACGTGTTAATCTTTTTTAAAATTAGAGGTTTTTTTTCGATATATAATATCAGGATTACGATAAAAATGTGTCCCAAATTAATTTAATTTCTATATTATAGAACATAGATAAATTAGTAATGCTTCTGATGTTTGTAAATAGAAAAAAAACATGTAGTGATTTATGTAATTCCGCCCTTAAAAAAATAACATAATAATAACCACAAGAATTAGCCTACATTCGGACGGGCGAGTAACAACGCGTTAAAAAGCTTTGAGACATACAAAAATACATTTCCCTGTATAATTTTTAGCGCTTTTTTAACGTCGGCGATGGTTTTTAACGCTCCTGCTCGATACAAACGCTGTAAAATCACTATTTTATTCTTTCTAAAGCCTTGCTCGCACCAGGATAGTATTTTAGTCGAGTAGCAAGTAGCATTTATCCGAACAAAGGATGTACTACTGTTCGGACTCGTTTAAGCCTAAAGATACGCACTAGGGTAGTAATTTAGTAACTAAACGTGTCCGAGCAACAACATTTTAGTAGAATAGATTAGTAAATCCTTTGTTCGGATACTTGCTACTCGACTAAAATATTATCCTGGTGCGTACATTGGTTTAGGCTCAAATGCAACACTGCGCGATAAAAAGCGTCTCGTTTCAAAATCGCAATACATTGAAATGCATTTGTTCCATTTCAAAGTTTTTATAACGCGCGTTTTAAAAACGCTCGTGCGAATGGGGGATTACAATATTTATGTTAATATAGTCTTAGATGTACTAATATTTCTAAAATGATTGTTAATTTCGTTACAGATTATTGAAATTTTAAAGCCCCTATTAAGTTTTTAGAGATTTTTGAATAATTGCGACGAAAGATTGAAAAAAAAATTTGCAAAAAACATAGTAACTATTAAATATAGTTTTTATTATATATGTATACATAAATGTGTAACCACATTGAGATGCTTTAATTACAGATTAAGATAGAGTAAGGAAAAAACTGAGTTTTTTTTTCGTCTCTAGTAGTGCCAAATATGTTATGTTACTGCCTCCCAAAGATTGCATTTATCGATATGAGTATTGAAATGACAGGGTATCATGATTTTCTTTTAATTTTCTATATTCAAAAGTGTAACTGACAAGTTTATTTGGGCCAGTAGGTGACGTTGCTATTGTAGTTTTTTTTTTCTTTTTAAACTATTTTTTACTTAAGGAAATGCCTTACGCTTACCACCCACGAATACATATAGTCACAAAAAATTACAGTATAACTCTGGTAACATTTTTGACGTAGCCAGAAGCGCTAGTAAGCTATAGGCCTACAAGGGTATTTTGGCACTTTTTTGACATGGACAGGGAGGCGCCTACAAAGTTTCAGCGATAACAATAGGTCAAAATTTCCTAACTTCTTTGAAAATCCTTCAGCTGCCTTTCCCTGATTGGTTAAAATGTGACGCTGTCAAGATGACATTGTTAGTTCACATATTTTCCGAGTGCCATAATATCCTTGTACACCTATAACATTTTTTAAATTGACAGAAGCTATAGTAAGCTATCATTAATTAGTTCAATTTCCTACCGGATCAAATAACTTTGTCGGTTTATATCTCATGTGTTAGTATTCTTAAATATTTTTTAACAAAATCAGCGTTGGGCATAACCGTTTAACCTTTGTCTTAGGTGTTCCCGCTAAAACTTTACTAGACATTAGTTTTGGCGCGAAACTTTTTATTTTGTCTATGACACGCTTTTTAAATCTTTAAACCGTATACGAGATAGTGAAAGATTAAGATGGCTTTGAAGTATTTTTTTTGTATTCACAATGTTCCTTTACTATTATTGAATATTGACACGAGTGGCTGAATTGTACATTTTTCATTTTTTACTGATTAACTTACAGTAATTTTTTGTACAGTATTTTTTATTTATGATCAATGTTAACTTTTAAAAAAATGGTGTACATGTTTTACTGATGAATTTACGGTGTTTATTTACAATTATTTTTTTCTTAGTTAACTATAAAAACATGTAAAACGACGTAAGATTGGTACTTTACTACTTTTTTTCTAAAATTGTCAATATATAAAACCTTTTTGTTGAATAACGTTTTACTGTCACTTTTAAAAAAACATTGCTCAATTTAGAACAATTGTTTGAAATTAGATCGAACAATTTTTTTTTCAATTTAATGAAAGCAAAACAAATTGGAATCGTGGTTGTGACTTAAAATTAACAAGTACGAAAATACACAAGTTCCTTTAGTCGAGTGACGCTGAAATGTTATTCCACTTTTTATTTTCTCTATTCATAAGTCGGGTAATGGGTTTTGAACAACGAAATTAACGAGACCTCCTTGAATATGGTAATTATTTTAATTTTCGTACTGGCAATTCTATGAAAGCGTTGACATTTTAATTTTTACAATGTCCGGTAGCTGTCAAACGAGTTTCAGGTGATGATAAAATTATAGTGTGCGTGAATGATGAGTGTTTAAAATGTTATTTTTAAAGTCTAAAGAGTAGTAAAGGCAATTTTAATTGAACAAGTCTTCTTAAAAGGTTTCATATTTTGGATGTGCCCATTTTAGTTGGCTCGATGGCTACATCCATATTTTAATAAGACCTGTTTATTATTTATTATATTTGTTTTTTTATTGCCTTTTTTACTCTGGACACCTCCCTGGCAACTCGGTAGTGCCGCTACCGGATATGACCTAAATATTACGCTGTAAAGAAATATTTTCTAAATCATAAATAATTATAATGAAAAAATATGTAAATCATATAATTAATAACAAATATGTAATTGATATTTAAAAATAAAGTCATTAATGTATTGCCAATTGTTTAATTTTTTGAGAAAAAGTTATCTTATGACCCGCGTCAATTTGACTTAAAAAAAATAAAGGGCGTATTCGTCCTCTTTATCATGACTGAGACTAATTTTACATGATTTTTTGTCGTTCTAAAATAACGTTAACTTAAGAAACAAATCCACATCAAGACAACACAAGAACAATATGAAAGCAAGGTGTTTAAAATATATTTCCTTTGAATGAAATCTTTGAAACAGTAAAGTATTTCTCAACTAAGGGAATCGTAAAATAATAAATTCTTATTCACCAATATATTTATTAATAAATGTATTTAACCGTATATAAAATACAAAACTAAACAATTCTAGTTATCTGACCTAAGTCTAATCTCCAAACTTTACTCACTTTATAAATTTAAACAAAAAAAACAACTTTGCTCATTGGTTAACTCAGGGTCCACTCATCGGAGGGCCTCCACTCAACCCTGAAGAAATTAATAATGAGTACAAAACTAGTTATATTTAATTTTACATCTCTCAATAGTTTAAACAGGTGAAACTCGACTCTTATTTCAATAATTTTAATTGTATAAGTACGTAAAAGTTACCAATTGGGTAACTATTTAATTTTATGGTAACACTTAAAACAAACATTTCTTAAACTCTGATATTTCCTTAAAAAATAAATCACACCCTGAATTAACTAACATTCTTCTTATTTCGGTGTTGTCGATCTTTTGCCTCTTCTTATTACCATTTTAGTAATCTTTTAAATAGTTTTTTAAATCCGTACAATTTTTTTTTTATTTTTTACAAAAAATCACAACTGGCAGTTTAATTTTTAGCTTAAAAATTATACAATTTAGAATCATTTTTTAAAGTATAAAGAAATTAAAAACATTGATATATAGCCTATTTTACTTAACTCGGAACTACTATGAAAACTTTTAAATTTTAAAACAACAAAATTAAACTTACTTTTTTGACAAGAACTATTCTTAGTATTATAGAAAAAAATACCTTTTTGTGCACATATCCAACCAAAAGGCTTACGTTTTTTTATTCAATTACATATTAATTTATGTAAAAAAGTACTAATTAATTAAACACCCTTAACTCACGTGTATTTCGGTGTAGGTACCGACTAGTTTCGCTGTCGCGTCACGCCAGTATATAGCGAATATATCCCGATAATCCACTGACCCTGATGAAGGACCCCCGACGGGTCTGAAGCTAGTCGGTACTTACACCGAAATAAACGTCAGTTAATATTATCAGCTCACTATACGTCCCCACCGAGGGGCATGGAGTCCACCCCCTAAGGGGTTAAACTCTGTTTAATTAATTAGTGTATAATGTCTCATGAAAGTTTTTAAAAAGTATTAAAAGTTAAAGAAATTACTATAAGTGAAAAGAATATATAATTAGAATTTACTTATTTCTGTACCTATACCCTGTGTAGATATAATTCCATTTTTATCAATAATTTTTATTCTATATATTTTTTTAAATCAAGACTCGAATCGGTAATTGTTACCAAATATACTCAGAGTCATTTTAATAGTAAACTACTAAACTGAAGCTTTAGTGTAGATTTCACAGAGTAAATCGATACTAAAGGAATCCCTAACACGAATATTAAATAACTCTGAGTGGCAATATTAACAATCTGATTATAACATCCTTGCCAAAAACCTCATAATCATAAAAGAAAATATCAGTCCTTATCTGAATAATTTGTATTACGACACAAAAAACTACCAATATTTTTTTTTTTCAATATGGCAACACATTTCTGAAAGTTGGTATTACTGTTATATGCCTAATAAGTTTAAAATATTCCGTTTTCTACATGAATTTGTAAAACATAGCTTATAATTTTAGTTATAACAAATATATTGTGAAATTATTTGCCGAATTTTCAAACGTCACTCAAATATTTAATAGCGTCTTACATGTTAAGCCCACGTTTGAACTAAAAAAATCCACGGCAATCTAGTTTCATTTTGACGTCACTTAGATTTTAAGCGACGCTTAAATGTGAGTGGCGTTTAAACCTTCGGTAGTATAACACTTTATATTTACTCAACTTTTATTCTTCTTTTATTAAAACACTGCCATCTGTCAAATAATTCAAAATGAATATCCGTTTAGAAACTTTGTTTTATTGTATTTAAAAGAAAACTCACCATTTTCAGTTCGTGAGTGTAGGTTGCTGGAAGTCACCTTTATCAAGATGTCTCTGAGACTTGGGTTCGTACACCATCGCAGACATTCGTTCAGGACTTGTCTTATTACGTTGCATATCTATGTCAAAATAATTGATATGGGAATTATTAAATAAGCTATCACGTATGGACAATGAAAGAGCCAAGAGTTATGAAACTTTCGGCCGAAGTTTCAAAAGCTACTCAAATATTTAAAAGCGTCATATTAAGTCCATGCTTAAACTCCAAATTCTACGGCGATCTCGTTTAATATTGGCACCAGTTAGATTTTGAAGTTTTCTAAGTGGCATTTGAACATTCGGTCGCGAGGGATGCAGGCAGTTGTGTATAAATACCATTTGGCTAAGTCAAGTCTTGCTCTTACGTTTATAACACCCTACCATTCAATCTAAAATATCAGTAATTTCTATTAAAAAAAAATACATACTATATTTAATGAAATAAAAATATTGGTCAAGAAGGATTTTTACAATTTTAAGGAGAAAACGACTTAGTTCTTCTTAACTGGCAAGTATTTCACAAATATCAATCGAAATCAGTGATTTACTCCGTGTTGGCGTCCCCTTCTCCCCTTTTCCCATCCCCTGTTAAACAAATAAAATATGATAACTATTAATGGAGTATACTCACATCTAAGACTGAGCCGTCGCTTGTGCTGAGCGCAGATCTCTAGTTGCCTGCGCACGAGTTGCGAGGCAGACGCCGGTCTGGCTGACAGTGGCAACGTCGCCGCTGTCACTATGTCTGATGACGCTGCTTTCACTTGACCTTCTATAATACAGGTAAAGGAAGTGAACAGACATATAATTAATTAGTTCTTAGGGAAGACTCTTTATGTAAAAGAATTCGTATGAGATAACTTCATAAATTTAAAGGGAAATTCGTATGGTATTCCATTTGATGCGATCCTGGTACATCTTTTTTTAGTTCTAAATTATTTTTACTTATATACAAACTTACAATAGTAGGAATTTTAACAATCATACTGGCAAGCGAATATTATAATGGTAACACTGATCGCTTTTGTATAGGACCATAGTGTTAGATTTTTTTTTCATAAACTACCAAATGGAACTCAAATCTAGAATTTATGTTATTTTACAAGCGACAATATAGACTGAATTAAGAAGAAATATGGAATAATAATTACCTCTCTCAGTGAGAACAATCTCTCTATGCAACTGGGATAATTCAACATCTTTGACGAACACGCGATGCTTGAGTCCCGCGTCCCATGTCTTACTGTCACCCGAATACTTCGTGTCTACATCCTCTTGGATAGAGTTCTTTGATACTGTACTTTGACTCACCTAAAGTGGAAAGATTTGTATTTTTGTATATATTGGTATAACTCAAAAACTACTGGGTCGATTTCAAAAATTCTTTCACCGTTAAAAAGCCACGTTATCCCCGAGTAACAGACGTTTAATTCGACGCCGACGAAGTCACAAACAGTCATACATATAGAGAAACACCATGGTTTGGTCAAGAGGAGAAAAATATGTGATAAGGAGGATGTGGAGTACCGGTAGACCTAGGAAGGGATGGAATGCGTGAAAGGTGACATGATCCAGAAGGGAGTGACGACTGAGATGACGCAAGGAATTAACGTTGAGGTCAAAAACCTAGAACACGGACCATAGGATAAGGATGGGGAGATACTGATAATGAGGAACAACATACATATGTATGGAGTTAAACAGTAATATCTAAGGCGGGCTTTATTGTCCCGTGGATAGCGAGCTGACCATCAGTGCTGACGACTCTAAAACCAGCCTTCAAAGTGTTATTAACGAATAGGACGACAAATGTAATGTTTTGTTGTCGTTTAGAAACTCTGAGTTGTCCATCACTAACCTTGATTTTCTTCGTCGTCGGACTCGAATGGGGTCTGTTCTTAAAATCAAACGGTTGCGATCCAGCGCTTTTCCTGACAATCGGAGACAACTTTCTGAACTCATTCCTCGGCTCCAATTCTATCCGGACAGCCTCATTGACGGTACTATTACTGGAACGTCCAAACAACGGTGATAACTTCGGTTTCCCACTAGTATCAGTATCTTCAACACTCTCTATTGTTATTGTCGTATCCAAACTGTTCGGTTTAACTCCAATCGGTTTAACAACTATCACACCTCTTTCAAGATCTTTCTCTCTATCGACTGTGTTATGTGGATCGAAATTAGGGTTTTCAAATCCTGTTTGTGTCGCTACATCATCACTTTCAGCTGTAAACGTCTGGGATGTTCGATTGGCAGCCCTATTTGATAATCGTTTACGTCGTTCCAAGTCCGCATGTATGTCTGTTTGAACGCGTAAATTAATATCGCCATATCTACGGACGATATAGTTTAGAAGCCAATGATATCCTTTACGTAAACCTGGGTCTATTTTTGGCTTTTTAGATTTAGTTTCTGTTGGATACGCTGTATAGGATTCTACTAATGTTGGACATCTGTACCTGATAAATATGATATTAGTTTTGTTAATAAGGAATATGAATCTAAGCGTGAGATTATGGCTCTACAGTTTGTCTTTCACTTTAATAAAAATCATTTAAAAGGTTTAACTAGATCTCCGTAGATTAAAGGTACGCAACACATCTGCAATTGCAGATGTCTATGGGCAGCGGTGGCTTCGCTATTTCAGGGAATCCAGGTGGCCACTTGCTCGTTTGCCACTTTATAATATAAAAAAAAACTATCGGTTTTCAGACAAATGGATACCGATTTTTGGACGTTTATAATATTCATTGAGTGATCATAGGGGAAGGTTAATGTGCTAATGATAATGACTTGAACAATGTAATATTCATATAAATATAACCGTGGGTTTCCATTACCGAGATCCTTTTTTGTTTTATAGCAGATAACAGTGCTATTGTACCAATGTTTAGCCACGGGACACAAAATATTACATACTTGTTGACGAGCGGTTCAATATTCAGCTTTTCGACCACATCGATGTCGTCGAGGGCGCCATCTTTGTCTTGTTTATTAGCCAGCACCAGCACTGGCTTACCTGATCATCAATAAGTGATAAAAACAGATTGGTATACAAGATTCATCATCATCATCAGCCTTTTTCTGCCCACTGCTGGACGTAAGCCTTTTACAATGCCTTCCAAAATATACAAGATTAGTACAGTAAACAAATGTCCATGGGCGTCGTTGACCACCTCGGTGATAAATGATAAATCTCTCACAATTAAAGCTGCAGCACACTGATACGAACGTGGATAAGAGAGAAAGCCCTATAAATGTGAGCGCTCACCGTAAAAGACTAGAGCTGAGCGAGAGCAGGGAGGCCCCATTTTGCACTTTCATACGAAACTGCATACTTGTGTCCCCATCAACAAAAAGAAATGAGATGTGTCAAAAAAAGCCGAAATTTTCTAGAGAGCAGTGTCCGTGCTGTGTCAAATGAGACAGCTCGCCGCAGACAGCGTTATGCCGTGGGGCTCGCTTAGCTCAGCTCTTTGTTGATGTGGACGCAAGCACATTTGAGGTCGCTCTGCTCACCATCTATCGCTCCTTACTCTTTTACCATGGGTGCTCGGTTTACGCGTGCCATTCTCTGGTCTCGGAGTACACTCGGATTAGAGCGAAACCTCTATAAGCGAGACATATATCGCGATCTCTTCGTTTCTCGCTTATCTAGGTTCGACTAAAATCACAGTTTGCGTAACCTTCTACTACGAGATAAATAACGACTTTAAAATGCATTCCAGGGGGCAGTCAAAGGACGTTTCTTCGCACGTATTATAAACATTTTATTTTATTTTATTTATCTTAACGAGCATAGCATATAAAAATAGTATGATAAATCGATTTAACCTTTCAATCTGAACATGATAAGGTTTTAATTGAAATACACGCTCGAGTTAGCGACTTATTAACGGCCAGTTTTATCGCTATAAAAGAAAAAAACTCTCTCGTCATTTCTTAAAATTAAAAACTACTTATCAGACGAATTTTACCAATTTGATTTTTGTAACTAATTTAAAGTCAAATAACCGCTAAAACTGTCTACTTTACAAGGAAAACATTCGTTAAACCGAAAGTTTCAAAATAAATTTCCTCATATGAAGGTACTTTCATATTAATTTTACCATAATAATGTCATTCTTAAAGAGGAAAATTATAAAATATTAATGTTTGTTCAGCAAATTAATAAATTATTTATACCTGATATTCGGTCGTGTGATAAAACTTCTTCAAGCACGGCTTTGCATTCGTCCAAACGATGGAAATCACTCGAGTCGATAACAAAAATTATTCCATGCACTTCGCTGTAATATTGACTCCATATTTGACGAAACTGCGGCCCGCCGCCTAAATCGTATATCGTCACAGGTGTATCTTTATGTATTAAATTAACAGCTTTAAAACCAACCGTAGGCAAAACTTTATCATCCTTTTCCCCAGCTAAATTATTCACAGTCTTTGTTTTACCCGCGTTGTCTAAACCAATTAGTATTAAAACTATATGACGACGTAATCTACGACGCCGGAATATCGCCCAACAATTACCCATCACTACACTGTATTTAATACACTAATTATATTAAATAAAATTATATTTCACACAAGAACTAATTCGCGACTTTGAATTTGTCGCCAGATGCCATTTGTAAACATTTATATTTTTTCTGTTGACACAACGGTTACCAATAGCGATCGAGATCGATGTGACCAGTATTAAAACGTAATAAACCTTATTTTTAAATACTTTTCGTTAATATGTTATACTTTTTTGTGTTAATAATGCTTATGTATGTCTCTTATAACTTTTTAATTAATTATTTTAAAGCAGAGAACTAATTAATACTTTATTTTAATTTTGAGATAAATCGATCAACTTTTTCCGTACTTCTTATAACCTAAAAAGTGACTACCAGAAGTAACTTTCATTATAAACGAACATCTACCATTTCTTCTTAATAATAACGCATTGACCTCCGATATTGATAATTAATTAAAGCTAAATCAATATGTGATATCGAAAAGTACCCAATTTTGTTGCTTTTTCAATTAATACGAAGGTCACATCCAAGG
>QDHC01007314.1:238804-251571 GCA_013186455.1 Papilio dardanus tibullus | reverse complement strand
TTTTAATTATTAAAGAATATTTTTAAGTGTCAACCTTTTTGGCTACGTTCAAGTTTGTGGATCACTTCGTAGGTTCGTTGATATAAGAAAATTTACTAAATGGTACCTTTCTTCTTGTCTTTGTTATTTATTTTTAATCTTAATAAGACAATATGGATTTATAATAAAAAACTACCGCTTTCTACTTATCTAAACTAACCGTGTGAAAAAATGGGACAATGATTTTTTTATTTTGTTTTTCCTTAACCCGAGTTATGGTGCTTCTAATTATTTACATTCCTTATGTCGTTCTGATCGCTTATATTTAAAACAATAAAAAAATTCCAACGATTTATTCTATTTTTTGTTAAAGGCCAGTAGCCATCCTATTTTGGAAATGACCGTTGCCCACTGACCTCTGCAAATGGACAGGCAGGCAATATAGGAACCTAGTGGTATTTTGTATTTGTTTTTAGCTATTTTCGCATTGACGGTTTTGGTACCGATGGAGAGGATTCAAATTACCTGACAGTACCTAAATAACGAACAAACGACCTATCCATTCTATAGAGATCGATACCCATAGACATCTGCAAAAAATTTAAATGTTAATGCATACTTTGGACACAGGAAAGTACAGAAATGGACATATAGTCAAACTTGGATAAGCGTGAATCTTCATGTTTCTGCCTACCCAATTATATTTACAGTCGTAGAAACTTTTTTATACAACAGCTAGCTCTTCTAAAAAACTAGTTTCATTAGGTTAAGATGACAAATGTAGACATGTCAACCGACGCAACTCTTAAAGGCCACTTAACATGGTTCCAAAAACCTCTCACTGATGATGTGCCTTGTCTATGTATAGACAAACAAATATCTCTGGCCCGGTGATATGTGCGATTTCTGACAGAACCAACTATAGATTTAGAATAGATATAGAACATTCTCTTTGGAATTACAGCTTTTTTCGTTCCTACTTAATGCTACTAATGCCCGTTTTCACCAACCAACCCCTAAATTAGTTTTAGATACGTGTCTTTTTGCTTACGGATCTCCCTAAATGTAACGGATCCTTTGCGGTCTAAAGTGACACTAACTGTAGGTGAAAACCAAAGTAGTGTTTAAAATTTAGGGATTGTTGGTGAAAACGGACATTAGACAAGCATTAGTTTTACTGACATCATTTTAGCGTACTGTTACTGGCGTTTTAGACAAGTTTACTAAATGCCTAAATCAAATACGAAATTTAGGATTATCGCCTATTCATATACATAAGTTGTTTTGACATATTTTGTGACGGAACCAACCAATAGTAGCCCCTCTCACCGGGCCAGAAATACTTGTTTCACTATAAATAGTGTTGTAATCAATGTAATATCGAACATGGGTAAAAGAACTCTATTTCTAAAATCTCATAGATGTACCTTTCTTATCTAAACTAATATTATAGAGAAACTGTATTTTTGTATGCATTGAAGTAACTCAAAAACTGGACCGATTTCAAAAAATCTTTCACCATTAGAAAGCTACATTATCCCCGAGTAACATAGGCTATATTTATTAATTCCACGCGGACCAAGTCGCGAGCGACAGCTAGTATACGCAAGACGTGTAAATGATTCATCTCACAAGCGGTAAAGGTACAGTCAGGAATAAAGAATTACCTCTAGAACTCTTTCACAAGGTAAATGTAGTCATAACTATGAACTTAACTCGTATATCCGTGCGTAAAGGAGACTACACATTGAAGACAATGTTAGCCGACTATTTTTACGTGTCAGATATATACAGATTTTATATATCTGACATAAATACAGATTTTAAATAGTCTATTTATTATGTATTTCTTTATGATAACCTAGCCGTTGTTTGCGATTTCGCGTGGTGTAAAAAAATATAGCTTATGTTATTCGCGGATAATGTAATATATCTTTCTAACGGTAAAGACGTTTTTGAAATTGGTCCACTAGTGTTTGAGTTTTCAATATATATAAAATTGCAAAGTTTTTCTCTTTATAATATTAAAGATTAATTATCTTCCGAAAGGCTGATTTTGTTTAACAATATCTTATAGTTTTTTTTAGTATGTTTTATAAATGTTAAATTAGTAAGGGAGGCCCTTAGTAAAGATTTGTTATTTTAATGAAGACTGTAGGGGGATATGAAATGACTACAGAAATGTCAGACACGCTTTTATTTATACTACCTAAAGCCTTGTTCGCACCAGGATAGTATTTATTCGAGTAGCAAGTATCCGAACAAAAGATGTAATAATCGTCACTTTTAAAATGTAACTCTTTGGAAACGTTTAGTTACTAAATTACATCCTATTCTGGTGCGTTGCTTAAGGAGTGAATACACATAAACATCAACTGAACAACACCATCATAATTTCGTTACATGTGTATTTCGACTCTAATATAGTCGGCCGACTAGTGTCGTGTGTGTAACCGCCTTTATCCCATTGTTATGCGACAGTGAACGCTTATGTAACAAACGTAAGTGGAGCATTAACAGATCTAATCTTATTAAAATACTGTTCCTTTCTTACCGGTCAATATACCCGGTAAATGTAACGTACTAGCTGTTACTCGCGAGTTCGTCCGCGCGGAATAATATAGCCTAGGTTACTAGAGGATAATGTAGCTTTCTAATGTCGAAATTTTAGAAATCTGCCCAATAGTTTTTGGATTATTTCAGTACATGTAATACAGATCTTTCGTGTTTATATTTAATCTCTTTCTTTATATATTACTAGCTATTGTGCGCGACTTCGTCCGCTTGGAATTAAATAATATAGCCTATGTTACTCGGGAATAATTTAGCTTTGTAATGGTGAAAGCTATATAGGTATTTTTGAATTTTTGTATTTTTGTTTGTATTTAAATAACTCAAGAACTACTGGGCCGATTTCAAAAATTCTTTCACCCTTACAAAGCTACATTATCCCCGCGTAACATAGGCTATATTATTTAATTCCACGCGGACGAAGTCGCACAGAACAGCTAGTTTTATAATACAGAGTGAATACCTTTGTATATCCTATTCTATACAAATGACATATATTTTCTTGTAAGAAATTCTTTGAATACTCACGTTTCTAGGTCGACGTTTAACATAGCACTTAAAACTTTATATCCAGGACATGTTACATACTAAAGATAATTTCTAGAACGTCTAAAGAAAAAAAAAGAAAAGTCTTTTTAAAAGAATAAAAAATATGTCAAGAAGATATTGTTACAGTGGAAAAAAGTAATATTTGTAAAAAAAAATACTTTTACGAGCAAGCGGCCATCTGAATTCGCTGAAATAGCGAAGCGACCGCTGCCATCTACATCTGCCATTGCAGATGCGTTGCCTACCTTTAATCTACGGAGGAGGAGACGCACAGAAATAGGACAATATCTAATCCACTTCCCCTTCCCATAATTTCCTGATAAGAAAAAAAAGGAAGGGAAAGAGGACTAAAATTAGGTCCCCGGCACGACACTGCTCAGACCAAACACGGAATTTCTTCCGTTTCACGCCGGTTTTCATGTGTGGTCGTGGTATTTCACCGGGCGAGCCGGCCAATTCGTGCGATGATGTTAAAGCGGGCTCTACCACTGTTAAGTAAAAAAAATACTGTTTTAAAATCATGCTATCATCGTTTCATAACGTAAATGCCAAAGTATGGATAAAATGTTGAAACGGATCTCGATGGCACAGATGTAGAAGATAGTCTGGGAGAATACATGGCTAGGTTTTTTTTTAATTCCGCACAGACGAAGTCACGGGTAAAAGCTGACTAGCTATCGCCAGCGACTTGGTCCGCCTGGGAATTAACACGTTGAGTCCGGCGCTGAGTTTGCTGTCCTTTCCGTTCAGCCGGCAGCCGGCGAGCGATACAAGAGATTATTTTAATACGAATGAGATAAGGAATGCTTCTTTGTCGCGCGCCAGCAAAACGAAAATTCTAGTGCCGGTCCCCAGGGACCGGCGCCGGGCCCAACGTGTTAAGTAGTCAATACTCTATACCAGACTGAAACATATCCCTGTTCCAAACTGGACTATTGGCCTGTTCTGGAGTTACGTGATAACATGCGTAAATGCTATTTTGTCATATATACAATTAAATACTGATAATTGTATTACTTATAGGTATTTTCCACATATCGAAGGATGACTAAATGTCCCCGCTAAGGAATGCAAGAGTCAAATACAGTCGGTGACGCATTTAACAAAAACAAGGCAGACAATATCGACTGAAATAAACTGGACAAGCTTTAACTTCGTTTTAAATGGAATAACTACTCCAGCAGCGTCTTAAATAAGAGTAAAAAATACTGGAATTGAACTCATACTTATACGGAAAAAATGTATAAAGTACTGCGATAAACGAGGACCGATAAGTCATCGATTATACGATACTCCACACTCGGAACTAAATAAGATAGAGCAGGGGTCTCATTGGACCAGATTATGTACCAGTATCAAACGTAGAAAGAACAGTAATAACGCTGATTCGTGTTTCGGAATAAAGCGGAAAATGCCATAAATATTGTCTCAAAATAATTTCTACGCAACCATAGTAGCTTAAATGAGTTTGCGGTCTTTGAATTAACTCTGGTACAGTCGTGCGAAACGCGAATTGCAGGACGATGCACTCCTATAGGGTTGTCAACTACGCAAAAATAAAATATAATTAAATTTAGCCTATGTCGCTCAGTAATAATGTAGCTTTCTAATGGTGAAGGAATTTTTGAAATCAAACCAGGCACGGTGCAGGCACGGTGAACTATAAAGGGAACTGAATTATTTTACTCACTAGCGCCCTCTTTTTATGTCATTTTCTAAGTCCATGTCTTAGGCCTTGTTCGCACCACGATAGTATTTTAGTCGAGTAGCTAGTAGCATTTATCCGAACAAAGGATTTACTACTGTTCGGACTAGTTTAAGCCTAAATCTAAGCACTATGGAAGTAATATAGTAGCTAAACGTGTCTGAACAGCAACATTCTAGTAGAGTAGATTAGTAAATCCTTTTCGGAACCTTGCTACTTGCTACTCGACTAAAATACTCTCCTAGTGTGTACAAGGCTTTAGGTCCGTGCAGTTTTTACGTATTTACTAACGAAACCAAGCGATAGCAGTACCTCCCACCGGAATATACATCTATGTTTGACTATACTTCTCTATCAGCCGTCATATCTGTATTTACCCATTTTGAAGCATATACTCTTCCACAAATTCCATCCATACTTTCTAGTATCCTTCCTCTACCTTTTGTATCTACAATCTAATTATTTTCTTGTTTGTGTTCATCATGTCTTATCATTATATAACCAGGCTAACCTTCTACTCAATTCGACTCAACGAATGAAAAACAGACGAACATCAAATTCAACATGGCGGCGTTTAAATTATTCGTGTATTAAAATAGTTTGACAACCCTAATTGTTATGAGTTTTTGTCCTTGCGTCCGTCTTTAACTTTGTCGGTCGCCATATAATTTGCTCTGATTGAGGTCAACAACGGTATTCTTATGTTTCGGTACGCAATTTGGACATTGAAGTTTTGCTTGGATTAGTACTTAGACATTGTTCTGTAATTTAAGGTTTTTAATCGATGGAGTCCTTTCCAACACTCTGTCCTGTGCTAACATATTGACCTGATACGACACGACGTCAATATAATTTGCCCTCGGTCTTCCTCTCTTTCTGTACTCAGACATTATAATTCACATCTACACTAATATATAAATCAATAACGATGTTTGTCCCTATATATGCTTGAATCTTTAAAAGTACGCAACGGATATTGATACGGATTTTTTTAATAGATAGAGTGATTCATAAGGAAGGTTTATATGTATAACTAGCGACCCGCCCTGGCTTCGCACGGGTGCAATTATTATTATGTTATATACAACGTTCACAGTTTTTCTGTAGTATATTTAGTATTAGCATTGCACCCGTGCGTAGCCGGGGCGGGTCGGTCGAATTGCCTACGATACTCAGTGATAATGTAGATTTCTAATGGTGAAAGAATTTTTGAAATCAAACCATTAGTTTTTGAGTTTATTCCGTACAAATATAAAACACAAATCCTTACTATAATCCTACAGCTTTATTAAACCGAGCTCCCGCATAAACGGCATAGAGTAAAAAATATTTTTAGATGTACAAAAATTGTAACGTCCTTGACATCTCTAATGGAGCAGACAGTTATGAATAGATAAAGAAATGTATGGAGTAACCATTCTTACTAAACTGATCTATGACATTTTACCTTTAATCGAGTTCAACCTTTACCAAACCATTAATAATGTTGACACGCGATTATGACTCTTGTCACTCAAAACTCAAGAGCTTTTATTCTTTGACAAATGTTCTTGACTTGTAAGGCAATTTTTAAACAAAAATGTATTGTATTCGTTGGTGATAGAGTTAATTATCGTTTGATAAAATTACAAAGGTTTTTTTTGACAATCTTCTGTTTTCTATTGGGAAGCTACATTACTATAAAAATACATATAGATTGTCCCCGGCATCCATCGTCCGCAGTACATGGCCGGGGACAGCCTATATGTAGTCGAACCTGGTAAGTCAGGGGTCCGAGGGACCGCGATGTTTGTCTCGCTTATGGAGGTACCTCGTCGAGACCATAGAATGACTCTCCCTTATAGAGGTTTCTCGCTTAGGGTAAAGTAAGGTAAGGTTCGACCCATAATAGGCTCAATTTTCCTTCACTCCACGACTAGCGCATATTTTGCGTGACTTTACACATATCTTTGAATTACTTCGATATGTACAGGTTGCATCACGATGTTTTGCTTCACCGTAAGAGCGTCGTGTAAATATGTACAAATGAAAATCGAATATCGAAAAACACATTGGTACATGGCGAGATTAGAACTCGGGACCTGCAGTTTACATGTCAAGAGCTGTATTTTGTTTAATTCCGCGCGGACGGAGTCGCGGTCTAACGTTAGTACGCTATATCTAAACGGATAGACAAACAAATTACAGTTAAGTATACGTCATATCTTAAAAAAGATTACCGTATTCACATAATACTTTGTAAAACCCTACTGATTTAAATAGTCGGGTTTTACTAAGTCGTATGGTGGTATAAAGTTGCAATACAATTTGGTTGGTTAATACCATCCGGACGGATGGTCCCATCAAATCAGTTGGTCACGGCCCCTAACTGTAAAGCGGTCTAAAAACATAAGAGATAGCGGGAAATGTTAAGAGTAATATTTCTATTTTTTTTTGGTTTTGCAATAAGCTTAGGGCTTCATTATACCGATGTCACGCAAGAAACGGCCTTAAGCCAAAGCAAAGTCTCCGTATTTACCGCGAAATCGCTCTAATGAAGCCCTAGGGTAAGAGATATTACAGAAAAACTGTTTAATATGAAATGGACTAAAGCGACTTATCTTTGGCGACCGAAACAGTGAAACTGAAGCCCGTTGAACACTATCGGTTTCTATGACTTAATATTGCGCTTCCAATGTAGTTAAAGCTGCATTTTATCTGTAGTAAATTAAAAAATATACCGATGTACTATATACCTAAAATGGTTTAAAATTGGTTAAAAAAACTATGTACAGGTTGTTTAGCTTTATGTTCAGACGCCACTGAAAAAGCATCGCTTAAAATCTATGTGGCGTCAAAATTAAACGAGATCGCCGAAGAATTTGGGGTTATGCGTGGTCTTAACATGTAAGACGCTCTTAAATATTTGAGTGGCGTTTGAAAAATTCGCCTGTACAACCTGTACAATACTAGTCGAATGGGGGGGGGGGTTTCAAAGTACAATTAAATTTTAAAAAAGTTAACAGAACTTTGAAACAAAAAGAGCTGGATTTTTTTATTATTTTTCCCTGTGTAGGTATCGATCTGGTGATGAACTGGCACTGGCTGATCGTTGAATTTTGGGACATGCTGTATAATTTTGTGCCGAATTTCTTGTAACTTGTACCATATTACCTTACTCCAAGCAACATGGTGCAAAAAAATTAGACGTAAGTGCATTATGTTAATTGAGATGCTGCTAAGTTTTTATTGTTAATTTGTATCGTATGGTTGAACGCGTTATAATTAGCGTACGTTTACATAGCGATTAAATGATTGATCGAGTGTAACGATATGAATTAATAATGCATTATCTATATACTGATAGGTAAGAGCGTCGGTAGCTCAGGGGTTTTTTTTTTATAAGAAAAGGGGGCAAACGAGCAGCGGGAACACCGAGGTTTAGCTCTTGACTTGTAAACTGCAGGTCTCGAGTTCGAATCCCGCCATACCAATGTGTTTTTCGATTTTCATATGTACATATTTACCCGAATCTCTTAGGTGAAGGAAAACATCGTGATGTCTGCACATTTGTGAAGATATTCAAAGATATGTGTGTTCACGCAAAACACGCGCTAGTCGTTGAGTGAAGGAAAATGGAGCCCATCATGGGTCGAAAGCTTAAACCTTTAACTTTTTATACTGATAGGTACGAGTATTTTAATTGAAGACGGATACAAAGATAGAGGAAGACCAAAGAAAGTATGGATTAAATAAAGTAAATTCAGAAATGACGGCTGATGGAGGAGTATGGAGGAGTAATACATGTGCCGACCCTCTACAGGGATAAGGGCACGATGTTGATGATAGCTATTTTGCATGGCGTGTATTACTTTTATTACCCACATATAAATACGAAAGTTACGTTGAATGAATGCTTGTTTGAATGTATCTCGAAAAGCTTAACTGTTCTTGGTCTTTGTCAGATGTAGAACAATCTTGAAGAACACATATGTTACTTTTTTTTAGTTTGTTTACGCTCGGACAGGGTCACGGGCGATAACTAGTCGAGAATAAACCATGTTCACTTTCTCACTTGTTTTGTCTTACTAAAATATAAACTTTATCTTCAATCACTCTATCGATTAAAAAAAAACGCATCAAAATCCTTTGCGTATTTTTAAAGATTTAAGCATACATAAGCATTGTTCACACCAGGATAGTATATTAATCGAGTAGCAAGTAGCACTTACCCGAACAAAGGATTTACTACTGTTCGGATTCGTTTAAACCTAAACCCACACACTGGGGTAGTAATTTAGCAACTAAACGACTCCGAAAAGCAACATTTTAGTAGAATAGACTAGTAATTTTCTAATCTTCTTTTGTTCGGATACTTGCTAATTGCTACTCGACTAAAATACTATCCTAGTGCGTACAAGGCTTTAGGGATATACAGACCTTGTGTTTCTAACAGACTGTAAAATTAGCAGGTGGTAGACAATTAAAACAAAAAAGTCAATAGGGTAAAAAAAGCGGAAAGTGTAACTGAGTGGAAAATTGTCGAAGCCATACTTTACAAAGGGTTTTTTTCTTTCCCTATGCGAACATTATTGTAACGTTCCAGTCCTAAGCGTATATTATAGCTCAATCATCACCACACCACGTATGATGATGATGTGAGACATGAAATATGTCATAATGACAGCGACTGAAACAAATTTATACGAAATACACGTAAAGTGACAAATCTACGCACTAGGGTAGTAATTTAGTATCTAAACGTGTCCGAACAGCAACATTTTAGTCAAATAGATTAGTAAATCCTTTGTTCGGATACTTGCTACTTGCTACTCCACTAAAATACTATCCTAGTGCGTACAATAAAGCCGTTTCGGAGATACCTTCAAACATCTATTCATCGTAACTTTCGTATTTATAATATTAGTAAGTATATGGGAGGAAATATCTCTAACCGTGTGATGTGGTGTGTTACAGACGGAAGTGAATTCGCGACACGCACTTGACCGGTTTTTATGAATTGCTTCCATCCTGTTGTTTTAACGCTTTTTCTCGTTTATAACTCGACCGCAGTGTGGGAGGTCTTAGTACGAAATATTGCTTGTTAATGTTGAGTTTTGACTGGTAAAACATTTACAAAAACATTGTAATATCTCTTTAAAGTAAATAATTTTATTTCTTAATAAAATTATTATTTTCTTAATAAGATTCGCCCTATGATGGGCTACATTTTCCACAACTCCACGACTAGCGCGTATTTTGAAATACACATATCTTTGAATTTCTTCGCCGATATGTGCAGACATCACGATGTTTTCCTTCGCCTAAGAGCGTCGGGTAAATATTATATTATACTAGCTGTCGTACGCGACTTTGTCCTCCTGGAAATAAATAATATAGCCTATGTTACTCGGGGATATTTCAGCTTTATAATAGTGAAAGAATTTTTGAAATCGGCTCGGTAGTTGTTGAGTTATTTCAATACAAACAAAAATACAAAAATACAAAGTTTCTCTCTTTATAATATTAGTATAGATATTATTCTTAACATTTTCAAAAATCTTAAACTAAGTAAACCGTTGTCATAACGTAGTTAAGATTTTCAACCATTTTACCTATCGCACGGGAAATGAGCTAGTGATGTGCTTATGTTAAAAATATTATTTTATCGAATTATGAAAATCAATTAAAAGTTATTCTTATAAATATAAACTTAGAAATATTAAACAAGGTCGTTATTAACTTTTTTAAATTACTTTTTGCATGGTGTATAATTATTTTTTATGGAATTAAAAAATGTAGCTTTGTTTCCTAATTGATTTATTTTCCTAGCAGAAATATATATGAAATAAACTCTGCTTACTATTGAAATTAATTAATCTAGTTATTCCTACAAAATATTATAATAAAATACCTATAATTATTAAATCCCGTGCTGCTTGCGTCCTGGCTTCATTACACTAACTCCCAAAGCCTTACAAAGTCAAAGCACTAAGCGTTGCATTTCTAAAACCTCTCGCGACCTAATTTTCTTGCTACTTCACTTAAGTTAGTGTTTCATTCGCCTTTAAATGAACTGTTTTTAAAGAAACTTCAAGGGAAAGCTCGCTTTGATCTTTGTTAATACTATTGTATAATAAGACTGTGTTAATTCTTTATTTATTAGTTTGTTTAACTCTTATTCTTTACGAGTATAAATGAAAGTATGTGTATTCACGCAAAATACCCGCTAGTCGTGGAGTTGTGGAAAATGTAGCCCATCATGGGTCGAAACCTTTAACCTTTTTAAGTGAAAGTAAAATTATTTTTAATACAGTCGATTCTGGGTAAGAGTCCAAGAGACCGCGATATGACTCGCTTATAGAGGTTTCTCTCTAATCAGAGTTTCTCGGTTTTTCGAGGTAGCTCGGGGCTATAGAATGACTTGCTTATTCAGGTATGACTATATAATAATTTTAATACCAGGAGTATAAGTACCAGACGGATATCTGGGAAACGAATGGTAAAGGGATAGAAAAAAAAATTCTTCTTTTTTTTTTAATGTACCTTATAAACATGTATCCCTAAATCAATATCAATTTAAGACCACATGTTACAATAGAACGGGTGGTTATCGTTGAGCCGATCGGCTTTATAGAACAGACTACTCCTGTCGTTGAAAAAACAATTATGGTTATCGATATCACAAGCACAACACTAGTGTATGGGTCATTGTATGTAGGCCAACGTCCCCAGAGAGGGCGGGGCGCGGGGTGACGCCAAACGCAGCGGAATCAACGAGTTATTATTATTACGCTGAAAATTATTGCATTATAAGAATTTACGGGAACAACCTATTTTCATGTCTTCCATAATCTCACGGTGAAGGAAAACAACGTGATGCGACCTGCACATATCGGCGAAGAAATTCAAAGATATGTGTGAAGTCGACCAACTCGCTCTGGACCATCCAAGTAACGCCATCTAGTAGCAATTTTCATAAACAATATTTTTAGAGTGGTTTGAAATAAATCTATAATGCCTAAAGACCTTAAATAAAACGAAACAAAAATAAAACTAATATTGCAAATCAAATACAAAGGCTCAATGAACTAAGAATAGTTCTAGTCTGTGTATCTAGACTCAGGTTATTCACATATAAGCTTAACAGACGTTTTCCAGTCTGGCTTATGTTAGATTTAGTCTAGACTATTGTGTTTATTATAGCCTAGATTTGTTAGTATTCAATATTTATAGAAAACATCGCTGTGTTTATATTTAGAAACTATAATATTTTCATATACGAATTTAAGTTTGTTATAATAAATTCTTTTAACAAAGTCTGTACTAAACCTACACTAAGGATTGCCCTTAAAGCCTAGTACGCAATAGGATAGTATTTTAGTCGTGTAGCAAGTATCAAGTATCCGAACAAAGAATTTACTAATCTATTCTACTAAAATGTTGCTGTTCGGACACGTTTAGTTACTAAATTACTACCCTTGTGCGTAGGTTTAGGCTTAAACGAGTCCGAACAAAAGTAAGTATGTTCAGATAAATGCTACTTGCTACTAGACTAAAATACTATCCAGGTACGAACAAGGCGTAAGTCTTGAGAGTAAACTAAATTATTTATTTGAATTGTTTATTTTCAGGTAATTATTTTACAATGCTGTTCTTTCCTGGTAGAATTAAAATAAATGTAAGTATTTAACAAATAAAATAATATTATTTTGATTTAATTATCATCCAAAAGTGTCTCTTTTAATTTTTAGAAAAAATCTTTTCCAACAATTTGTTCTAGCGCCATCTTTTGGCGCTATTATAAACTGATGACATAAATCGATCAAAGTACCGTTTGAAATAGATTAGCAATAAATACAGTGAACGTCTTTTTTTTTTAATTATGTAGCTTTAGGTTCCCGTTATTTCTGCCACAACATATTCTCTCTAAGTTTATTAGTATCCATTATAAAGTTACTGAAGGACAACTTTTAGTAAGGGA
>QDHC01007314.1:179520-198321 GCA_013186455.1 Papilio dardanus tibullus | reverse complement strand
CTATCCCAGAGTAACATAGGCTATATTATTTAATTCCATGCGGACGAAGTCGCGCACAACAGCTAGTACTATATAATCTCTATTTTATTATACAGGCTGGTTTTATATTCCCAAGTTTGTTTTTCAGCGAATTCGGAGTCCCCCCAGCAGCCGGCGCAGTCGCCGCGCGCCGTGCGCAAGCGCTTCGGCTCCGCGAGCGAGGAGACTATACTCAAGGTAACATAGAAAGAGAAAAAAATAGACTAACACCCGTATTTTCAAACGACAATCATATATTTAAAAGAATCTTAAGCTGGCTACAGACCTTCAACACATTTTTATGTGTACAGTTAAAACTGTATAGTTAAAAACTGAACGTCTTTAGCCGGTTTTACATGTTAAGTCCATACTCAAACTCCAAATTCTACATCGATCTTGTTTAATTTTGACTCCACTTAGATTAAGTGATGCTTAAATTTAAGTGGCGTTTGATAGCGGTCGAACGTTTGTTGTATTTTTGTGAAAAACTAATTATATATTTTCCTTATTTATAAAAAATGTAGCTTATGTTATTCAGTGATAATGTAGCTTCCTAACGATGAAAGAATTTTTGAAATCGGCTTAGTTATTGAGTTATTTCAATACATACAAAAATACAAATCTTCCCTGTTTATATAGTATAGCTTAGAAATCACACCCTTCTATAGATTTTCTGACATATCCAACTTCTAACAGCACCTTCCATTGCTCACTTCTTCTTTAATTTAAGGTTTTCGCCCCTGTCGGTGGAGTTCCTTCCAACCCTCTCTTTCCAGTGCTAAGATCTTGATCCTCTGATACGACACGACGTCCACTTTCTTTTTTATTTGGTCTATAAAACTTTCCGAAACTTCCATTGCTCAGACAACCTTTTTTTTACTAAATGTATGTATGTATGCAGCAGGTGAACGGCGGCGGCGGCGAAGGTGGCTGCGTGTCCGCGGCGGAGTGGGACGCGTTCAAGCAGGACGTCCTGCGCGAGATGCGCGCCCAGCTCAATCAGATCAAGAAGGAGATATTGGACGGTATGTATGTCTCTGTTTAACGTTAGTGATAGGATAGAGACGATGATATGCGGATTACGTTGTGTTTGGTATATCGGTTTAACAATATTGATAAGAAAGAGATGTATATATGGGAAATTGTGTTTGTTTGCTATCTCTGTTTAGCGCTAGTGATAGGATAGAGACGACGATATGCGGACAACGCTGTGGATGCTATCTCTGTTTAACATTAGTGGTAGGAAAGAGACTACCATAATATGTGTATTGCACTTTGTATGCTATCCCCGTCTAACGCTAAGTTTATGAAAGAGACAAAGGTCTTGCAATTTGTCTCGATGTAATATATTGAAGACAAAGGTGTCGATCTTATAAAGCTATCTCTGTTTAACACTATGTAGTGGAAAAAGACACCGATAAACGAGATCTGTCTCTGTTTAATACTATGGAGATGAAAGAGTCTACAATAATATAAAACAAAATGTTTTGCTACCTATCTCTGTTTAACACTATAGCAAAGAAAGAGAGCTTTGGTATATACATACTAATGCTATCCCTTTCGGTAATTAGTAAGTAGAAAGAGACAGCTAGACACTTCAGTATTACTAACCTTACTAGCTATTATAATTGTTTTTCCAATAATGAACCTTATTTTTACAGCAATGAAGGCGGAATTCGCGCGCAGGTAAAGCCGGGGCGCGCGCCGAGTGAAACTAGTCTGCCGGACAGCGGTGAACATTTATTTATTTATAATATCGAACAAACAGATATTCCTCTTTTAATATTATTTTTTTGTACGTAATTTTATTGTCATATTTTGACAGCTGTCATTTCTGTATCGTTTATAATCTATGGTCTGTATTGAGATTTTTTCTAAGGACGGAAACGGGCAAAATGTAGCCATATTGAAAAATGTAGAAAAAAAAGTTGATTTAAATAATTGAATTGAACTAAACAAGTTTTGAGGAAAATATTTGATAACTTTGGGTTTTTGCTTCAAAGTAACGTCTAAATTAGATTAAAAAATATACGTCAATTTGAAAATGAGATAACTATTGACTTTTTTAGACATTTTATTCGATTTTATTTGCTATTGCACGATGGCACTAAGTAAATAATTTCTAACAATATTATAACTAAATTTTCTTTGGCTATAATTAAAAAAATAATTGTTCATCGTTGCCTATAATGGTATAATGTGATTAATGTATTAGTTGCCAGCGTTATTACTAAAACATGGCAACACTGAACGTCGAAGGTTCGAGAATTTTTCTTATACAGAGTGTCCTTTTAGTAATTATTTGTGATAAGTAAAAAAAATGTTCAAAAAATGAACGTTTATGATTTTAATTAGTATTTTTTTATATAACTCTGTACAAGAAAAAATCGACCTAAGAAAATTAGCGCACTAAATTCCAGCATAAACGCGACTTGTGTTTTTTTAATTTTATACTTAAAATATATTTATTCGAATGTGTATTAGTAAGGTAACGAATTTTTAATCATACATTCACTGTTTAGATTTTTAAAAAATATTTTTTTATTTTTTCATATGGCAACATTTTTTTTTCAATAATTTGATCAAAAATAGACTCTTTTATACTTTAAAAAGATCTAAACAGTGAATATATTGATATATCCATATGTATAACTCATTTAGACGTCAAGGTATTTTAAAATAATAGTATTAATCAATATTTATTGACATCGCAGTCGGCGACACTGATTTTGTATCGAATTGTATGGAAATTAGTAATTATATTGATACACTGTTCGTGACTTCGTCTGCGTGGAATTAAATAATATAGCCTTTATTACTCGGGGATAATGTAGCTTTCTATGAGTGAAAGAATTTTTAAAATCGGCCCAGTAGTTATTGAGATATTTCAATACATACATACAAAAAAACAAAGTTTCTTAATTGGTATACTTCCTGACAATGCATTGTTAAGATATTTTAATGAGTTTTATCATAATTCGACTATAAAAAAATTAACTAGGATGTATTCTGTATTCGTTTGCAATAGTAATGTACGTCAATAACTTCAATTAAAAAATAACTTTAACTAAGAACCAAACCAACTTTAAGCTGGACAAGATTCTAAACGAGACTGCCACGACAAACAGCTTTGAACTGAGTAGTCAAATGAGAGCCTTTCCCTACAAAGACTCATTTGACTATTTTTTTTTGTAATTATTCTAATTTCTGATTTCCATGAAAATCGACTATAAATATATGTAATGTTACATATATATAGAAACCTTTGTCGGCGCTCGTACGCGAGAGAATAGGTAAGGTGTACTTTAAACAAAATATGTTACTATATATTACTTCTCGTGTTGGGATTTTTATTTAAAAAAAACATTACAGAATAGTCTTCCAAAAATAATGCTGATTTTGTTGTATTCTTTTGAGTAAAGTCTTTTATTTTGAAATAGAAAAGTACAAAACTTCGTTTTTTACTAAGAATTTTCAAACTTTTAAGTAAACAAAAGTTATTTTTAAACAACTTTCAGGAATAAACGTTAATAACTATTTTTTTTGTTTATATATAAACAATTATTTTTTAATTTAAAAAAGAGTAAAGCCAAACTAGTTTCTAAGCGCTTACTCAACACGAGAAGTTAAATAAAAAAAATGTATCAGTTAAAAACGTTAAGCGTAGAAGTACATGTGGGTAGTCATACAAACCATTAGCTATCGGAACTTAGTATTTAAGTATAGGACTGATAGATCATTCCAAAAGGCTCATAATCGGCCTATATAAGTAAAAAAAAAACAACATTTTTTTTGAACACCCTCTGTTGAGGTTTTCCGGTGCTTTTCCATTACACACGGATCGCATTTAATTAATAAATCCAGTATTTATAAATATACATAGGTCCTTATAATGGCAACATTTTTAATTATCTGTATTTTCCTGTCAAACTGCAAACGTCTACCATCTCTTTCTTACTTGTATGTTTGATTATCCTGTCTCTTTCAGTTTGACAGTTGATTTGGCGCGTTAAGGGCCTGTGCGTATAAAAAAAACGTAATTTTTATCCAATATAATTAATCTTTAGTGATATTTATACAACTATGTAATTATAGCATATATTATAGTATTAAAATAATATAAACTAACCAAATTTTAGTCGGTTTCACTAACTTTTTTTTTATTATTTTGTATTGGTCTCAATAATATCAAAGATTGTATTTATTGTCTGTGTTTTTGATATTTATCTTATATTCACTGATCTCTCTAAATGGACAGGGTATAAGCAGTGATATTTTGTCACTGATGTTCAATTTGATCAACAAGAAAAAGTTGTCATTTCCTTAACCTATCCAATTATATAGATCAGTGTAACTAAACTTTGCTGTGTTTTTGATATGTATTTTTTTTTAGGTTATCTATTACGCAAAAAGAGCTTAGTTTATAAAATAGCTTTTTTAAATGTTTGCGTTTGACGCGTGAATTCCCGCTAATTTTTATACCGCGAAATAACGTCATCGGTTTTTAATTTCGACAATTTTGTACATCGAACAATAATTCTTTTTTATATGACTTTGTTTTGCTTAAAACATGTTTTAGGAATTTTATAAACATGTTTGTATTAAAGTTGTGGAAATTTTCTACCATTTGGTAGGATTTTTATTATTATACGTCATTGAAATTGGGATGTGCTTGAACTTATCGTTTTTCAATTTTCGATAAATCGTACTTCATTTAACAACAAAAAATAACGTATTAAATGTCAAGGTAATTCTAAATTAACGTATTAAGATAGGTAATATTAACAATTACCTAAAAACCGACAGTATTCGACAATTCTTTCATTTAATACAGAAAATCTGTGAATTTAGTCTCTTAAGCAATTTTATATGACAGCTAGGAATGAGTCGTTGACGGTTTTGACAGCAACAAAACGAAACGGTTAATTTGCTTTTGTTAACTAGTTGAAAAACTAGTTATATTGGTCACCTAGTTAACCATACATTCAATAAACACCCGAAGACTGGCGGCGAAACAAAAACTTGACCATGTCTTTTTTTTAACTAGTTGAACGAAAATCGGTCAACGGTTGATTTAACTAGTTTATAGAATCAACGCTCATTCCTAATGTCATCGTTCTTGCAAGAACCAGTTGCGTTGCTTGAAGACTAAAATCACGATTTGTATAGCGTCATGCTTCAAACTCATTGTGTTGCAGAAAGCATTCATTGTATATAGATAATTGCGTTGAATTATATTATTTTTTGTGATCATTATTTTGTTTTCATTTGTCTGTGCTTATTATTGATTTATTTTCAGTGTGTATTTGATTTATATTAAAATATTGACAAAGTGAAAAATGCGACTGAGTAATTTTGAGGTTATGTTTTTTGCTGTCATTCTTTTAGTATTATATTTATATGTACCCGTTTATAAAAGAGTGTAAATCATATTAAATGTTGTAGAATCTTTGTATGTATGGAATATTGATGTTTCTACAGTTATATATGTCTACTGAATTTGATATTTTTGTTTTCTGATGATTCTTGAGAAAATCTTGTAATTTCAATAAAATTAGTTAACTATTACCCTTCATTAGACCGAGTTCGCGTTAAATATGGAGATTTTGCTCCGGCTTAAGGCTGTTTTTTGCTTGACATCGGTCTAATGAAGCTCCGGGAACATTCTACTCGCGTGTTCTATGATTTTTACAGTGACATCTATTGGCTGTGAATTGAAAAATTAAAATACAACATTTAGTAGACATATCTATCTAATAAATACTTAATTTATAACGCTCCTAGCTCTCACTAATTCCTAGTTTTCCGCAAAGCGAATTATCGCTCGTAGAGTTTATTATTTCGTTACAAAAATACCACAGATTATAACAACATTGTTTTACAGCCAAATAAAATGGCGCGCGATCCAAAGAAGTTTCTCGATAAATGTAGAAATGGTTTTTTTTAATGTTAATTCCTTAATAACGGAAATTAAGTATTTAAAAATGTGTATTACATAATTTGCGTGAATTTTTTATACGATTGCGCGCCATTTTGAAATCAATAGTATAAAAATGATAACTGCCACAGATTAAAAATGTACACGTAATGATCTCGAACGTTACAGACTAAGCAGTGTTAATACTGTTGGTTGTACATACGCTGGAGTCAATAAACTGTACCTAAGTGAAATTAAAATGTATATAAGAGTTGTTTTATTTATAAAACCCCCCAATCTTCTATATCTATATATATAAAAATGAAACCCGTTTCGCGTTGTCACGGCATCACGTGTGAACGGCTGAACCGATTTCGATAATTCTTTTTTTTTTAATGTTCGTGAAACTCCAAGGATGGTTCTTACAGAAAAAAATATTAAGAAAATTTTAATATTGCAAACGCTGGAGTGTATAGTATCGGCATTATACCGATTTGCACCCGTGCGAAGCCGGGGCGGGTCGCTAGTATATATATAAAAGAGTAGACGGATTTCTTAAAATCAGCGCACAGCCAAAACTACTGGGTCTACGTGGGCGACTTGAAATTTTGTGTAGAGGTTGCTGTTACTACGTAGAAATGGTTAGAGAAAAGATTTTCGGAAATTCAGCCCCTAGAGGTCCGAAATGGGGTTCCAAAGTTTGTACGGACCAACATGATTCCTTTGTCAGATTTTCATGAAAATTGGTATGGGTTGCCTTCAGCACGAATAAATAACTTTGCCATTCAAGAATTTTACAAATTTTTACTTTGGGGCAAAAAGTGGAGTCAAATCTAAAAAATTAACGGTGTAGATACGAATCTTAGAAACTTGAAATTTTGCTCAGGGGTTTCTGTTATCACGTAGGCAAGCTCCTAGAAAGGATTTTACGAAATTCACAACCTAAGGGTCCGAAATGTGGGCCCAAAGTTGGTATGGAGCAATGTGATTCCTTCTTCAGAATTGCATGAAAATTGGAATAAATGCTTTTCAGCATGTATAATAAACAATGCCATTTAAGAATTATACAATTTTCGAAAAAACTGTTTTGAACTTCTACATTCCAAGCGGACGAAGTCGCGGGCGACCGCTAGTTTGATATAATTTGCTAAGTCTAGGGTCTATCAGTACATGCGCTACATAGCGATTCAATGGCGAATATCAAAATGAATGAAACTGACAATGACTCGATATTTCACTCGTGACATTTTTGTCGATTTCATCAGCGATATCGCAGATTGAAAAGTACTTTGATAGCCCCGCTGGTTCGTTAAAGCTAGTTACAAACCTTCAGTTTTAACTGCACAGTTTTATTTGTACAGTTCAAATGCGCAGTTAAACTGACGTATGTAGGCAAAACTGAGCACTGTATAGTTAAAAAAATGATAAAACTGCACGGCTGTAGCCGATTTGAGTGCTTTTTTTAATAATATATTTTTTAAATATCGTTATCGTAACTATAAGATGTTTATATCTGCAGTAACGGTTTATTCGGAGTCCCGAATAAATATTTTGCACGCTATGTTTGGAAAGAATTCAGTTTTTTATTTCTTTTCACTTTTTTGACTGCGGGCACTTCTTACTGCTACGAAAGCGAGATTACTGCAGATAAAAAACAGAGTCTGTAATCGGCTTTAGAAGAGACAAATGAAACAAATTATTTAAAAAAAGGCTTTTTATTAAAAAAAAAAGAAAATAAAATTGCAGAAAACACAATGCCAACATTAATAAATAAGTTTTTAACTTTAGTCGGACTTAACCACAAATATTTATAACAACATATAGAGTACAAATTATGTTTTGTAAACACAAACAACGTCTATACAACATAACATAAAAATTATATCGAAAATATACATAAACATTCTGTAAATTGCAACATTTAATAACCTTACAGTTTTTGACAGTTGAATGTTGCCAGGTGATTGTGATACTACCAAATTGGTAGGTTTTAGTACAAACCGTATACAGATACAAATAAATGATCTCAGACACACGTCAGAAAAAAACTGTAAACCAATAAAGATTTCAAAATTAGGTGGTCACTGGTAAGTATGGCCGTGTCATTATATCTAGTATTCGAAGCTTCAAAGCGCAAGTGATTTTATTCGATTAAACTTATTGCACTTTTAAACATCACATGTGCGAAGCACTTAAATACTAATTAATATTCAAAGTATAAACCATAGACAAACCTATGTTTTACGCCAGGATTACAAATTTGTAAAAGCTAGAGTTTGTTTTTGAAGACTATTTAGTCATAAAAACTTGAAATACGTAATTAAGCTTATCTCGAATAGAAATAAATATATTTTCAAGTAAACTGACGCAAAACACAGAAATAGTCAACGTTCTTACGAATTTATAAATATAATTTGTGCATAAACAACATAAACCGTATAATTATGGTAACTATAATTATCAAATAAATATTGTCGTAACCTTGATTATTGAGATAGCGGTATATTTTTGTAGAAATATATTCGCTGTGGTAGACTTTGGTAGAAAATTCGGTAACTGCTGTGCTGGCGGGCTCTAGCGTTTTCTAACCTAATCTAACAATTTTTTCAGAAGCTGATTAATTTAGTTTGTATAAGGGACGAATTTTTGGAAAACATCTACTTTTTAAATCTTACAACTAAATAAAAGAATTAAATCGTTCGACATTATTGATTTGACAAGATCTTCAAACAAAATACATTTTTAAAATATTTGAAAAATGCTGTCATTTTTTTTGCAATAAAATCATCGTGTTATTTTAAAATTTTTAATTCATGAAACAACATTTTTTCAGTAAATTTCGAACGGTTTAAATCTTTAATATTATATTCGAGTTTTAGATTTGTAAAAAAGCCTATATATTTTGTAAACATTAACGTACGTAATTATTGTACTTATATATCTGTATATATTATTTAATTTAAATAATTTAAGTAGACAGCTTGTATAATTGTGCTTGCAAGCGATTCCGTCAAATTCCGCTGTACATTTCTATTAAAACATTGCTGTCTCTGTTTATTTCAATGAAATTGACAGGGATAACAATATGTTTAATAAAAGTGCTTCACAGTGAAAATCCACAATTAAAGAGTTCACAACATTCTTAGATTCTTGTCCGTGTATGGAGACGAGATGTAAGCCCTGGAAACAAAAAGAAAACTTTTCATTTTTCACGAAAATAAAAATGATTCATACAAATATAACAGAAGCACAAAAAAACCTAAAATAAAAACAAAGGGTTACACGATAAAGCATAACTGCAAGAGAAAACATTAAAACGAACTGACGTGCATCGGTTCAATAACAATTAATAAAATAAATAAAGATTTAAAGGCAGGTAGTTTAAGAAATACAAGGGACATTTCAGAATAGATATTTTAAAAATGTATTAGTAATCAACATATTGCTATGGATTCCACACATTTTTTTAGTAAAGATGCATCATATTGTTCACTCTTTGGTATTTACTGATATAATTTCTGCCAAAAACATATCATCATATCGATTTCCAATGTCTATGGAAATTTAAAAACCTATTTTACAGTCCTTATCCATTTTAATTTGGCGAATTAAAAAGTGCAAAATTTACAAATCCATGCAATCACAACTAAAACGAAAGCCAAATCAAAATAACATCGCGACTACAAACTTTATTTCATTTAAAGGACCTGAACGAAGCTTTTTTTTTATTTTTTTGTATTTTTCTTGCAGTCTTCTCATATCTTGATTATTCGCTTAGCACAGGGAGCATGGATCTAAAAGAATTATATAAATATCAATTATAACTGGCCAATAAACGACATTAAATGTTATTTTTTAGTTCTCTATGGTTTAATACAGATGTTAAATTCATTTGTAATCTGTAATTTATAGCGTGCGCGATGACATATGGTAATGACATTTAGCAAGCGTCTTGTGATGCGTGAAATAGATAACGCATTTTATAAAAATAAAATGACAGTTAAGCAAGAGGTAAATATTATTAAACTAGTTCTGGTTATTATATTTAATAAATGTAGTTTTCAATCATTTTTACACAAACGAATAACTACCGGAAATGATTTTTGTAAATTAATGCCAACACTTATGTTTTTTTTTAAGACAAGACAAGATTTGAATTAAGAAAACTAATCAATACCTTCCATTTCCAAAGCTATGGGAATGGGACCTTGGCAGCGTTGAAAATAAAAATACAGATAAGCAAATAGCAAAACAGTAATGAAATTCATAAATATAATAAATATGTAAGTTAGCAAAATGTTTATGTTACTACATATTACAATATATATTACATACTTTAACAGGAGACAAAAAAATCAGCAAATGTTTAGTGCTAAAAAATCTACATCTTCATAGACAAAAGGTAAAAATCTTCGTATATATTAATTTATTGAGTATAAGTTAACTCTGTTTTGGACTACTTTTTTAATGGCGCTAGTGTAGTAGAAATGTGTTGCAAGTGTAAAGATTTGTACAAAAATGGTAGAAAATATTTGTATTCTCTATGAAAGACGATGAAATCACCTATAAACAGTATTTTCAAAGTACAATATATTTAGTAGGCAAACCTTGAATAAATAATAATTACTAGCATTTTCTGATAAAATTAACATGCAGTGACTAGTATTCAATTATTGTAACTACATGAAAAAGGTAAATAATAAGAATACTACATATTAAGCTACTTACATCTGTCAATATTTATGTTCTAATGAACTCTACTGAGCGATGTAGAAATGGGATGAAACAATATAGACCGCTATATGACAAAGCACATAGCGTATTTTATACTAGTTTCTAATATGATTGAGCTATTAAATTGACTGATTTTTATATTGAATTTGACCTAAGAGAGATCTTTTCTTATCTCCCACAGCTATAGAAGCTCAAAGCATTCTAAAATCGTAACGCAACCCCAGGAAACTTTTAGAAAAGACTTATAAACACTGAATTATGAGAAAATCTAGACAGGACCTACAGAATCACACAGATTTAACAAAGTTTGAGAACAGGCTAAGAACAAATAGACTTACAGCTCCATATTGTGTACGGTGGAACTGGGGCAGGTGGTGGCGACCTTGACGTGGCAGTGCTTGTGGCAGCGCAGCGCGCAGTCGCGGCACTCGTAGCCCTGCTTGCCGAGCCGTCGCGCCACCGTCTTGCCGCACACCTCGCACACCGTGCCGCTGACGAGTCAACCGAGTGAGTGAATGAATGAATGACTAGACTCGTGAACTCAAGAAGTTGGTAACAGATTCCTAGTAATTTATTTATTCTTAAATGAGCCTTTTCGGTAATTTTTTGACTTTGATAATGGCAATATTAATCATGTTTTAAATCATAGTGAATTGGAAAATGGTGTATATGTTTAAGAAAATCAAATACACTCCTGTGAAAGGACAGTATACTTAATTTGTCTGTTTAGTTATAAAATAGTTAAAAATATCACTCACCCACTAAGATGTTTAGCGATAAAGGTGTGCTCGTTGAAAATGTGCAGTTTCACGCCCTTCCGCCGCCATCTTGATCTTTGTGCGATTGTCAACGGCACTAAATAGTGCTTCTTGATTCCCGCTTCGATAGTTTCCAATACCAAAGTGGATGCTTCGTGGATAAACGTCCTCGCAGACGCGGTACTAAAGCCGGACACTTCGCTGAGAGACGACCTTTATTGTTAATGATTTGTGCAAAAAAGAAACGAAAATGGCGGGAATGACAATTGGGAAAATAAAAGGAATTTTGTCAACAAAAAATGTTTACCGTCAAAATACGAAAGAAATAAAATGATTTTAAGGGTTGATATGATTTAGAAAAAGGTGTGATAAATCGAAATGATAGATTGATTTTGAAAATGGTAATAATGGTATATCAAGCAAAATGAAAATAAAAACCATTCAAAATGTAGCAGAAAAGTATAGAAAGATAAACAGCATTTCCATTCCAGCACATACAAGTATATAAATACAATTAGTATGAAAAACCAATGTTACCAGATTGCAGAGTGCGATTACCCCCGCGCATGAGTGTTGGCAGATGAAAAAAAGAAAGAAAATCACAATTAGTCGCGGTGTTACCCGTTTTAAGAACGTCACGGACGTCACAAATATATATTTATTGTGGCAAGACTGCATTATTATTTATAAAAAAGCTTTTTATTATTGATTTATAATTTCTATAAGTTCGTAATAATCTAATTACAAAAATGAACTTTTATTTTATTCCAGTGTCTACAAAGCAAAAAGCATATTTTACAAAGCTCTTTAATATTGATATTATTACAGTAGTTTAAATGCAAATTAAAGCAATTAATGTGGTCTTGTCAGAAATTCGCTGAAATTAATTTTGTGCAATAGCCAATTTAGTTTCTATTTTACTACTAATTATTTCACGCATTAATTCAAAAACTACAATTTTGTTACAAAAAATATTATAATTTATGCATATTTTTAAAACCTATTTGTACAGTTTATAACGGTTATCTGTACAAAACATAAATATTAACTTTTTAATCTTCTTGGTAGAAAATGTCATAGACTCTTAGTGTTGCCACAAAATAACAATGACAACTACCAACTGTCAAAGTCATCAAGTAGTCTCAAAATACAGCAATGGCATCCCTTAATGACTAATTAACAATATTTTTGCAATATGAATGGTGAAATACATATAAATATAGACATACCTTCGGGAAGTCCTGGACTCGTCGCCGGACTGCGCGGGGGACGCGCCCGCAGAGTAAACGTTCCTATTAGGCAGCGCTAACACTTTGTCTGGAAATTAAATGTTATTTACAAAATAAAAACATAATACTGCGGATTAAATAACCTTGGTTTAGCTGCCCTGATAGATAAAATCTAAGATTTATAATGATGAAAAATCATACTAAAATAAATGCGAAAGGTGGGATGGCTGGGATGATTCTTTGAAGGTATCTCCAAATGACTCAAAGGATTTCGAAGAAATTTTGCACAGACGTAGAACATACTCTGGTAGAACACATAGATTACACTGTTTTTTTAATACCGAGCAGACGGATTCGCGAGCGACAGCTAGTGTCTATAATTTAGTATGCTCACCATGTGTGTTTCTCTCAGCGCTGACGCTGCGCAGTCTCTGGTCCACGTCAGAGTCTTGAAGGTCTAAAGACTGGCCGCGAGTGCGGGAACGACCCAGTCTGAAAGATAAACATTGTCTATGGCTCTTTGGACTGTAGAAAAATGGTTATGGCGACCAAAAACAAAGATATCTTAATGCCACGTAATATTTTTTTTATCAATTGTAAAGGTTTCTTCTAGCAGCTGCATATTGAAGGTCTTTCTACCGTTAAACGGTTTCCTCTGTAGATATTTACCTTCTCTTTATAGTGCCAAAGAAATCTCTTCTACGCTTCCTCGGCGCTGGTTCTGGAGGATTGTTTTCTTGGTTGTTTACATAATCGCCCTGCTGCAAATAAATATAACTGTTTTTTATAATTACCAATAACAAAAAAATGTCGATAGTATTTTTTTTAATCTTCATATGACAACACCAAGCTGTCAAAATTCTTTTACGTAACTGTCATTTTATACCTTTAAATTTTGTTTTTGTATCATAAAATTATGCAAATGTTTGTTAGTTTGACGTTAATTCCAGATAGATTTATTTTCCAAACTTCCCAAATAATACAGTGACAACATTTTTATTTGCTTTGGAGGTCCATCAGATTTTAATATAGTACATTTTCACAAGAAACGTTACATTGTTTATTGAACGTGCAACACTGACACTTATCAGGCAACACCGAATAAATGAATGAAAGAAGGAATGAAGTTTAAGGTGCAAAATAAGTTTTATTAGAAAAAAAGCGCAAAAAATCAAGCAAAAACAAAACCTTTTGCTCAGTATCCCCATTTGCCTTCGCGCCATTTTCCTTTATTCTTACAGTTTTTCCCGGAGATTGATTGGGACTTGGTGTTATTTTTTGTACATCACTGGCTACCCCCTTCTCTATTTTCTCGACGTTTCTGTCAATTTCCGCAGCATCTCTTTCCACTTCGATGAATTTTCCAGATTCGGTCATTTCCACCTTTTTTCGAAGGCATTATCGGTTAGTATAACACAGCATTCCGGATTTTTGAGAGTTATTTTCAGAAAAAAGCAAACTCTAAAGATATATGCATGTATTTATGATATTTAAAAACAAATCTGATACATGAATAATGTTTTTTTTATGTGCCAGATTAAAATGTTAAAAACTAGTATGAGAATTGTAAATAACTTTTTTTGAATCTATATCTACAAAATATTTGAATTCCAAAATAACTCCCGAAAAACTGGTAACACATATAAACTAAATTTAGTAATGACCAATCACAACTAACATACGTGCTTGATAAACATGTTTTTTGCATATGGCAACACTATTTACAATTTCTCTTTATTAACTGTTTAGCAGCTTTGACATGAAAAAAAATAAATGTAGAATGTCTCGTTTGTATGATTTTTTATTATTTAAGGGTCATTTTCGCTTAGATGTTTTTAAAGCTTTCTAAATTCAACGTATATGTTATTTATAAATAAATCATGCTAATCTCACCTTTATCGACTTTGTCGGCTCCTACGACATTTTCGTTGACCAAACGCATGCGTCAGGCACAATGGAAGAAAACCAAAACAATTTAAATCGGATTATATACAAAGTAAATATATAAAAAAATAATATATTCACTCAAATATATAAATGATTGTTAAATACAAGAGATTGGGCAATACAAGTTGACAATTGTTTTGTAACATAACGCAAAACTACCAATTCGGTAGCAATTTATTTAACATGGCAACATTCCAAGACAGTCGAAGTTCCAAAACTATTGTCACCTGTCAAATGTGGAAGTGAGAGGGGGAATGACAAATTGCATAAGAGTGTGAGAGATGTGTATATTACCCGCTGAACGGAGTGTATGATCAGAGTGGACTTATTGGCGGCGCTAGTGGGACTCAGTTCTAACTCCCTTAGCGCTGATTCCGTTAATTGAGAATTATTTTGACCTGGAAAGAAAAAAAAAGAATTTAGTGTTTAAACTACAAATCGTATACATGTCTATTCCTGAATTAATTAATTATATGTTATTTTAAATCTAACTCAGAGTCCAAAATGGGTATATAATCAAATGGTTCTGTCAGGAAATGTTTAAAATTTACATTTACATAGAAAATCAAAGTCAAAATCAAAGCTATCAAAGGATAGAGGTAGGTATTTTTATATTTATCTACCTACCATTCTGCTGGAAGGTGGTCTTCGTGGTGGTGGTGAGGTGTCCCTGCGGGGACAGCGTGCGCAGACTCTCCTTGATCTTCAGCGGCTTCGAGCCCAAGTCCGGGATATCAGCGCCCTCTATGAATAAGAACTGGAAACAAACGATAATTTATTGGTGGGTAGTTATTTAAAAATAATTATGATTGATATTTTTGTTTATAATTGTGGGTAATTGGGTATAAAGTTTGATTAAAAGTGATTCTTGCATACTTTTTATCAAGTCAAAGAATCATTATTAATACTACCCGCAAATAAATAGGGATTCTAAATAGGGCACACAGAGATACAGAAATAATTTAAAATTTAATTTTCATATAAGAAACTAAATTTTCAACGTTCTTTTATTCATAGTTGATTAATTTTAATTATCCACTTCAGTTTCCTGACAAAGACACTTCTTACACTACATTTCAGACCTAGGGCTAGATGTAGGCCTGGTCCTAGGACCTACCTCTACAGTGAGTGTGCCGCTAACATCATGCTCCTCCATAGGGCGGGTCTGCAGGGCGATCTGCTGACGCTGTGAGGGCGCGGCCAGCAGCTCGTCTATACCCACCAGACCTAGGCCTAGGAACCTGAACACCAAGTCCTATTAACACCATGTATTCCTTCCTTCTGTTATATCACTATATCTACTAATATTATAAAGAGAGAAACTTTGTATTTTTTGTTTGTATTGAAATAACTCAAGAACTACTGGGCCGATTTCAAAAATTCTTTCACTCATAGAAAGCTACATTATCCCCGAGTAACATATGATATATTATTTAATTCCACGTGCACGAAGTCGCGCACAATAGCTAGTTTAACAATATAGATATACTTCGTTGCAATTGAAAGCCGAAATTCTGTAAACAGGCACGTTAAAACTCATACATGGCCATTACTACTTTTGACATTTTTAGTAATTTTAATTGTAAGGTAAAGTGAAAAGATATTGCACAATAAGGATGGCTAATGTTATATACATTAGAACCTGGTTAAGCGAGTAAGGGACCACGATATTTGTCTCGTTTATAGAGGCTTCTAATCCGAGTTTCTCGCATATGGAGGTAGCTCGTCGGGACCATAGAATGACTGTACTCAAGTGGAAAAAAGTGTTCTGTTAGAAATATAAAATGCGAACTTTAGCTACCTTCGGTCTTATAATAATTCGCTTTGACGTTCCTAACCTTAAATACTTTTGTTTTATTATTACATTTTCTCCCTTACATTGTTTTCTTGTGTAAATGTGTCATTTAAATATTTCAGAGTTTAAGAGTCATAAAGTATTTAGATTGTTGTTTGTCGATGGTTTATGGTTTAATTTGGAATGTGGAATACCTGTGTTGCGAGGCGGCGCCGGCGGGCGAGGGCGGCCCGACGCGGTCGTACACTTCGAATAGTAGCTCTGCTGTTTGCGGAGACAGATCGCTGGAATACAATATTCATCATCATCACCAGCTCACTATACGTCTCCACTAAGGGGTGACTAGGCCAGTGCGTGAATTCACACATATCTTTTGAATGTATTCACCGACAAGTACAAACATCATGATGTTTTCCTTCATCGTAAGAGCGTCGGATAATATGAAATTCGAAAATTAAAAACTCATTGATATGGCGGGATTCAAACTCGGGTCCTGTAGATTACAAGTCAAGCGCTGAGCCCTGAGCAACCGACGATCTATTATATCCTAGTAAAGGTATAAGTAAGAATGACATACAATAGGAAATGTTCCTCCCATTGCGGCGAGGTTGTCTCCTTCTTAAACGCGGTCTGGTTCCTCTGAGGAGGCTCGTCCATCTCGACCACGCAGTACGGCGCAGCGCAACCCGATTTCCCTGAAAATTGCATTAAATACTTTAAGCAATAATATTTTTTATAATAGAAGAGGGCAAACGAGCAACGGATCAACTAATTGGACCAACGCCCATTGACATCTGCAACACCAAAAGGAACCACAGAGGCCTTTGAATAGTACGCTCTTTCTTTGAAGGACCCTTTTTTATAGGTGAAATTTCATTTCATCAAGATCCTATTACTCTGAGGAGAGCACATTTAGGTATGCGGGGATCTCCCTCTTCTACTCAATTCCCCTAGCGGGAAGATACAGAGGACATACAACATTAAAACACCTTGTTCCCTCTTGGCCATATTGTGGGCGCCGCGGGCACGATAGTAACTTCCACAACGCCCACTGGCCGCCTCAGGAGAGGCCGATCGAGCGCCCTTACGAGGGCGCTGCGCCCGAAGGCGCTCCTCGGAAACAGCACAGTGCAATGCGGGTTCGATCCTTCTTGAAGGCCCCTAAGTAACCGTTTCACCTAACATATGATGAATATGAGAAAAATAATAATACCTCCTATGTCTTTGGCCGCGACAACTTTGACAAGTAATCTTTTTTCACCCAACAGCTGCACTGAACCCGCGGTCGTGTTCGGTGTTGACGTAAACATATGTCTGTCTTGTTGTAACTGAAACAAATAATAGTACCTTATTATATAGTCAATCTAGATATAGCTCTTCCTCTTTTCTGTCAAAAATGAGGTCAAATAAGCCACTAAGTTTAGTGACCTGGACTCCTAAATATCTGCAATGTCAAAATTAGATGTAAAAGCCATACCCTTAATAAACAGAGAGGGTAGACTGAAAAAAAGGATGTTATATTTCCCCTTTCAAATAAAAAAAAATATATATTGAGAAGTATTTATTGTATAAAATATTCTATGAATTGTTACCATAGAGTCATAGTGCAGCGGTAGACGCGGCGCGGAGTCGACATGTCTCCGCAGGCGCGGACACGTCGGGTGTGGTGCGAGGTTAAACGGCAACTGAGTGTTGCGCAGCGCCGCCACCACTATGTCGCTATAGTCAATACAAGCACTTTTGTATTTATAAATCAATTAAGCAACTGTTTTAATTAAGATACTGTTTACTAAGTAGATGATTAATGAAATAACATTATAAAAAATCTACTTTCCTTCTATAACTACTATGCCCCAAAAATAAGAAAGTAAGTAGGTAGTATACTACATGTAGTTCGCGACTTCGTCCGCAATGAATGAAAAAATATATCCTATATTACTCGGGGATAATGTAGCTTTCTAATGGTGAAAGAATTTTTGAAATTGACCCAGTAGTTCTGGAGTTATATCAAAATATACAAAAATTCAAGGTTGCCCCTGGCCAAAAACCTTTTAGTTAACCCGTTAGATACTCGTTCTCCACTAACCTGATGATTTGCTGCATATTACTTTCACTAGCGTTAGGTCTGAGAGGGCCGACGGGCGCGAGGGCCACCTTCACCTCGGGCCAGCCGTCGCATTTTAACTCCCCTGTCAGTTTGTCCGTCACGCATACCACGTTCAAACGGGCACGGAACCTACACATATTATTACCTGTAGCCCGTGACTTCGTCCGTGTGTGATTAAAATATATAACCTATGTTACTCGGAGATAATGTAGCTTTCTAATGGTGAAAGAATTTTTGAATTCGGTCCAGTAGTTCTTGAGTTATTTCAATATATACAAAAATACAAATCTTTCCTC
>QDHC01007314.1:118988-149241 GCA_013186455.1 Papilio dardanus tibullus | reverse complement strand
CACTGCAATTTTGTAACAAACGAAGAAATCGATAGGATAGAACGGAGAAACGACCTAACAGCAGCGCTGTCAATACCATACTAAAGTAATCCTGACAAAGTTACAAAATGGCGTGCTTACTTATGAGTTTGCGCAATATAAAGGTGATTTCACAGTCTTGTTTTTCAATAAATTTAGTTTTTTATACATTAAATAAATAACAACATCAATATAAAACAAACTAAAGTATCCATGAGCGATAATCAACAAAGCAATAAACGAGAGAAGAGAGAAAACTTCAGAACTTTATGGACGTAAGTTATAAGATCATTGATTTTATTTAAAAAAATAAATATCACTTAACTTTCAATTATCAGAAAGTTTGTTAGATACTATAATCATATGTTAATATTGTTTTAATTAATTTATTCGTAAAATACAAATAACAATAGTCTAGTATCTACCTATCTACTTCCAAGTTGATTAAGTTATTTTTGTTGAATTTTCCGCGTCATCTAAATTCGCCAGTGGGCAACAGATGGCAGCACCGAGCTTTTGAATAATCGGTGTAAGCAGCACTGAAAATATTAAAATTAAAGAACTTTTAGCACTTTATGTATTAATAGTTTTTAGATTATCTTATTAGTAGTTTTACAGCATTAACTTCTTACATAAAATAATTACATCAATTCAAAACTAATTTCTTTAAAAAACAGAAGCCTTTATAAATTAATAGAACGTTTATTTTTAGTAATGGCAATAATCCCTTTGACATTGACATTTGACATCAATTTGCGATTTGTGAAGATTTTGTTGGCGGTAAAAATACATTTATAAAAGTTGAATTTTGTGTAAGAATAATTGTTTAAAATGGCAGAAAAACTCGAAGATCTAAACCTCCCAATGACAGTAGTGACTCGAATCGTTAAAGAATCTTTACCTGACGGCATAGCTATATCCAAAGAAGCTCGTACCGGTTTAGCAAAAGCGGCTTCTGTTTTCGTATTATACGTTACTTCTGCAGCAACTAATATTGTTAAAAACAATAAAAGGAAAGCATTAACCGGTCAAGATGTCTTAGAAGCCATGAAAGATATTGAATTCGACAGATTCGTCGGTCCATTAACTGAAGCCTTAGAAAATTACAAACAAGCTGTTTCCGCGAGAAAATCTGGCGCTGGGAAGAAAAAAGATGATGTTGATGAAATTGAAGCAATTGAAGATGATTAACCTAATATTAATTATTTAATAAGGTTATGTTTTGTAAACTAATTTGATTTTGTGACCAATTTATTATTTTTTAAGTGTTTTTGTATTGGTTAACTTTTATGAGTACTCTGTAGACATTATTTAAAATATCTTGTACATTAAATTGTTAAAAGTTTCGTAAGACATTATTATACTTTATTTATTTAAAACGGCTAACACTCGCCTTGATGATGGACTCCCAAAGAGTCTAAATCTAGTCGGTACTGTCACAGAAATTACACGTGAGGTTTTTTTCCGTTTTAAATAAAAAGTATCTTGTATATATTATTTTTATTTCAAACTGAAGATTTAAACAGCAAATTCCTTGTCATTAAATTAAATAGTTGTACTCAATAAGTAATATCCAAAAAAATGTTGTAATTGATAGCTATATTTCAATTAACTTGTTAACCTTTCTTAATCTGGAATATAAAAGCAACTCCTGTATTGTGGAAGGATAGGACAATTTCTGTGGGCAGATCAGAGAATCTTATAGTAAAAAAGGCAGATTGTAACAGACTAGAACGGGTTTTTTATGTTCTTCGTTGGACTTGACATTAGTACTTTTTTTCTAATATTAGTTACTAGACTTTTAAGGTTAAATAGGAATTGTAATAAAACATCATTATTGTATTATAATTTTATTTTGGAATAAAATTTGTTGAGATACATTTTGGAATCATAATCTTGAATCCGAAGTTTCTCAAACTACCTACATCCTGTCTCTGCCTTTATTTACATTCCTCTGGAATTCCGCAATTACCCTCCATAACGAAAATAAATATATCAATATATTCTGTTGTTAAACTACGTTAAATTTCTTTGATTAAATTCAATTTTTATTGTTATTTATTACTAATAAGATATAGAGAAAAATTGGAAAGACTTAATTCTATGAAAATAATATTTGTACGACATTTTCTTGTCAAATTTTGTGTTTCTTTCAACATTTTGAATTATTAGAGCCGTAATTTCATTTTATTGGTTCTCTGTTAAGCTTTTATTAAAGATTTTTTTATGGAGAACTTTCTAATCTGTAGATCGGTAATCATTTTGCAATAAATATATAAAAATTGCAGAAGGCTATATAATTTGATATAGTTTTGGTAGATTGGTTATCATGAAAACAGGACAATTAGTATTAGATAAAAATAAATTTTATCAAATTGTGTTTTTTGAATATTTGAAAACAGCTCTAATATCTCAAGGATGTTACAAAAACAACACTATGATAGCATTCAATGCCGAATTGTTTATTTTTTTTATAGAATTTCTGCCAGACTTATTCTGAATACCTAGTAAATATTTTAATTAATTAAGTTGGTTAGTTAAACGTTATTAACGCTTTCTTAATACCAACGTTACTAAGATATATTTTACGACGTACTACTGGTGTTCGAATCGTTCTTAATGAACGTCTTATAATAATTTGGAAATATATTATAATCTACCAAATCTCGTACAACTATAAAAATGTTATAAATTAACAAATAGCTTATTATTGGTGAGGTTATTGTTGTAATACTTTTTTATGAACAAATATGGTAACCAGACAATCATTTTGTTGAGCAAATATTTGATCAAATAACGTAAAATAAAGCTGACTAAAAACGTTCAGTTTTTACTGAGCAGTGAAACTGTAAAGTTATAACTCACGTCCATTTTGTGCACACGTCATTTTTAACTGCACAACCGAACAGCTAACTTTTTGGGCTTCATTTTTGAGCCGATGACTTCTAAACTTTAGCATTTTTTTTTAAATTAGTAATTATTAGCCTATGGCTTCATTAGACAGAGTTCGCCCAAAAAATGGAGATTTTTCTTCGGCGTTAAGTCGTTTTTTGCGTGACATTGATCTAATGCAGCAGTAGGGTTAGTGATGTTATTAACATAACCTCATCAATAACAGTTAATTCTAGCGTTACGTATATAAGCTATTAAATGAATAAACTAGTTATTTCTAGGATATCCACTATTTGTAATACAGCCTTGTTCAGTCCGTACTTTGTATTGAATTGGCAATTTCTTAAAGAAAGTTAAGAAAAAACTTAAATTGTAAATAAAATAAAAACTACATATCAAAAGGTAGAGATCTGACTGAACACTGTACAATTAAATGTTGGTTATTGCGACTAAATATTACCAGTTATTACTGAATTTCAAATAAAAAAAAACAATATTTTTTAAAAAAAAGCAACGTTTTTTTTAACTCATAAAATATTATAAATGAAACACAGGAAATAAATAAAATAAAAAACCAAAAAAAATAAAAATAAACGTTTATTGAACGAGTTTTAAATAAAAAGAATAGATTATGAAGCAACACAGTCCAGTATTTTTTACAAAGGCACGAAATTAAACAAAACAAATTAAATTAAAAATACATCAGTAATATACACAAGATAAAAATACATTTTACAGAGTATTAGAGTATAAAATTGTCTAAAATATTATAAATCGACCTTTGGAAAAAACTGTGGTCTCTCCCACTGAGTATAGACATTCAACTAAATTATTTATAGAGTGGACATTATGCTTAAGCTTCATTAGACTGAATTCTCAATAAAAACGGACTTAGCGAAAACAGAATGTACGTTTCTATCGAGTACTTCGTCTAATTAAGCCGAAGCATTAGAAACATTTCTTTCTACACTAATTATTTCCGCAAATAAATGTATGTCACTTCGAATGAGAAACAAATTAGATTTGTTACTAATTATGTCCTGTCTATTCATTCATATGTTTATAATCTTTGACTTATTTCTAAAGATCGTAGTACAATATTTATAGACATTTTAATTTCTCTTCAAATTATTTGTGCAAAGAAAATCGCTACTAAAAAGTTAAATATTAAGTTTTCTATTAGATTAAAATACGTCACGACTTTGGCTGAATTGTCATAACTTTTTAAAAGTTTTTTTTTTCATTTATTGTCTGTATTACAGATTATATAGCGAGATAAATATAAACAAGCAGAAATTATTTGAGCGATAATTTCGAAATAATTCGATTATTAATAGAAAAAACGCTAATTAGTCATGAAACTACTAAAATCTAATCACTGCTTGAAGACATGGAAACACTAAAAATTTAAAAGTACAGATTAAACAGATTTCACGTTTTCAATGTTGCCATTACAAAAAAAAATATTATTTCTACACTAGTGATATACAATTGACTAATTCTAGTTGGAATATTTGTTATATTTACAAAAAAAAGCCAGTATCGTTATATAGAATCTATATCTATCAGTTTTAAATACATAGAGAAAAAATTGTCTTTCATAACATTTTTAAACTATCCGAGTTTGTTGACCAAACTATTAATCACAATTATTTGGTTGTTTATAAGAGCTATGTAATAAATAAAAAAAATAATTGTAACTAAATTATTTAAAAAAAATGCAGGCAGTTCATAAACCTTAACAAGATTTCAGAACCGTCGAATGCCAAATTAAACTAAAAATGTACAAATATTTGTTATTATCAGGTTAATAATTTTTAGTCTTAAAACCACGATTGTCTATGGAAAATAATTCCTAAGATATAAGGACTTATATTATTTAACTCGAATCTGCATAAGAGAGAAACCTCTAATGCCTTCATTAGACCGAGTTCGCGATAAGAGACGCCCTATGCCGAAGTAACATCTTATATCGGGAACTCGGTGTAATGACGCCAAAGCTGTCATTATCTGACACCATAAGCGAGAAACTCATTAAGAGACCTCTATAAACGAGATATTTCATTTGGGTTCTCTTTTTGTAATGTCATTTCAAATTACAATACCTAATTGTAACGTTTTAGTCATTTATAAGATCGATAATGCTAGAGGAATCTTATTTCTTAATTATACATGAAATGGATGGATATATTTCACTCTTTTTTAATTTTTCGCAACGTAAAATAGCTAATCGAAAATATTTGGATAAATTCCACAATTACTGTGTGCGTAAAATTACGTAATTGTAGGTAAGGGAGCGTATTCCGTTTGAAACACCAGGTGTTTACAAAATCAACTGCAGCTGTGGCAGCTCGTATATAGGACAGACAAAGCGCACCATCACCAGTCGCATAAAATAATCGAGCTGTCAAAAACAACGATCACCAGAAGTCGGCCATAGCTGAACGCCTTCTGGACCCCTCCACCAATCACTGGATCGAGCTTCATAGTCCTCAGGTACTTTCGACGGAACGCCACTACATACCAAGATTGGTAAATGAAATTACAAAGTGCTAAAATTTCAATCGTGAAGACGGGTTTAAATTGGAGTGCCTGGAATCCAGTGATCCAGTATTTTAATAAAAACGAACAACAGCCGACTTTTAGTACGCAAAAAAGTGTGGACACAGTGAGTGTGTAAACTCGGACAATAGTAGTGGTCGCCGTGTCCGAAAAAAGTTGGACAAATATGGCTACCCTTAACATTTTTCAACACTACCGCACCGCTTCAGTCAGCCCGTTGACCATGGCGCATGCAATGCCGAAATATCGGGACCTCAACCAGCTAAATTGTGGTAAGAATCCCGTTTCTTACGAACAACATGTTAGTAAAAATCACAAAAGTTTAAAGTTATATAAGGGAGGGTAGTCTAAAACCTCAACAAATATCACCACAGGAGGGTAGGCATTAAAAAGTTGCTAAGAAACTCACGTTATTAACCTGAAGACATATTTGGTGTATTTATTCATAGTACAGTTTGACCCATGATGGACTCCATTTTCCGCAACTCCACGACTAGCGCGTATTTTACGATTTAATTCATAATAGCATTATCGACCTTATTTTCTATTCATTAAAGTTCATCTTACAATATCGCTAGCAACTCTAATATAATGAAAATATTATTGCTTTTGTACGGGGAATGGTAATGGCAGTGAATGGACACCTAATTAACCTATTAGGTTACTTTAATTGAATTTTTCATATGATTGGTTCTTTTACGTAGTCAAGAGACTAAGAGAGTCATTCTATGTACCCGACTAGCCTCTGTAAGCGAGATTAACGGATTAGAGGAACCTCTAAGTGAGACAAATATCGCTTCCAGGTTCGACTGTATATTGGGGTAGTTCATAAAATCATAATCTTCATAAAATGTTTTACTAATTTACAATATCTTCTTTCACTTTGCTGGTTTATGAACCCCTAGTCAGTTTATAAACTGACCGAGTACACAATAGACTGGTGGCAGTCATTTTAACAAACAGTTAACTATTGAATACAAAAAGCGCCTACTGATATCCTATCCGCAATTAATTTCCTTTCATTCTAATCATTTATTTCTCAATTCATATCAAACCATATTCTTTTCTACCATACATACAATTCCATACATAAATAACAATCATACACAATATATACTACATTGTATGCGTGCAATGAATCGCACGTTTTTTTAACGCGCGTTAAAAACTGCACTAACCGTTTATACGCAGCGCGTTTAAAACCCGACGCGTATACGCCAGTGTGATTTGCTGTGAACTGCTTAACTCAGAGTTAAGGCTCTCAATAGGTTTAGTAAGAAAAATCTACACTAAGGGAGACCTTTAGTGACCAGTAAAAGCATTCATTACAATATTTCTCGTTTTCTCAATATTTATTTCTTTAACAAAAAATTATATCTTTTATTCAATCAACTTTCATATTAAATTCCTCTCCCAAGGATACATAAACATACGATTTTTCATACAAATTATAATGTCCGTTGTGCCTTGTACGCACTAGGATAGTATTTTAGTGGAGTAGCAAGTAATTTAGTAACTAAACGTGTCCGAACAACGTTTTAGTAGAATAGATTAGTAAATCCTTTGCTCGGATAATTGCATCTTGGTCGACTTAAATGCTATCCTAATGTGAAACAAGGCTTCAGATTGCAAGCGCTTAAAGTTTCGTCTATTAACTCATGATCATTTAATAAAAGCCGTTTTTTAATACATTAATTAAATGATTTTATGGACTGCATTCGTTATTAAATTAAAATATGGACTCAATTTTTTATTATTATTGTTTTTATAATATTTTACAAAATAAAATATAAAACTTAATTGACAATTTAAACGTAAAATTATTTCCTAGAAACATGCAATAAATGAATTAATTTAAAATATTATAATTTTGTATTTTAAATTTTTTTGATGAATCATATTTTTATATTCAAACTTTTACAAATTAAATTCAATATTTCGAAAATTAAATGCAAATCATTTTAATAAATTACATGAAAAATTCAAATATAATTTTTTAAATTCAATTTTATTTCGTAAAATAAAACATATTTTCTTTAAAATTATAAAAAAAAATGTTGAATTTAATTTATAAAATTCCGAATTCGAAATTCAAAAACTTTTACATGTATCACAAAATAAAACGAACAACCCTCCAGGAAGGCTACCCATATTACTTTTCGATTAGCGATATCGCTGAGGAATCGACAAACATGTATGACAATGACATTCGATATCACACGTGACAAACACATGACTTATCGAATGTCCATTTCATAGATTTTTAGCGATTCGAAATTTCGAAAGATACATTGCGTAACCCCCCATTACATATAATTGCATGTTTTATGTATGTATGCATCCATACATCTCAATAGGAAGCTTCATGCCCCGCCAGTATGTAAAGGTCGTTCCCATCGTCACTTGACAACGTGTTATGTAACGTATGTGATTCTAATACCACAACTCTGTAATATAAAAAGTAAAATTGTATTTTAAAATATTGTATTAGTGACTGAAGAGTATTGTATTGTATTGTATGAGCAAGGGCGTTAAAAAACCAACGCCGTTAAAGCGTCCGTATGGCAGACTAAAGCCTTGTACACTAGGATAGTCGAGTAGCAAGTATCAAGTATCCGAACAAAGGATTTACTAATCTTTTCTACTAAAATGTTGCTGTTCGGACACGTTTAGTTACTAAATGACTACCCTAGTGTGTAGGTTTAGGCATAAATAAGTCCGAATAGTAGTAAATTCTTTGTTAGGATAAATGCTACTTACTACGAGACTAAATATCCTAGTACGAACAAGGCTTTACAGCGATCGTATGAGCTAGGGTATTAGAGAAGCATCCCTATGGAAGACTTATAAACGTTTTCACTAACAATCCCTAAATTGTAGGTAACTTTTAACGCATTTTAATTTTTTTTTTTATATAAGAAAGCGGGCAAACGAGCAGCGGGAACACCGAGGTGATCATCGACGCCCATGGACATCTGCAATACCAGAGGAACCACAGATGCGTTGCCGGCCTTTTAGGAGGTGATACGCTCGCTTATTTTAAATGTCACCTAACACTACTTTCATTTTCACCGACAGTTAAGTGTCACTTTAGATATCAAATCAGGTATGAGTTAAATTTAAGGTGACGCTTAAGCAAAAAGACACCTATCTAGAACTACTTTAGGGTTTGGTTGGTGAAAACGGGCATTAGTGTAGGTTTTTTTATAGAGGGTAAAATGGCTTAAGGCACCATCAGACATGGGAGCTACACGTCCGGTGTGTCTCAGGCTCATTGGTGTTCACCTATCCTTACATGAGTCCCATACCGACTAAACGACCCTCTCTATGGACTTTTTGTACCCCCACGGCACTACCGTCAAGTATTACTTCGTGGGAGTGGTCTCAGCAATCTTGCTTTTCCTTCGTGCAGTCTGTGCTTTAGCTCCTATAGTCCATTGCTGACTCTTCGCCGTTCCTGTTCAGCACGCCGGACTTTCTATAGTAGCCGGACGTTCTTTATGCATTAGTGTAGGTATTTGTGTTTTGTGTGTGTTGTGTGTGTGTACATACTTATCGTGTCCGAGGAGTCTGTACGCGCGCGACAGGTCGGTGATCTCCTGCGTGACGTCAGCGTTGCGCAGCGAGCGGCCCTGCACGCCGTGCCGGTGGAACGCCAGCACAGAGTCCGCCAGACACACTGACGTACATACAATAAGTAAATAATATATCTATTTTGGTATAAAAGTGATTGTTAATTTAATTTCTATGGAATAGTGCTTTTGGAAATAAAGAAAAATGCGTCGTTTTGTAAGAAAATGTGCTTAAAAGAGAGGAAAAACGATGAACATTCGGATTATCACAATAATTCCAAGCTCGTTAAAAAATCTTATAGTTTTGGCACCATGAAATTACTCTAACCCTGAGAAACTCAGTTCTATTGAGGGGTCATTTGATCCTAAACAGTCTTAACCTTTTATTCTTTTGTGGTAAACCTTAACTTCGGGCGCTGTTCTCATTGAGAGTCATTTTACCCTTATCTCGAAATCAACACCTATCGCAGTGAAATCACTTAACCCTTCAACATCTAATACTATGGGGTCACTTGACCTTTTAACCCTCTATGAAGATTGGGTCATTTGACCTAATACCATCAAGTTCGCATGTCAATTACGGGTCATTTTACCCCGAATCTTAACCTTTCAGCATGTATCACTGGGGTCACTTGACCTGTAATCAATTTTGACTTACGTATTGTCTCTATATGGAAGTCGAACTGTATCCTGGAGACTAGCTTGTTCCGGCGGCGCTCCGCGAGCGCGGCGGGCAGCGCCGGGATTATGTCCACCATGTTCTCATGGCACACCAACACCTGAACATTTAATTAAGAACGATGCCAATGGAACATCTCCCCTACTGTGATTACAGTATTATAAAGGTAAAAAAATCTTAATAAATTGCCTATGTGTTCTTCCACAATATGCTCTACATCTCTTGCTTACTTCAAAAATGCATCAATCCATACAAAAATTCACATTTATAATACTAAGATAAACTTACGGCATCTTTGTTAAGTTGATGTACAGCTTTGAGCGTGTGCAGACGCTCCGGACGGGGAAGCACCGTGTTGGAGCCCCCCGCGCCCGCGCACGCCTCCACCTCCTCCGAGTGGAACCATGTCGCACCTAATATATTGACAATACTCATACCATTGGTAATAGATAACTACACAGGCAATACAAAACTACTCTGGCAATTTAAAACTCCCATGGCAATACTTAACTCCACCGGTATATAAAACTACTTCGGCAATAGATAAGTTCCCGGTTAATACTTAACTATTCCGGCAATGCAAAAGTACTCTGGCAATATGAAACTTCTCCGGCAATAGAAAACTTCCCACGGAATAGAAATTCACGAAAGCGATATAATTATATTCTTCGGCAAAACATAACTACTCCGGCTTTATAAAACTACCCCCCCGTAAATAGACTTCTACAGTCCCATATGTAATTTAAAAAAAACATTATAATACAACTTTCTATACTTACCAGAATTAATATTGATAAGGTTAAGTCTTAGCGGCTTTCTCGTCGCTCCGACACAAAGTAACGGGTACTCTAGCTCCGGAGTTATTATCAACTCGAACGCGGACAGCGGTGTAGGCAGCACGCATTCTATATTCTGTTAAATATACATGGATTAAAGAGAATAATAGGGAAAATTAGGGTGAAACCGGTATTTAAAAGTAATAATCGCGAAAAAGCCGAAATAAAAACTTTTTTTTTATTAATTAATGCATAAAAAATCCTTAAAAATTAATTTATATCGTTACCTTTTAAAATTGCCTAGCATTTGACACTGCTCTTTAAAATCTTGGTGATAGCAAAACTTCCATTGGCAATAGAAACTCACTTGGCAATATAAAACTACACCCCCAGCAATACAAAACTTCGTCGGCAATAATAAACTACTCCTCCAGCAATACCAAACTCCCCAGGTAATACTACTCACCTTGAGCAGCATGAACTTCCTTAGCGGGTCGTACCACTGCATGAGGAAGAGGCCGGCCGGCGTCGCGCCGCACAGGTACTTGTACCCGTTGTACGGGTTGCGTGCCACCGCGCACCGCATGCACCCTACATACATACATACATAGAAATAAACTAATTAAACGTAGAGAGAAATTATTATAAACTAAATTATATATCCAGACCTTCAGAAAGATCATTCGTTCTTATTGAGAGCTTAATTAAACAGAGGCACGTAAAATTCCATGTCGGCAATCGATATTTGACTTATTTAGGTACGTAAGAAAGATCATTTTACGATAAATCTTTTAGTATTTACTAATATTAGTGTAATGAAGAAGGAAAGAAGAAAAATACATTAATTTATGTGTAGTTTATTAATGTTAGAGGTTTAAATTAGTACAAAAAATTACCTCTGGTGTCAGGTACTCGTGTCGTCAACGCGAATCGCCTCGGCAACAGTCTTGGCGGTAATACGCGTAGTGAGCGACCGCCGCGGGCACTGCCTATCAGTGCTAGTAACTCGTGTCGGTATAATGATGGTGTTTTACCTGGAAACGAGTTTAGTATAACGCGTTATGGCGTGTAAAGGGTTAAGGTTTGGAGCTAAACATCATGTAAAGGTTTGGAGCTTAACAACATGTAAAGCCTTGTACGCACTAGGATAGTATTTTAGTCGATTATCAAGTTGCAAGTAGCCGAACAAAGGATTTACTAATCTATTCTACTAAAATGTTGCTGTTCGGACACGTTTAGTTACTAAAGTACTAACGAGTCCGAACAGTAGTCAATGCTTTGTTCGGATAAATGCTACTTGCTACTCGACTTAAATACTATCCTGGTGAGAACAAGGCTTAAGGGTCTTTTGACCATTTCGATTAACACCATGTTAGGGTTTTTTGACCCTTCTGTTAACTATGGATGGATGTTTCGGGTTATCTCCGAAACGGCTTAACGGATCTTGATGAAATTTGGTATAGATGTAGAACAAAGTCTGGAAGAACACATAGGTTACATCTGTCTTTTTAGTTCCTCGCACTCAGTCGCGTCATAGCCTAAAATCAATACATTTTACACGCATACTCTACTAATTTTGAATATCACTTGCATATAACTTTAACCACTAACCAGAAAGCGACATGAGTACATCTTTGATGACATGCATCCAAATAGTCCTTCTCGGACAGAGCTGGTCCATAGCTGTCTCGTGCAATTCGTTCAGATTCAACGTGTAGATACCTTCTTCAGCGCCTACGGGAGAATAATAGCAATGTACATACTGAATACGCCTGTGAAAAATGTCATAGCAATAACTTACCTATTAATATATGCTGATCTCTCGTATCAGGGTGTATCCAAGACGCGGTGCAGTTTATCCTTAGCGGACAACCGTTGAATACCTATAAAAAATAATTAATATTGTCAACAACAGCACTACATAGTATAAAACAAAGTCGCTTTCTCTGTCCCTATATCCATATGTATGCTTAAATCATTAAAACTACGCAACGGATTACGATGCGGTTTTAATAGATAGAGTGACTGAAGAGGAAGGTTTATTTAGTAAGGAAAGGTGTATTCAAAATCAGCAATGCACCCGTGTGAAGCCGAGGCGGATCGCTAGTTATAACTAATCAATATTAAGCTAAAGCATAGACATTTTATTGTATCAATATGCAGGGCGGGTATGTAGCAGAGAAGGAAGGAATATAGGAAGGGAAAATATCTTACTCTGAGTACTAAGGCTTAACGGATCTTGGTGAAATTTTGTACAGATAGAACACAGCCTGGAAGAACACATATGCTATGTTTTTTTTAGTTCCGCGGGACGCAGTCGCGGCCAACAGCTAGTGGATAAATAATACAGTCGTTAGTAATCTTACCTTAGAGAAGCAAGCGCCCATATGTACTTTGGGCGTGGGCGGCAGGCCGTTGGGCGCAGGGCGCGGCGGCGTGCGCGTGCGCCGAGACCGAGCGCGCCGCGGCGGCACCGGCGGCACAGACACGCTGCCCGCTATACCACAAATACCCTTCTTTACCAATATTTCATAGAAATACTTACTAATGCCTTGTACGCACCAATAGAGTATTTTAGTCGAGTAGCAAGTATCCGAACAAAGGATTTACTAATCTACTCAACTAAAATGTTGCTGTTCGGACACGTTTAGTTACTAAATTACTATCCTAGTGCGTAGGTTTGGGGCTTAAACGAGTACGAACAGTAATTCCTTTGTTCGGATAAATGCTACTTGCTACTGGACTAAAATACTATCCTCGATGCGAAGAAGGCTTAACAGTACTGACTTCTTTGTTATATAAATCATAAACCACTGTTTAATAGTATTAATGTATAAAAATCTTTAAAATCTTATTTGAATTGTTACACTTTAAAATTGTCTAGCCTTCGACATTGCTTTTTACGATCTTAGGCAATACAAAACTTCCATTGGCAATATAAAACTACATCCCCGGCAATACAAAACTCCACTAGCAATTAAACTACACCCCAGGCAATACAAAACTCCGTCGGCAATTAAACTACACCCCCGGCAATAGAAAAGTCCATTGGCAATTAAACTACACCCCCGGCTATACAAAACTCCACTGGCAATTAAACTACACCCCGGCAATACAAAACTCCACTGGCAATATAAAACTACACCCCGGCAATACAAAACTTACATTACATTTCTTTGTTAAATATATATTTTGCTTAAACACTACATTCCTTTTTCGACAATCTAGTTATTTTTATTACTTTTATTTTACGTTTCTAAGACATATCAAATGACTTATTTCAACTTACCTTCACTATCAACTTTAGCTTTATCCCTCTGACTATCAGAGAGACTTCGCTGTCGTTGACTGATCTTCATTTCTTCATCTGTCAGTTCCTTTCCCTCTCTAACTTCTTCCACCATCTTGAAGATCTCATCTACAGAAGATGTCTTCCTCTTCTCTAATTCACATTGACAGAATTGACTCAAATCGATACCGGGCGTTGCCGTATCTGAATTGTGTCGATTATGCCGTTTTCTATGCTCGTAGTTTTTGTCCTCCATGTTCATACTCATATCTATTCTCCTACATAGATCTTCATCTGACGTCGTTCCGTTTTCCATCTTATCGGTTTCAGATATTCTGAGTCGATTAGCTATTTGTAAAGCTCTAAAATTCGATACTGATATCTTCTGCTTTTTACAACTATCACAGTAAACTATACCAGACTCTTGATTTTGATTTGAACAATTTCTGTAATAACTCAGTATATCACCGTTCGAATTGCAAGCGTCACAAGAACATTTAGATGCAACAGATCTTTGTAAATCGCTTAATGTATTATTATCTCTCGGTTCAGGTTTAGGGCACTGTCCACATTCGCAATTAGCGTTTCTAATTTGTGGTGATTCTATACTTATGTCATTGTCCGGTTGGTCCGCGAACATGATTTCCGTTTCACCAATTTTTCTACATAATGGATCGTCTATGGAAATGCGTGAAGCTGCTATGGGACTTTGGAAATTCGATGCCAGACTTTGGTAAATATTGGTTGTTGAACTATTTAGATAGTTTTGTTTTAATTGAATACATTGGGATAAATGTTGATCGTGAATAGATAAGGCAGAGTTGCCCTGCGCCATGTTCGCTGTCTCCGCTGTCAATGGTAGTGTTGCCCTGTGGAAATAATAATGTTACCGATTTTGGTAGCTTTGTGTAGACTTTGAATGCAGTGCGGTTAGGATTTGTTTTGGTTAAGCTCAGGTTGTGCTGTTAGACACAAAAATGGAATGTGTTTTTTTATATACTTATTAATTAATATAGGTAGTTTTAAATTTTAATTTTTATAGTTTTGAATTTAAATAACAAGTGGTGCTGGTGGAATAATTGTTTCTTTCAAAGTGAGAGGTAAAAATATAGTAAAAAATGTAATATATATTTTTTAATTTCGGATTTTTTTCTTTTGAATGTTTTATTTATGTTTGGTATATTATAATAAATAATTATTTTATCGCTAACGAGTAGCAACCGACTTCACATACGAATGTCAAATATCATGCAAGTGCTTATAATTTACTTTATTTACATACATTTTTCAATTTACTTTCACAAGCAAATACTTTTTAAGCATAAGCACTATCTAAATATGACTTTGAATTATACCATATAATTTTTGAAAAAATTGACTTAACACTTTCAATGCCACGAGTTTTTCGTACGCAAATTCAGTGGCATTCAATGTATTAAATTCATTAAATTATTATTATTTCCGTTAAAACATAATTAAAAGTCATTCTCATCTATATTTTAATAAAATGATCGTAACGTTCGAAATAAAATCAAGTATCATATAAACTATCTCTTTCTTTCTTAAGCGAATTACTATATGTTAAAGCAGTCTAACTATATTATACTAATATATTAATCTATTATATATATTGCATTTTATTATGTCTATATTAATATCTACTGTTACATATAATTATTTTACATATTATTAGCTCATATACTGATTTGATACCCAATGTTACTTCGAACTAAGTATAATTTCTTTTAATTCAATACTTAAACTTTGTAAACAAAATATCACTTAATATAGAAAACGCGAGATAATTTACTTTGCTATATTTAAGCATAGAATTATTACACTAATCTCGAGTAATAAAGAGGAAAGATTTATTCTATTGAAAAGACTTCGAAACTACTGAACCGATTTCAAGATTTTTTTTCACTCTTGTGAAGCTATAATATCCCCGTATAACAGTTCCATTTGAGTGAAGTCGCGGGCAACAGCTAACATAACCATTACCAACCTTTAAACAATGTTGGGGACACACAGAAAAAGGATGTTTCCCTATGTGCCTTTCTCTACTAAATCCACTTTCCCTTCCCATCCTGTACTTAGAAAAAAAAGTGGGAGGACTAATTAGGCAGGAATATTTTTGTATTAAATAGTATACATCGGTCCGGATATTCAAACAACTCTCAAATTTAAGTGTCGCTTAACCCTTAAATGCATGGTTTTTTGAAAAATACCACACGACTTCACTAAAATAAAGTGAAACGGGGTATGTATGCATTTGACAACAAGATGCATTTATGGGTTAAAATCTAAGTAATGTCAATATTAAACAAGATTGCCGTATAATTCAGAGTTTAATCGTGGACTTAACATATAAGACGCTCTTAAATGTTTGAATGGCGATTAAAAATTCGGCCGTAAGAACACTTTTGCAAGTATATTTTTTAACCGACTTCCCAGGAGATTCTCAATTAGTCTGTATGTTTTGTTTACAAAGTTTTAGTATATTAATATGTACTATCACCAAACAATGATATCTGGGTCATGCAGTGTAAAACCTCCGCGTTTACCTGAGCATTAACTCTTCGTCAATGTATTGCAAGAGGCTCCTAAAACAAGAGAAACTTCTTACAGACATGTGCCGGGGACGTTATCAACTCTATTCGTATAAAAGTATGGTCTAAAGTTGATTGAACAAGATATAATCCTTATAGGTTTGTTTCAAAATGTAATTTTGACAGTATGGTGTCAATTTGATTGGACAATGTGTTACAGTTCACAGGGTGTTTGGAAAAATTCGGTCACGAAAAAGAAAATAAATAAAAAAGAAAATAAAATGTCCTAAAAATGTCATACCTTTATACACAATACAAAAGCTATTTTTTAATTTTTAGACTAGTTATGAACTGTTTCTAACTTAATATAGCTTTTATCGTGGATTTATATTAATATATTTACAAAATAAGACAAGGAGAGCAATAGGGATAGAGCGAGATAGATTTAAGCAAATAAAGCAGTTTATTAGTTTATAGCAAAATTTATTTTGCCGTTAGAAGCTTCGTTGTTATTTTATCACCTGTCAGGCAATACTAAACATAACCTTACTTATTTTATGAATTAGAAACTGTTGAAACAAAGACAAAATAGTAAAAATTAAAAAAAAAACCTATCACAGTTTGACGTCTGTTTTTAAAACAATTTTAAACCATACAATGTGCAATGAAAATGGACAGATAAAGGCCATATTCCCGCCATTTACCACTTACCTGACATTGACATTTAGGCGGGAAGCTTTGACGTGTCAACTGTCAATGTCTGAATATGTTTTCTTAAATTAAAACATTTGAAAATTCACTATTAATAGAAAAAACTATATAGTTTAAATAAAATAAAATGATACTATTTAAAATAAATACTAGAGCATATTCATTGTTAATATAATATTATATACAGTATGATGTTTTTCCTATACCTATAAAGATATTATTTTGTCAAAACCCATTTTAATAACAAGGTTTATATTAAATTGAACATCAATACCGAAAAAGGTGTAAAGGTTTAAAGTGTTACAACCTTAAATATCACAATTTTTAAAAATCTTTTTTTTTTCAATTTGCTATCATGTTACCCTTTGATTCCCTCCGTGCCTACCCCTCTGGGTTATAGGAGTGTGTTATTTTTTTGTTCTTCCTAATATTGCAGTGTCATGTAAGCCAATGGCGTAAAGCCACGTCCATGCATTCCGTGTAAAACTATACTAATGTATAGTGCGTTCTCTTCACAACACAACATCGCCTATTGATTTGAAGAATTATTGCAAGTCTATATCGCGACTCCGTCTGCGAGGGAACTAAGAAGCTAGCCTATGTGTTCTTCCAGGCTTTGTTCTACATCTGTGCAAAATTTCACAAAGATCCATTGAGTCGTTTAGGAGATAACTTCAAACATCCATACAGCATAATTTTCGCATTTATAATATTAGAAAGATAGTGAGATGAACTTATTTGGTCCGGTTAGAAAGTTAAAGTACATTAGAATATTAGGACCCCCACAAAAAGTGCAACAAGATCTTTGACAGATTGTCCCTGCCTCTTGTATTATAAAATGCCTTAGATTATGGCAACCATATTTTAATTAAATTTATAAGTAGTAAAACTAAAGATGGATACGTTTACTAGACTTGCAATAATTCTTATAGCGTAAAGACAAAAAATTTAATATAAAAGTCATACGAACAGAGAAACATAGTAAAAACTGCTTCCACACACAACAGACACAAAAAAACACCAATTAAAATGTTAGAAAATCAAAAGAAAATCCGGCAAAACCATAGATAATTAGGACATTAAAGAAAAAGAAAATCTTTAAATTAAAAATACCTTAAACTCATTCGCATAATATCATCACCAGTGATCACCCGACACCACTTGCTATAAAATAATAATATACAGAAAAAAATATAAATAAATAAATAGACAAGAGACTGGTGATAACCAACCTGTAATTTACAACCCCCAAACAAAAAGACAACCAACCTTAATCTACCAATTAACTAAGTAAAAGACAATGAATAGACAAAAAGACTTATTATCGACCCCTTATTTAAGGGTTGGTAATTTTAGGGGGTTGTGTTAAAGGTTGAGAACCACTATAATAGACTATAGACAATAAGAAGCAATAGACAACAAATATATAGTGACTCACTTTTCACTGGAAGGCATTGTATCTGTGGACAGATCTTGCAACTCCTGGGACAATGGGTTGTGTTTGGGACAGCTCATGAGAGAGGCTACGCTCCAGTCGTCGCTCGTTTGTCTATGGAATTCCGCTGCAGGGGAAATTATAGAAACCTCATAAAACAGAAAAAAGTAAAGTAGCAATTAATAAAGCAGATTTTTGAAATATTTACTAGTACTTATTAAAGTTAACAAAATACCAATTATAATAACGAAGATTTGTTACATTTTATTAAAAAAACCTATATATTTTTAATTATAACCAAATGTTATAATGTGGCAATTCATATAAAAACATGATCACCATTTTACAACCAACCAAAGATTCCCAAAACTTTTTTACAACCCTAAAAATATAAAAGAATTTCGATCACACTTACCATTTCGTTTAACAGTATCACCATCACAACTCCTACTAACATCTGCATTGAAATTAATCACTTGCGGCATAGACCTTAACCCCATTTCATCATCTTCATCCAAATCGACCACCGGTGAATCATCATACACCCTCCTTTCCGGGGGAACTTCACCTAACAACCTTGGATTTGGTATTTCATCTAATAATGATGTAGGTCTGGACACCCGGGTGACAGGTTTTAGGGCTCTCGTTGGAGCCCTATCTGCTAAGCTCCGGGGTCTGGAGGGCGCAGCACCCGGTATATCGGGCTCCCCTAACACACGTCTACCTCGGCCGGTATGCTTTGACGCTATACGCTGTGGTACGTTGGATAAAGCCTAAAAATAATGTGAAATAGTGAGGAATAAAATTATGGATTGGCTTCATTAGACCGAGTTCGTGATAAAAGATTTTGCTTAAGCTTAAATCCGTTTTCATAAGCTCGGTCTAATGAAGCATCAGCATTATGATTGCTTATTATTTGTGCTAATTACTGTGTTTTACAAAATTACCATATTATTCACAGGCACTGACAATGATTTCCAAAAAAAATACTGCAACATTTCGATTTGATGCATATTTTCTGCTATAATATTGACAGTTGCTAATTATTGTATTTGAAACTAAACACAAGTTAAATGAAGTATATTTGTTGAGGTTATTACTGGTGATATATGCTTACCCCATCTTCATCCAACTCCTGGCTGCTGCAGTGGCTCGGCGGGTTGGAGTACTTCTGCAGCAGCTCTATCGCCAGCCGCTTGCTCATCTCTTGCTGGAAGAACGAGTGCTGCGGACGGACATTACATATTTGCTATTATTTATGTATTAGTAACTATCTCTAATACTTTAAAAGGGAAGGTAATTTATACTACAAGGGAAGTTTTCTTGATAAAAGATTACCTGTCAAGTATAGCATTTATCGAAATTATCCACACTTATTGTAAAATAATGTTATAAAGAGAGAAACTTTGTATTTTTGTTTGTATTGAAATAACTCAAGAGCTACTGGGCCGTACTGGGCTGATTTCAAAAATTCTTTCACTATTAGAAAGCTACATTATCCCCGAGTAACATAGGCTATATTATTTATTTCCACGCGAACGAAGTCGCGCACAACAGCTAGTTGTAAAAAAAATAGTGTACATATCCAGTAGTTTATCAATAGTGTACAATTACGCCAATTCAGCAAGAGTGTAAAATTACATCAGTTTACCAAGAGTATACACTTACACCAATTTACCAAGAGTGTACACTTACACCAATTGACCAAATTGTACACTTACACCAGTTGACCAACTGTGTAAAATTACACCAATTTAATAAAGTTGTACACTTACACCAGTTGACAAATTGTACACTTAGACCAGTTGACCAACTGTATAAAATTACACCAATTCACCAAGAGTGTACAATAACACTAGTTGAATAACTGTGTACACTTCAGCAATTTTTTACACTTACTTGCAGCAATTTATCAGCGGTTGGTCGTTTCTTTGGGTTCTTTGTGAGGGCGAGCTTGAGGAACGCGTGGAAGACCTGTGACCAGCGCTCGCGCTCCTTCAGCTGAGGCGGCTTGAAGCCTGACTTCGACATCAGGAAGAGAACCCTCATCGGGTGCAGTTCGAACATAGGCGGTTGGAGTTCTGCTAGTTCTGGAAGGATTAGAATATTCTAGAAGTTAGATGATAACGAAGAGACCTAGTGACGACTTTAAGCTTATGTTATGTATCAACATTGGTGTTCATCTATACATCTATACTATTATTATGAAGAGAGAATCTTTGTATTTTTGTATGTTTTGAAATAATTCCAGAACTACTGGCCCGATTTCAAAAATTCTTTCACCATTAGAAAGCCACATTATCCCCGAGTAACATAAGCTATATTTTTTTTTCAATTCCACGCGGACGAAGTCGCGCACAACAGCTAGTTTGTGAATAAAAAAGTTGTATTTTTAACCGACTTCCAACAGAAGAGGGTTAACAAGTCAATGAGTTTTAACACAGACAGTTCATCAACTTACCGATCGCCGTTATACCACAAGCCCAGATATCACAAAGCTGATTGTAACCACCCTTTCTCTCCACTGCTGCTACCTAGAAAATAAAAATAAAGCCTAGTACAAAACCATATTATTTTGTTTCTAAACACATACACAATTGAATAGAAACTTACCTCAGGAGCCATCCAATACGGCGTCCCAATAAAAGACTTTCTTTTATTTATAGTCGCCGTGATCTGAGCAGACACACCAAAGTCTGCCAGTTTCACGTCCCCGCATTCAGTCAGCAATATATTAGCACCTTTGATATCCCTGAAAGATACCCAGTTTTAACTATACTACGCCGCTTGAGATGGCACGTTGGGTACAAAAGTACTATAGTTAACGACGTGCCAAGTCGTAGAATTAAAAATGTCCTGGTACCCGTCATACATACCTATGCATTTTACCCATGCTGTGTAGATACGAGAGACCGGTGAGCGTTTCTCGACACATGTAAGCTATCTGCAACTCCGTCAGGGGGCCAGTCACGTGGTAGATATCCTGGAACAAGCAGACATTATACGCCTTGATGCTTCCGCTTGATGCCTATCTTCTGTGTAGTGGTATTGCACCGATCGGGACTCTATTACTGTTTTAGCTCACGTAAATGAAAGTATCATCTTATCTCATCACTTTAAGATGGACTTAAATTACTATCTCAGATAACTTCATAAAGAAAAGACTTTTATCCATGTTCTTTCCTTAAACAGATTACCTGAAGACTTCCCCCACCGCAATACTCCATGCTGATCCATAGCTTATCCCTGCGTAGATATGAACCGTAGTATGCGACGATGTTAGGATGCCGACAATCCTTCATCATCAGAATCTCCTGCTGGATGATGGCGAAGTCATCACCCGGCTCCAGCTTTATCACCTTGATGGCGGCCAGCTCGCCATTGCCGTTGAGACGTTTGGCCTGGAATTAAAGATAGAAAGTCTTTTTTTACTGGAATAAAAGTTCAAGAATTAAAATATGCGAAGTTCATACAAAATTGTTTACTTTCTTAAAATGAATCTCATAAAAAACAACAATTTGATTGCTTGCATTGAATACGCCGAAACTACTGAATTTTAAACTTAAACTGGTCCAGTAGTTTCATTGGTCACAAACCTATTATTAACCTACAGTTTTATCATTATTGATTTTACTAAAATTTTAGATATATTTACATAAATAATATTAGTACATATGCATACCCAATCGGTGGTCTATTAGTATAGTTAAATCAACAAATTGCTCGACGGAACACATTCGGGTCACCGCCTACGCGACCACTAATTATTACTCCCTCTTCCCGCGTACCTACTTAAACTAGTATTTGTGTAATTGACAATTTTGTTGCTTTATTACTTTTTTTTACAGTCAACTTTAAAAAATGCTAAAGTATTTTATACATCTCCCTGTCCTCATGCCCACTCTCGTAAGGTCGCACCAGGTTTACCTCCTTACCCCTCCCCCCTTAAATACGTAACATTCTTTTTAGTACACGACTGTAAATATATTAAATTACAAAGGGTTTTCACTGCGATAAAATTTAATTTTCGAAAAAGAGAGAAACGTTTCAGAAATAATGTGATATATTAGTTTGTCTTAGAATATTACAACAGTAAAAGCCCATCTATACTAATCAATACTACAATAATATTATTGTATAAAGGGAGAAACCTTGTATTTTTGATTTTTTGTATTTTTGTATGCATTGAAATAACTCAAGAACTACGGGGCCGATTTCAAAAAATCTTTCACTCATAGAAAGCTATTTACATTATCCTCGAATAACATAGGTTATATTTTTTAATTCCACGCGGACGAAGTCGCGACCAACAGCTAGTAATATATATAGTATTTTTCTTGAAATCGATCATCCCCTTTTCTACATATATGACATAAGGTAATGCATTTCGCATAGTTGCATTCCATCAAAATGATAGTTACATGATGTAGGAACCGCTACGAGGCTACCGGGACCGGGAAGATATCAATTTGTGATTGTAATAGCGACCTAGTTATCTCCATCCACTGTATAAAGTCGGTTTCCACTGCCGAAATTAAAAACAACATACTATAATTACAAAGTAAGGAGGCAATTTGTTTTTGTAAAGGTTTTGGTAGTGACGACAAACCTCTGTACGTAAAAATCGCGGTAACTTGAGTTCTTGCTTGTCCAAATTCAACTGTCTATAATTTAATATTTAATATTCAAGTGAGTTTCATTTGAATAGTCAAATAACTATTTCTTACATAGAGTCTAATATCGTATAGCAAACTTAAACTATAAGAGCTTTAATCTATACTAATATTATAAAGAGAGAAACTTTGTATTTTTGAATTTTTGTTTGTATTGAAATAATTTAAGAACTACTGGGCCGATTTTAAAAATTCTTTCACTATTAGAAAGCTACATAATCTCCGAGTAACATGGGCTATATTATTTAATTCCACGCTGACGAAGTCGCGTACAACAGCTAGTTATTAAGTATGTTGGTATGACAAGAACTTCAATTTTCGACCTAATAGCATTTCATGCGTCAGATTTCATAGAAATGATTAGGAGTTAAACGTCCCCGGTACATCAAGTGCTATTCCTGTCTGTACCAATTAGATTAAGGATTGCGCACTCACTTACTCGTACAGTGAGTTAATTTGCAACAGTTTAAACGTCGACGTATCATTTACGAGTTAGAAATAACAGAAAGTGGCAAACGAGCAAGTGGTCACCCGGATTCGATGACATAGCGAAGCGACCGCTGCCCATAGACATCTGCAGTTGCAGATGCGTTGCCTACCCTTAATCTACGGCTACTATGCGTCCCATTCCCCGCCAAATCCACTTCCCCTTCCCGTCATTTCCTTATAAGAAAAGGATAGGAAGAGAAAGTGGAGTAAAATTACGCTTCCGGCATCACACTCGTCAGATAAAACATGGAATTGCTTCCATTTGACACCTGTCTTCTGTATGATCGTGGTATTTTACCGGGCGAGCTTAGCCAGCTGCTGGCCAATTCGTTCGAAGATGTTAAAGCGGGCTCTACCACTGTTGCTCAAAGTCTGCGTTTTGTTTTCCTTCAGGTCTAATAGTTTTCCTTGTGATGTTGCTAGTTGGGGATACATTAGTCGAGTGCAAATGTAACAATGGCATTACGTAATCAGTCCGTTTGCCGAAACAATAGCTTATCGGAAGGTCGCGCTATCAGATAAGGAATGGCGGGCATTTAGTGTTACGATATCTACATTAGATTGGTCATTTTTTTATCTAAGAATTAATAAGAGTACAGAACATATTAAATCTATGATTCAACTACAAAAATATCATCATTTACCAATCCTTATGCCACTCACCAGGACATCTCATCAGTCGTTTAGCTGCGAACCAAGTTTTCATCCTACAGATCAATCTATCTTCCATCATTGCTTTTCAGCTGAAAACCAGCGCAGGGTTAGCCTCGGCCGTCTTAGTACACGCTGTGCTGGTCTCATTTTGCCACTTTTTTGGCTTATGAACTAGTAGCAATTTGTAAATCATTCATTCTATCACCCCCTTCTTAATCATGTCACCTCTCACACAATCCATCTTCCTATACCTATCTCTACTGACGTACTCTACATTCATATTGAATGTCACATATGATTCTTTCCTAACATTACCCATAATGCTAAACTTTTGCTTCTTAATTTCTCAATTACTACTTTTTATTCTTATTCTACAGGACGTTTCAGTAGAACCCAGTGAGTATGGTGTCCCACTTGGCCCGTATTATACAGCTCGCAGCCAAACATTAGTAGGTTACATTTTTAAAATTGATTTAACGTTTAAATTATGCAGTATCTAATACTAGAAGCAGAATAAAAGAATTTTAAATATATTTTTGTTTAACAATTTTAATTTCATCTTGCAATAAATACTAAAGCCTTGTACGCACCAGGATAGTATTTTAGTCGAATATCAATATTAAGCCTCCTGCGCTAAAACGGGCATAAACTGACTAGCTAAATTACTACTAAACAGAATAGTTTGTTGGCTACTTAATTCGATTTTAATGTAGATTTACTAGTACGACCTCCTCCGTAGATTAAGGGTAGACAACGCATCTGCAATTGCAGATGTCTACGGGCAGCGGTCGCTTCGCTATTTCAGCGAATCAAGGTGGCCCGCTTGCTCGTTTGATACTTTGTATTATAAAAAAAAATGTCAATTCTAACAAACATAATGAAAAAGCTAAAACACTAAAACCTAGCCTTATTCAAACAGCTTCACATGCCCTACTTTCAGCACGGATAGAGGGGCAAAAAAAATGCAGAGAATTAAAATTTAGGAACACGCCAGCCCTTTACGAGTCGTCGGTCTGGGAAAATTGATTACGCTTTTAACACGCTTGCCATTTTAAGTCTATTGTTCATTTTTAAATACGTAACATTCTTTGTAGTACACGACTGTAAATAAATTAAATTACAAAGGGTTTTCACTGCGATAAAATTAAATTTTCGAAAAAGAGCGAAACGTTTCAGAAACAATGTGATATATTAGTTTGTCTTTGAATAATACAACAGTAAAAGCCTATTATACATATAAGTATAGCTAACATGTTATACCTAACTAATCTTACTGATATTATAGACGAGAAAGTTCCGATGGATGAATGTTTGTTTGTAACTCCGGAACGGCTTAGCTGATCTTCGTGAAATGCACAGATGTACAACATATTCTGGGAGAACACATAGGCTACTTAGTTACATGACCAAATCGATTCAAGATTCGATTTTCGTCTCCACACAGAAGTAGACCCCTGCCATTTTCCACGCCTCCACGACTAGCGCGTATTTTGCGTGACCTCACACATATCTTTGAATTTCTTCGTCGATATGTACAGACATCACGATGTTTTTCTTCACCGTAAGAGTTGCGGGTAAATATGTACATATGAAAATCACATTGGGTATATGCCGGGATTTGAACTCGGGACCTGTAGTTTACAATTCAAGAGCTAAACCTCTGAGCCACCGACGCTCATAAATCTATCATAGAATACACGAATATCGTCCTTATTCGATACATCGGTTTCTACGGTCATTCCAAACACGTGCGTTTCACATAACTGTCAAACTGTCAAGGGTCATTGACCAGCACGTTTAGCGGGCTCAATCAAATTGGCCCACGGTAACTTCGATTCGATATGTAACTAGTTTTTGACCGTGACTTTACCCGCACTGGGTTATCTTTTAAATGTTTCTTGAAGTAATAAATTAGTTAGGGTCCCATCTCATATAGACGTATTTTCAGACGCCTCTAAAATATTTCCGAACGCTTCGCTTGAAATCTAAGTGGCGTCAAAATTAAACTAGATCGTCGTAAAATTTGGAATTTAAGCGTGGACCTATCATGTAAGACGCTCTTACATTTTGAGTGGCGTCTGAATATTCGGCCGATAATAAAGTATATTTTAGTTTATTTAGCATAGTATTTTTGGAAATCGCGTTCCAAGTTAATTTTTTAAAAGGAGCGAATGACGATATATGACTTTACTTCTACTTTACTAAACTTTAACTCAAATCGAATATCAAGTAACAATTACAGCAACTATTCAGGAATGGCGGCTATTTGACTATACTAATACAATGTGACTGCTCAAGAATAATTACAGTTCATCAAGACGAACTGAAAGAAAGTGCTGCGAGTAACTGCTCGTACTTTCCTAAGAAGTCTCTCATTTGACTATTCTCAGCACTCCTACCATTTCCTACATTTTTATTTTTATTTTAAGTATTGTCAGCAGTATTATATTTTCTGTGGTAGGGAGTTAATGAAAAATGCTTTTAAACTATTTTAAAATTCACTACTCTCATATTAAAACTAAAAAACTCTTGTTTAAAAAGGATCTACTGTTTCAGTTCTTTTGACGATGTTTTTAGATATCATAGCCACTTCAATGCCAGTACACCAGATGGCTCGTCTTTTCTATTTCCTATCACTGCATACCTCATTTCGCCGATTCATCGTTTATACCGATATCATACAATAAATAAATTTCTAATTAACACTTTTACATCCATCAACTTTCTAATAAAAAATACAATTTTTATTAAAACCTGTCAAGACAGGTTCTATGCTGCTTAAAGTAATTTCACTTGTCATACTTATAATAGATGGAGAAATTAACTAATTGTTAATTAAAGTATTCAAACTTTCATATTTATAGAGTTGTTACTATTTTTAAAGCCTTGTTCGCACCTGGATAGTATTTTAGTCGAGTAGCAAGTAGCATTTATCCGAACAAAGGATTTACTACTGTTCGGACTCGTTTAAGCCTAAACCTACGTACTAGGGTAGTAATTTAGTAACTAAACATGTCCGAACTGCAACATTTTAGTAGAATAGATTAGTAAATCCTATGTTCGGATACTTGCTACTCGACTAAAATATCTAGTGCGTACAAGGCTTAATCGCGGACGGAGTTGCGGGCGACATCTAGTATGTAGTTCGACCCATGATGGGTTCCATTTTCCTTCACTCCACGACTAGCGCGTATTTTGCGTGACTTCACACGTATCTTTGAAGTTCTTCGCCGATATATGCAGACATCACGATGTTTCCCTTCACAGTAAGAGCGTCGGGTAAATATGTACATAGGAAAATCGAAAAACATATTGGTATGGCGGAGTTCGAACTCGGGACCTGCAGTTTACAGGTCAAGAGCTAAACCCCTGAGCCACCGACGCTCTAGTATTACCTTAGATAAAGCAACATTCATATCTCAAAAACAAAAGGGTTAAAAATACCTCTGTTTTGTCTATGGGTCTATTTTAACATTTCAATAAGACTTAATGGGGAAAAAATTCGTCTCGTCATGATTTTGCCGCAGTGCGGATATCTCCCATCTGTCTAGAGATCATTAGAAACGAAAAGCTATCATGACTTCAATTACAAATGGGAGAGACAGACATCAATATTTACTATAATAAAATGCTAAATTCATCATGTATGTTCTGTTTACTTGACTTGCGGCTATTCCCGACTTCGTACGGGGTGGACATTAATTAAACATTCTATAATCTATACTAATATCATAAAGAGAGAAATTTTGTATTTTTGTTTGTATTGAAATAACTCAAGAACTTCTGAGCCGATATCAAAAATTCTTTCACCATTACAAAGCTACATTATCGCCGAGTAACATCGCCATATAATTTAATGCCACGCGGACGAAGTCGCGTACAACAGCTAGTATAAAATATAGCCTATGTCACGCGATTAAAATGTAGCATTCTAATGGTGAAAGAATTATAGAAATCAATCCTATAGTTTTATAAGTTTTTAAGTTACAAACACAAAAACCATTGACTTATTTATCTATTTATTTCGATTAAAAACTTGTAATGTTAGTTAAAGATTGAAAAATTCATAGACAATCCAAGCATCATTGCTTTAGTATCGATTTTGTTTTTTAAAATAAAACTATCTATGCTTATAATAACTGGGCTAAGATACGAAACTGGGTCAATTTGTACATCATATACGAATATGTTGAACGATTGATCTGAACCTACGACCTAACAATATGAGTATACTATAGTCTTTTATAAATGATTTCCGTCTCATTCACGCTTTAATAATTATCTTCTATATAACGATCTAAGTGGCACGTTATCAGAAGTACTATGGGTTAATATCACTCGTGGGCGGCTCTGGGTGATGTCGGAATCAAGGAATACACTCTGCACTTCTCAATCACATTATAATTAGTTCAGATACATGGCTCATGGCCCATTTACCATACGATCTCTTATTTCTGATTGATTAATGTCAATACTCATCGAACACGCTATTCGAATTTAAACTAATTTCTTCTTCTGATTGCGACATATCTATACTAATATAAGAGAGAGAAACTTTGTATTTTTCAATTTGAGTATTTTTGTTTGTATTGAAATAACTCAATAACTACTGGACCGATTTCAAAAATTCTTTCAGCATTGAAAAGCTGTATCATTCCTGAGTGACATAGGCTTATTATTTAATACCACGTGGACGAAGTCGCGCAGAACAGCTAGTATTGTATACTTTAAGGTATTTCATGTCAACAACGTCACGCAGCAGCAGTGAGAGTGTTTATTCGATTATACTTGCATAAACGTTATGCTGTTCTCCACTTATAGAAAGTGACTACAAGAAATGCAATAAATCACAATCTGTTTCCACTGCACACGCAAATATTTAGTCATCCCTTTCAATTCTATGAACAAATAGAGATAACGATATGTGTAGTTTCAACGATACATCATCATCACCAGCTCACTATTCATCCCCACCAAAGGGCGCGGAGCCTACGCCTAATGGGTGATTAGGCCATAGTCAAGCACGCTGGCCCAGTGCGTGACTTCACACATATCTTTGAATTTCCGACATGTGCAGACATCACGATGTTTTCCTTCACCGTAAGAGCGTCAGGTAAATATGTACATATGAAAATCAACGATACAAATTGAAGATATTATACATACAAAGTATGCTATCCTATCTATTTCTATCCTATTTATGTAGTGAAACTTACACGACCCTTTTTTACCCTCCCCCTTTTATTAAGAGGGAGTACATTATCTCCGCGAAGTGCAAGACTAGACGTCGCGTCTTTTGTCTGCTGCATGATTACTCGCGTAGCTACATCATTGCTAAATAGTAAGAGTAAAGTCAGTTTGAAACTTTAAACATGGAGAAATTGAGAAGCAAAAGGTTAGCTTAGAGTAGCAGAGATTATAGTCGCTGCCCTATTTCAGCGAATCCAGATGTCCGCTTGATCCTTTGCTACCGTTTAAAACAACTAAGAGGCCACCATAATGACCATAATTTAATTTAAAATTGCTACAAGAAACTAATACCCGTAAATCTTATACATATACTCGTAGCTGTTGTTCGAGAGTTGGTACGCGTGGAATAAAATAATATAGCCTATGTTACTCGGCGATAAAGTAGCTTTCTAATAGTGAAAGAATTTTTGAAATCGGCCAAGTTATTGAGTTATTTCAATACATACAAAAATACAAAGTTTCTCTCTTTATAACATTAGTATTTTTTTAATAAAATAAAGTGGCTAACGAGTAAGCGACCACCTGACTCGCTGAAATAGAGAAGCGACCGCTGCCCATAGACATCTACAATTGCAGATGCGTTGCCTACCCTTAATCTATGGAGGAGACGCACAGCAAGATAACGTATCCTGGTATAATCTTAGTATATCTAGATGTCGAGACGGGATATCAAACTAAATGAAATGTCGTCGAACCGTCTCGCC
>QDHC01007314.1:45228-63945 GCA_013186455.1 Papilio dardanus tibullus | reverse complement strand
TACTTGTTAATAAGATCAGCTTGATCATAATAGACGTCAGAATGGAATTTGGAGTTGAAATGTGGTCTAATCATTTAAGACGTCACATTTAAATGACTTTTCAGTATAAACCAATTAATAGAGCATTTGGTAAATAAGAAGAAACTATGGCGTTCAACCTTTAGGGAGACGAATATTCGATACACTTTTCACAAATTGTAAAAATGTTTTTTCAAAGTTTCACTTATTGTAGCGTAATCTACCCTTAATTTCACAGAATTTGAAAGATCATCTATTAAGCGATTTATTTTCTTTCCAAGTCAATCGAAATTTTAAATACAGTCAGTCATTCTATGGTCCCGTCGAGCCACCTCCATATGCGAGAAACTACGATTAGACAGAAACCTCCATAAACGAGACAAATATCGTTGTCCCTTGGACTATAGCTTATCCAGCTTGGACTGCAAATGCCTAGTTACACAGCATTGAAAAATAAATCATAGATTAGAACGCGTTCGTGTAAATAAGGAGTACATTCGCGTACACATTTCCCATAGTAAGCGGTTCATTTGCGCAAAAAGCTATAATTAAAAGTGCGCTTTGTTTGTGTCGTGCCAGCGGCCGCATTGTCGCTCGGTTATTCATTACAAGGATTGTAGGGAAACTAGAAAACTACAAACACTAAACACAAAGCTGATATTTTGATTTTAGGACTTAGCTATAAAGCTGACATTGCAAAAGATTGTTCAAATAATTTCTAGTTTAATAAATAGTAGTTCAAAGTTACTTCTCGTCTGCTAAAGACCACTAAGAATTTAAATACAGTTGAACTTGGATAAGCAAGAAACCATTAAGGAGTCGAACAACTTCTATAAGAAAGATACTCGGATTAGAGAGAAACCTCTATAACCCTACGGCTTAAGTAGACCGAGTTAGTGCAAAAAATTGAGAATATGATTCGGCGTTAGGCCGTTTTTCGCGTGAAATCGGTCTAATGAAGCCTAAGGGCCTATTAGGGTAAGCGGGACAAATATCGTGGTCCCTTACACTCACGTATCGAGGTTCGACTGTATTGCAATCAAATCAGATATTTTTACGGTGGGTATCTATCAATCTATACTAATATAATAAATAGAAAAACTTTGTATTGAAATAACTCAAGAACTACTGGGCCGATTTCAAAAAATCTTTCACTGTTAAAAAGCTACACTATTCCCGAGTAACATGGGATATCTTTTTTTAATTCCGCGCAGACGAAGTCGCAAACAACAGCTAGTATAATCATCAACTAAGATAATATGATTTAATTTTGTACACATGAATGCGCTGGTAACCCACTATTATATTACAATATAAATCCTACGCCTATGATATCTAATAACTTCCTACTCGTCTATATCATTCCATCCGGCAGGGTAAGGACTTTTATCCTTCCTCATCCAGACTTAAATCTACAAAATAAAAGTATACCTAGAGGGTTACCCAATGTATCTTTCGATTGGCGATATCGCTGATGAAATCGACAAAAAATTATGAAAATGACATTCGATAAGTCATGTGCTTGATATTGATATCCTTGCTATATTGCTTGTCACGTGTAAGATATCCATCATTGTCAGTTCCATAAATTTTTGATGTTCGCTATCGTATTTTTTTTTTATTATTTATTAAAACTAAAACTACAGACTCGCGGTCCGTACTCTTTTCTGCTCTGTTGTTATTGTTGACTTATGTTTATTACAATTTTCTATAGCTATCGCTATCGTATTGTAACGCATGTACTTTGGATAAGCCCGTGGCGTCCACCTCGCTTTCTTGTGCATTTCCAAAAATACGCAAGTACAGTGCAGTCGACCTTACGTGAATCAATCTCAATACGAGGTCAGCTGTAATCGCTTCGGGAAGTCACAATGTACAGTCATTTACACAAGTGTTAACGAATTTAATAAACAACTACATTAACTCATATCACATTTGACTTACAATGGTTAAAGTAAATAACAATAATACATTTCAATAATGTCTAATAAATAAAGTAAAGAAAAATGTTAGTCGTCTGAACTAAAATTCTATCTCCAGACACTACAGAATATAAAAAAAATAAACGTAAACAGCAGATAAAATCAAATCTAAACAACGATGTGGGTTATATCTCAGACATTACCTCTGATAATAAACGACATCATAAACTTAATCATTTTAATTTCATAGCTTCCATGAATGAGCATTTATATTTTCATAATTTATCTACGCGACTGTACCGAGTGCATCTAAAGGACGCAAGATGACGCTCACGAGCCGGAATCTCGAGTTAATTATAAACATTATACAAGTTTTTTAAATCGTGACCTTTCGAAAGGTTTAATACACCAGTATACTAAATAGGTAACAAATCATAATGACTGGGGTCAACATATCTACTCAACAAAAGACATAATATACAAGCTTTCGCGGGCGACTCCTACACGTAACTAAAAGCCTAGCACCCAATAAAAAAGAGTAACGAAGATGGAGATGGTAAGCTAAGCCTCAAAATGTGCTTGTGTCCCCACCAACAAAAGAGCTGAGCTAAGCGAGCACAACATGACGCAGCTGTCTCATTTGACACAGCTCGGCTCGCAAGAACATTCCGGCTCTTTTTAATGGTGGGGACACAAGTATGCACTTCCTAAGAAAGTGGAATATGGAGCCGCCCAGCTCCTGCTCAGCTCTATTCTTTTGCGGAGGGCGCTCACTTTAAAAAAACACGGTAAATATAATATGTGTTCTTCCCGACTGTGCTTGGAAATAATTAACTGCATAAAGTTAAGAAATTTGCATAACAAAACCCCACAAATCATAAAAATCTGACAGGCCCGTAGTTCATACTGGAGTTCCCACTCTTACCTTAGCATGCTCATTACACTCGTCAAATTGTAATACTGATGTTTAGCATACGAGTTCATCAATCTATATACGATAAGCAAGTATCCGATAGCGAAGTTCAATAACCTCAATCGACGAGGCAATGTGAAAATGGTTTGCCATCTTTCGGGAGCAACGCACAAACGTTGCAAGGACGGTCACTGAACTGCAAAACGTGAACGTAAACAAGTTTGAATCCAGAACTAATACTACGCACCCACATTTTAATATTGAATGAAATACAGTCATACTTAGATAAGCGAGACTCATTCTCTGGTCCCATTTACCTCCTTATGGGAGAAACTCTAGAGAGGAAGATCAACAAGCAAGGTATCCCGGTCCCTTAGACGCTCGCTTGTACAGGTCCCACTGTAAATGTATCATCATCAATTTACCATAGGCACTACCGTGGGACTCGGAGCCTATTAGGCACTAGGTCATAGTCAACCATCCATACATGTATAGGGCAAAAGAATGATCAAGTAACAGTGAGCCATGCCACAAGACCACTACATCTTAAACAATCAAGAGACATAACCGAAAATTCATTTCTCAATACACACAAAACGCGAGAAGAGATCCGAGGATGGCCAAGTAACCAAAACCTTTAAAGAGAAACAATTGAGACCTAATAATAAACTTGCAGTAGACTTCTGCCAGGCCCTGGATAAGGACATAAGGATGATGATAATGTATAAACTTGCAAGAGACATAGCATATGTTACTGGCACGTAAGACTGGAGACCACCAAAAAGGTTTAAGGATTATCTGTATCTATACTAATATTACAAAGAGAGAAACATTGTATTTTTGTATTTTTGTTTATATTGAAATAACTCAAGAACTACTGGGCCGATTTTAAAAATTATTTTACTCATAGAAAGCTACATTATCCCCGAGTAACATAGGCTGTATTGTTCAATTCCACGCGGACGAAGTCGCGAGCAACAGCTAGTCTTCTATACAGAGGTGGTTCCCAGGCCAAAATCCAGTTCCATGTCACGAAACACTACCAACATATTTTTTTACATACACGTCCTTATTGAAAACTCGCAAACGAAGCGATAATATGCAAATCCATACGTTCAAAGGACATTGACATGTAACAAACCACAATTGTTACTTGTAATGAGTACAACTAAATAAATTACAATCACTATTTATAAAACGAATATAAGGTTATAGCAATCATTTATTCCCAAAAAAAAACGTTTCTGTTTAAGCAGTTTTTACATATTTTACATGCCTGGCTGGCAAGAAAAGAAGAAATACAACTAAAGTCAAAATTGTTATGTCAAAAGGTTTTTTATGTTCTTTCTGTTTCATTTTTACAATACACTATTTTTTCCGTAATTAAAGTTTTTCTCATTTACACACTCAAACATTTCACTTATTGGAAACATTATTACATATACATATTTATAGTCGCCCTTTTTTATTTTCTAGATTTCGCACCACCTTCCAAAATGTACAAGAAAAGGCTACGTTATTTACTTTAAAGTATCTGAACAGAAAAGACTCAAAAACTACTACTTACTGCTAAGTTTACACAAAGAAATAACTACAAAGATAAATAATATTGAAACTGTAGTGATCATTTAAAATACAAGAGATGTTTTTTTTAGTGATTTAAAAAAGCTTAGTAGCCTATGTTCACTCTGATAGCTCAGTATATAGGAAAAAAAAACTAAATAAAGGAATACAAATTATAATATTATTCTTACATTGAAACTCCATTTAAAAGAAATGGTATAGTTTCTTTATCTATTATTATTTGATTTTTAAGAGATTTTACTGAAAAATTACTATCTATTAGTGCTTGATCTAAACTTAATATATATTTTTAATAATATTTAAACTAAATAAGCTTTCTAAATAAATATAATTCTAATTCAAAAATTCAATGGTTAAGTTATCTACGCATTTCAATATTAATTAATTTTAATCTTTTTATATGAAATTTCTTTGGGCTCATCAAATAACGTAGGACGAGGACCTTACGAGGACGCTTAGGGTAAAGACCTCAGGGGTGCGTAACCCGACCTTTGGGGAGGCTTTTAGAGTTCATCTCTGTAGGCTTTTAAGGACAATGATACCAGACATTGAAACAGTTAAATAACACGTCTTTTAAGGTTATCACGGCTGTAATTTATCAAGGTGGGCTGAGCTTGCAAATTTAGTAAACGTTTGGTACAGATCAATATTGACTTGCAGTGAAAAATCTTAACTTATCTTAAAAAAAAATCTAATTAACGTTTAATTGCATTTCTATACACTAGAACAAATAATAAACCTTAAATCTTCTTTTGCTTCTAAATACCAATCGAAACATTTAACTTTTAAACACCAATATAGACCGTATACAGAGGTAAACAACCCTCGTACCATCTGCCCGAGTGGGGGCCCAAGGGGCAGGGGTACAAAAAACACGGCACCTGGCAGCGTCATCGCCCCACCAATGTGACCCCGAACGATCTTTGCTCCACACTGTATTTTATTACTTTACTAGGCTAGCAAGTAAAACAGTTAAGAACTTCGAATTATATTTTGCCAAAATTAAAAATAAAAAGGACTATGGGCAGAGTCCTAAGGACTTTTGTCGACTTCTCAATAGCAATGAGCCATATGTTGGAAAGGTCTTTGTTTATACTTAGGTAGACCAGATCGCGCATTGTTCTTTGCCAATGAAATATTGAAAACTGAAAAGTGACATCTAAATTACAGCAATTACGTTCAGAAATGTTTAAAAATCTAAATCTAAAAATAAAGTCTAAAAAGTTCATAAATCCTTAAAAATCAAACAGATTATTCGATAGTCATGCACTGTTGCATTGACCTTACGAAATCGAATCAAATATCAACAATTTTACATCTTTTTTTAAAAATAAAAACAACTCGTTATAACAAGTCTAAACAAGGACATTGAAGTCAAATGCAACAACAATAAACAAGTTAGAAAATATCACAAATATTGCGTGAAGATTAGCGAAAACATAAACATAAAATTAAAAATATCATCGAAAATTCTAGAAACAATATTGTCCATCTCTTTCTTTCACACTTATCAGACAATAACTCTGTCTCATTTTTAGTTAATACTGACAAAGCACAAATTTTAATATCATATCATTACCCTATAAAAAGATAAAAGAAGAAACAAAAACAGATAATATTTACCAAGCATTAAGACATGAGAATCCGACTATTATTTCTGTCTCATCCTATTACGTGTTAATAGAGCGAGACGGGTGTTATTAGCAACGTCATAGATCAAGTAGAGTTCACAACATTTGTTTATGCCAATATCAGCGCATTTAACTAACAAATGATACGCAAAAATGTTGCACAACATACAAAAATACAGACAATGTAAATATCTATTTAAAAATACAAATCCAAGGACAGAATTAAACGAACATACGCTATATCGTTGACCCCTACATTATCTTATGACCAACTGACCTTGACCTCTGGCAATAATAGGGGTCAAACATCATTACGCAAAATGGTACAGTTTGCATCATGGATATATTTCGTCTAATTTACAGAGAACACAATTACAATACAACTAAAATCTTCCACACAAAAAAAAACATAGTATTTTCTTATTGTCGACAGATTTTTCGTAAGCGTGTAAGTCTAACCTATAAATTGAAGACAAAAATACAGTCTCACATGCAACAATAAGAATCTATGAGTACGGACACTAAACGTTACAATTTGACCGGTCAATTATGTCGTTAGCATGGATGCGCACAGGTGGCACTGGTCGGCCAGTTGCTGCTAGCATCGCGTGCATCGCATTCACGCCCTTGCCACGCAACAGAGCGGATGTGCGTTATGACTCCATGATAATCAATGCAAATTTCTTTTGCCAACACATGGTAAACGAGGGTGAATATTTTTTATTTTTTAAATTCAAACTTTACTAAGGTAGGTCGTTGATCTTTGGCTTTTGGATTTAAGTTATTCATTGAATATACATAATTTAAAGTAGATAATAATATAGCCAAATTACACAATACTTAAAAGATTCAAGATAACTAGAACCCAAAGTTACGAGCAAATTTTAAAGAAAATTAATTCAAAAATCTCTTAACCCGCCTTCCAGGATTTCAACTGTTTTGCATAACAACGTTTTCACGAAAGAGTTTTTGTTGAATCCGCTGCAGACAATCAGCATCTTAATTCGAAGCACTGAATTAAACGAGGAATTTTAAAATACCCGATTCCAAGGATTTAAAAATGTAACTTTCTACAGAATTTGCATAAATATCTCTCATTTTATAATACCCATGTGTAGGTCTGACTGATATTGATATACTTTTGCCTCTTTACTAATATCCTTCTATCTATCTCTTCCTATCTGCAGTCTTTCCGAACGTCAAAAAATGTGGTACTTTCAACATTTACTCTACCAAATATAAGATTAGAAGCAATCTAAGTATCAACTTAAACTTGAATTGATCAAAATTTTCTTACTAAGTTTAACTAAAATCTAGCTAATTGCCATAGCATATTAATTGTACCGTAGTTTTAGCATCTCTTCAAAGATTAACACGTTCACTGCGGCAAGTAAAATCTTAAGTACCGCGGCTGTTAGGCACTGAGCGTATTAAGCCTTCAAAGACCTCTTTAACTTACGTATAAATATGAGTAAATAACCATAGCAAAAGATCTCCCTAGATAGTTGTACAACCCCAAAGGGGACAGCGTAAAGACTGCAGACACGGTTCAACAAAAGCTATAAAAATTGTCTTTTTTTTCAAGAAAGGGTGGCATAAGAATGCATATATCTTCTTTAAACTGCTAAAATAGACGTATAATGTCGATTAGAATGAGTTATTTGATATTAAATGCTTAAATCTTTAGTAATAAAAGTGTCAATAAAACTTTACATTCGTACTTATATTTTAAAGGGGTAAAGTTCTGTAATTTATTGTACTGAACAATAATTTTCTACTCATACGTAAATAACTGTCTCATATAAATTACATTATAATTTAATTAAAATAAAATCAATACAAAAAGAAAAATAAATCAGATCAGTAATTAATTAATATACAAGCGTATGCTTCACATATTACGTAGTTAAACCGCTTAAATAATAAAGATTAAAATAAGAAAAAATCCTGAAGTTCCGTTCTTTGTAAACTTACAAAAAGTAAAAGATACAATGACGGCTCTACCCGGTAGGGTGACCATACGTTTTACATTTTAGGTATTTTTACGGTAAAGGACAAATGGAATTAAATAAATAAAACCAATAAGTTTGTCTAAGATTAGAGTGATTTAGCCTTTTATTACTCTATAATTGCCGTGACTCCTTAAACCAAAATATCAAACCAAACGATTAAAGCTTATTCTTAATTTTTCCAAACAGTTCTTATGAAGAAAAAATATTTTATTAAACAACAATCGAACTTTGTCTAAGTTGTACATTTTACGTCGCATGATTCGTAGTAACATGGTCACCTTAGCGGACAGATCGAAATAACCATATCGGGGGCACAGCTAGGGGATCGAATGTTATCTCGCGCACGGGTGGTAATGTCAACGCACTACGCCCCTCAACACAAGCATCCCAGACGTTTTGCATTATTACTAAACTTTAGGAATATCATGAACCGTTAAACCTTGTACACACTATGATAGTATTTTAGTCGAGTAGTAAGTATCCGAACAAAGGATTTACTAATCTATTCTATTAAAATGTTGCTGTTCGGACACGTTTAGTTACTAAATTACTACCCTAGTTCATAGGATTAGGCTTAAACGAGTCCGAACAGTAGTAAATCCTTTGTTCGGATAAATGCTATTTGCTACTCGACTAAAATACTATCCTGGTGCGAACCAGACTTAACATACACGGTTTAACCTGCCTACTATTTTTTAGTTGAAAGATTATTATGTAATTGGAGTACAATTCAGTTTTGAAAGTCACAGTATCCAATCCAATCAGTTTAATTTCAGGGAATCACAAAGCATACATGACATTTTTTAAATTAATTGATCAATCATTACCGCTTTGTTTCAGCATGACTACGCTATTTTATCTCACAAACACGTCTAAGGCTTAATTGTTTTACGAACTATAAGTTTTATTAGTGGTTAGATATAGACATGTTAATCTTTTGATGACCGTGTGTTAACTATTACATTTTACTATGGATTTCCGCTGTCAAAACATACAAAAATATAGTCATCCCTGTCATACTCTTTAAAAAAAGCAGAGATAATAGGCTCGATTAGTAGCTGCAAAACTAACATCAAAGTATCAAATTCATAGTCAACTCTACACCATTGTAATAAAGTCCAATATTATCATAAATCAATCTTAGTAATTTTGTTTGATGCGCAAAGAACATGCGCCGAATTGAGGCAGGTCAGTGACCATTGACATTGCAAGTTACAAGATCGGAACCTATAACCCGACAACCGGACAGAAGGGACAACGTAATATAATACATTATTAAAAGATTTTTATAGTAGAAGGGGGCAAACGAGCATCAGATCAACTAAATTAATTGGTCCGACGCCCATGGACATCTGCAACGTCAGAGGAACCACAGATGTGTTACAGCCTTTGAGGGAGGAGTACGCTCTGGGGAGAACACGCAACGATCGGTAAAATTACATTAAAGGAGATTCCTCAAAAGATTTGCTGGGTAAGAAACGATACATCCTAGAATCAGGTCTATGGCATTTAACCAATCAAGTGAAACAAAAAACTCTATTTGACCTTATTTGTAGATTTGATGCATCAACCGCGCAGGATATTTGTGCCAGTTTTTACGCGCGGAGGAAATCCCGGACAACGCCTAGTATGTAATATTTATAGGAAAAATAATGACACAAAATAAAATCACTTTGATATCAAAAATGATTACAAAGTTGCTTATCTATACTAATAGTAAAGACAGAAACTTTGTATTTGTATATTTTTGTATGTATTGAAACTCAAGAACTACTGCACCGATTTCAAAAAATCTTTCACAATTGGAAAGCTAAATTCATCCCGAGTAACATAGGCTATATTTTTAATTCCACGCGGGCGAAGTCGCGAACAACAGCTACAAGTTATAATGTTATAGTCGACATGTTTTCTTCGAGTAAATGAGTAAGTTCATACAAGGTCAATCGCAATTAATATCGTTTCCTTATTTACCTGGCTGTAGAATCGATTAGCGACAATTTTTATTATCTTTGTATTACATTACATTCTATATTATAAAGATGAAATACAGGCGAACCTGGATAAGCGAGAGTGCAAGAGATCACGATATTTGTCTCACTTATAGAGGTTTCTCTCTAATCCGAGTTTTTCGCATATGAAGGTAGCTCGACGGGTCCACAGTTTGACTGTATTTGAATTTTTATATGTATTGAAATAACTCAAAAACTGACGATTTAAAAAAATCTTTCACATACGTTATATTTTTTGTATTAAGCGCTGACGAAGTCAAGCAACAGCAAGTAGACACATAAAAATAATCGAATAGTAGACACAAAATTAATAAAAAAATTGGATTCTCTTAAACATACGACACGGGAACAATACGAATCGAATGACAACTCGTCCCAAAAAAATTGATACATTTTTCATTATTCCAAGTCATTAAGTAAACAACCGCCAAGAGTTTTTTTTAAAATACCTTTAAACTCCATGGAATTAACCAGTTCGTAATTTAATGTCAACTAATTGGCTATTCCGATTCGGGCGGTAAACTTCAAAAAGTCGATATGAATTTCCATTTTACAATACTGTTATAAGACACGCCCGTGGGATCAATGGCCTCATTCAAGGTCTTATCTTATAAATCTCGAATACCTTATTGTGACTTATTTCCATAATTTAAATTATAACTTTTTTAATGAGAAATACGTCACAAAACGATTCTAGTTTGAACGGAAACGGAAGTCAATTGAATTAGTTGTTTAATTAATTCTTATCTAAGGACGCACAATGTGTAAAAAAAGATGTTAATCATCAATAAAGGTTACTGACAAATATTTTAATTAACACGACTCTACTTTTAATTAGGCACCAACCTAACTACAAATTGAGGTAAAAAGTGAACATTCACAAATATTGTAGAATTTGGTATTAAAAGTTACCAAATACTACTTAATTACCTATTTACTAAGCTTTAAAAACTTATTAATCATTGTTTTATTATTAATCTACAAAAGAAAAAAAACTGACTAGCAAAGTACCAGGTGGACATAAGGTCAGAAGCGATGTAAGGACGGGCGGGTAATGACCGGGCACCGCTACGCGCCAGTTTCGGGGGTCGACGAACCCGAGCGGACGACGTCCTGGCCCGCACACCTACCACGCCATACTGCCCTGGTACACTATCCAATTTTATAGTTTGCAAGCTAATTACAAAATTGAAAAATCAATCAATCTCTAATGGGGGGTGGACAAAAAGTAAGAACTAAGAAGTAAGAATAAATAACTTTCCATATTTTTGGATTTTCTGATTAAGTTTTGGATTGAAAAAATTGAGCTCGATGGAACCTAGATCCAGAAATTCGACAAAATGTTATCTTACACACGTGACCCTTTGAAATGCCTTGAAATCATAAATGCAGTCTAATAAATTACCTTTCTTAGGTCACATTGTCACAGTAAAAATAATTTTCAATATAACATTTCGTACGTAACAATTCAACAAAGCAATCAGTATTTAATACATGTCATTACAAGTAAGATCATTGAACCCAATCGTATCAATGTTGCCTTGCAAGAACTTCACAATTCGTTGTTCACACAAATTTTGACAACCAGATCCCCTACTATAGTAACTTTCTGACAGAAAATAACACAACAAATGCCAAGACCACAAGGACAAGGATCTTGTCACACATCTTTGACAGGGACTAATGTGCTATTATAAATTATTTCCACTTACCCACCGGGTCAGTTAAATTTGACACTCTATAGCTTGGTAACAACGGTAAACAATGACGTCATTATAGAAAGTAAACCTCTATAACTGTAATCAGGATATCGAATGACGTAAATAATTTTAAATGTCATCGAATATTACAAATAAACAAAAGTTTTTTTTTATAATTGACGTCAATCATAAAATATTCAAACTAAATTGTCAATAATTAATACAGAAAAATCTTAAATACAATAATTTCAATGTCAATGGCCCAATACAGAAAACAAGCCATTTATGTATTTAACAAGAATAAAATTCCACAGTAACATTTTGCATTGTAACATAATCTTTCCAAAACAATACTGTAAATGTAATCTGACAATACAAATATTTTCAAGTGCACGACCGTACAAACACCGAATTCACTTTCTTCAGTGCAGACAAACTGACAAGGGTACGTACGGGGGTTCATTGTTCGACGCTCGTACGTCTCGGTCACCATTACGCGACAAACCGTACGTCATTCCGTGCGCCTGCGCATCAATAGCAAAACACGAGTCACCTTTAGGATTCCTATCATTGTTTAAAAGCATAAACACACTTAAATCTATTTTAATGGTACACAGTATGCTCTTTTAGTATTACTCTTTAATTAACGTTTTTTAATCAAAAATATGTTATGACAAGAAAAGAAAAAAGTCAAGTTGTTGTGACCTTGACATTTTAAATGACAAAAACGTCAGAGTTTTGACGTATGTTGCAATAAATGCACATTGAAAAAAACATAAGACAAGATGTATTATTATGCGTGCGAAAATTGCTTGAAGGAAAATTAAACCTCTTATCTATAACAATAATATACTAGCTGTTGTGCGCGACTTATCCGCGTTGAATTAAATAATATAGCCTATGTTACTCGGGGATAATGTAGCTTTCTAACGGTGCTAGAATTTTTGAAATCGGCCAAGTAGTTCTTGAGTTATTTCAAAACATACAAAAATACAAAGTTTCTCTCTTTATTATATTAAAAATAGATTTAAAATGTACATTTACATTCATAAGTCACAACTTATACGTTACTAGCGACCCGCCCCGGCTTCGCACGGGTGCAAATCTGTGTAATGCTGTTACTAAATACTGCAGCGTTTGCAATGTAACCGCCAAAAATGTATTAATTTACGATATCATATTAAAAACCTATAAATGATCAGTGTTACTCTACTATATTGTGAATGTATTATACGTGAAAACTTCCTTATGAAACACTCTATCTATTAAAAAAACCGCATCAAAATCCGTTGCGTAGTTTTAAAGATTCAAGCAGATTAAAGGGACAAACATAAAAAAGCGTTATTGTTTTATACTATGTTAGGATAAGGATTACGTCAACAAATCACATAGTAGCAGAACGAATCATTTCAAATCGACACAAATACGCAAACCATAAACAAGTTATTTGAGATAATATGACTATTAAATACGTAAACCTATACGTTTTAATTTCATAGTCGTCCGTCATAGAAAAATGACGTACATATTAACGCACGTCATTTTTACGTTTACAATAATTTGTTCCGTCTTTCGCTATTGTCATATTACGTCGGCTAAAATTATTTTTGCCAGGGACGTTTACGCGGAATTAAAAAAGATACTAATTATGTGTTATTTTTTTGTATATGGTACACCAATTGCATGGTTCTTTAAACTTTAGCAGAGTAGACATAACAAATAATAGAAAATCAAACAGAAGAAAGAGATGAGAGGAGACAACACTCACAAGAAAGATTTAAATAAAATTCTTGCAAACTAAGACTCTACTCTCTCTCTCCCTACCGCTACTACTACTAATCTTCTGGTGGTGGGGTCGGCTTTCTTAATAGATTGTCTCCACTTCGCTCGATCGTACATACGACTACGACTCTACATCTGTGCTAAATTTTCACCAGCTCCGTTGAGCTGTTCTGGGGATACCTCAAACTAATATCTATCGTAACTTTTGCATTTATATTTGTATAGTATTTCACAACAAACTAAACAGACAATACGGTTCTGACTATCCACATACATTACACCAATTATTACCCATATGAAGTTTGTTAAAATATACATTATCAAATATATAAAACCCATTAAAGGTTTAGGAAATAATCCTCTAATTACCTAAAAAGGACCAAAATAATTCTTCTTTACAGTTGTTGGAAACTCTCGATTACTTTATACTCTAATCACAGAACATTGTAAATTGAAACAATACAACGAAAGCCCGCTGCGCCAACGTTGGTCACGTGACTTCACAAAGACCCCACTTCGCTCCTCCTTCCTCATTCCCCTCCATCGTCAAATCAGAGTAAACAGCATGCCCACGTGTTGGTAACCAGTTACATCTGATCCTCGGTTGAGGAAATCAGCTTTCTCAACATTAACAACTCTTCAGACATTAGTTCATTACTTAAGTAGTCCTTTAGTGATCATTTAGCGGCTTTAAGTGCAGTAATATGTTCTTATAGCGGACGGATAGCGCTGCGTTTTAGGGAATTTTAAGTTGATTACTTTAAATGGGGTAAAATCGACAGTTTTTTTGCTAGAGCTTTGGTAAAATTAAAACAAAATGAATAGTATATCTCTTTCTAACCAAGTAATTATATTCAGGTATAAATATATGTTAAAGAGAAGAGTGCAAACTAGCGGCGAGAACACCGATGTAGTCAACAACGCCCATGATCATTCGCATTAGAGGAACTGACTAGTCTATAACTCCTTACCTATGTTATATTCCCATCTATAAGACCTAATCTACATCTGAACCTAACGCAAGTCCCAACACGTGACATACAATACATACACGTGATGAAACCGAACACAAACCGACCTAGTCGTGTTTACAACGAACTTCACGTGACTTGGACCAAAGCTCAAAGTCGTTCCATTGTTATACACGCTGCAGAGTTAATTTAAGCCAAAACGTTTTGAAATTAGCAATAATTTTGTACGTCTTCTTTAAGTAATTGAGAAAATTTACAGAGTTATTAAATGTGACTGGATACTTATTAGCTATTAAAATATTTACTCTCTATAATCATTACCAGCTTAGTATACATCCCTACCGAGGGGTACGGAGCCTATCCTAAGGTGACTAAGTCATAGTTAGCACTAGTCCAGTGCGGGTTGATCAACTTCACTCATATCTTTGATATGTGCAGGCATCACGATGTTTTCCTTCACCGTAAGAGCGTCGGGTAAATATGTACATATGAAATTCGAAAAACACATTGGTACATGGCGGGATTCGAACTCGATACCTGCAGATTACGAGTCAAGAGCTAAACCCCTGAGCCCCCGACGCTCAAGATTCATTAGATTTCTAAAATACTATTGGAGGTTAATTGAATATATGGCACGGGAGTTAAAGTAGGGCGACATAGAAGAATATTCACACGCTATAAAAGTTGCTATAAGGCTATAACTATGCGGATACAAACATAATAATTATACCCCTTATTCCGAAAAAGTGTATAAAGTACTGCGGTAAACGAGGACCAATAAGTCTTCAATTATACGTTACTGGAGGACACTCGGAACTAAATAAGATAGACCAGGGTCTCATTGAACCAAATTATGTATCATAAGTACTAGGAACAAGGAAGTTCTGTATTTTGGAATAAATTTAATGTATGTACAGGTATCAAACGTAGAATGTGCAACAGTAATAACGATGATTCTCGTTTCGGAATAAAGCGGATAGACTTTATTACACATATGCAGGTGTTCTTATTTACATCGACATAAATAAAAATCAATAATTCATATGTGTTTCTTCACTGAACTGACTTTGAAATAATTTAACACACACAACACACGAGCCCTAAAATAAAAAATATAGGCAACGAATTACCGTTTCTAGCAGAAATTTAGTGCAACCTTCATGGTTGATATTTTCTTTAATATTTTTAAGAAATATATTTAAGTTCACAGTTAATGTCAGTTGGTTAAAAATGTAAGACATTAGAAAACTTCGTATATAAAATACTGTTTTATTAATACGTGTCTACATTGTATTTCCCCTCAAAACAACCCGCCACAGGTTCTAGATTAATTAAAAAAAAAGGAAATGAGGGTTACATACTTTGCCATAGGACTCTAGAGGGATGTACAATAACATGTAACAAATTCCGCTTTATTCCGAAACGAGAATCAGCGTTATTACTGTTGTACTAGTACTTCCTACGTTTGGTACTAGTACATTAATAAAATTGATTCCAAAATACAGAATATCCTTGTTCCTGGTGCTTCTGGTACATAATTTGGTCCAATAAGACCCCTGGTCTATCTTAGTTCAGAGTGTCCTCCAGTATCGTATAATCGACGACTTATTAGTTCTCGTTTATCGCAGCACTTTATACATTTTTTCGGAATAAGGGGGTTAAACTTTAAAGTTAACGGTCGTGTTTGGTCGTTCGTAACGGTGCGGAAATGGACGAGGTAGTGATTAAAACATGGCGGACAAACTAGCCGTAACATAATAACACGCAATAATTTATATTAGTTTATCTATAACTAGCTGTTGTGCGCGACTTCGTCCGCGTGGAATTAAATAATATAGCCTATGTTACTCGGGGATAATGTAGATTTCTAACGGTGAAAGAATTTTTGAAATCGGCCCAGTAGTTCTTGAGTTATTTCAATACAAACAAAAATACAAAGTTTCTCTCTTTATAATATTAGTATAGATAAAGATTTGGTACCTCTTAAAACTAATACTGATAACTTTCGATATTTTAGAATTATCCATTCATATGTCTAAAACTGCTCACATCATAAAAAAACCTTATTTGATACTTTTATCCATATTAAAATAAGAGTCAACAAAAACCTGTATTACCGAGAGTACAAGTTACCGCGATGTTTGTCTTGCTTATAGAGGTTTCGATTCAGAGTTTCTCGCTTATCCAGAATGACTATCAATTTAAATTTATTTGTATTTCCTATTTTTATACAGACACATTAAATTAATATCCTAGGTACAATATAACCGACTTCCAACAGAAGGAGGTTATCAAGTCAATGAGTTTTTTTCTTTCAAAACTCCGACTTCAAACCTATCAATAAATAGCTATAGATCACAAGTAATAGTATTTTATTAATATTAATGGTATAAATGGTTTGCATTAGAGTTGTATAAAATTAATTCTATACTATGTTATTTTTTTTAGTTTTTTTAAGCTTTTTATTTGAATATTTTTTTTCGTTTTGGAAGGCGGTTTTTTAAACGCAGTTTCTTTAAAGATATTTCCGCTACCCTTATCCCGGATATAAGCACGTGTACCCAGGTCATCGACCTGACCACACGGGCGGTGCACCGTGATACACCATGCATTGTTACACTTGCATAGCGGTCGCTTTTTGTCGCAAATACATTGTCTTTATTTCGTCTTCGTGACGAGCGTATTTTATTTCGGAACTCGTGTGGATTTTGCGAAACGGAATCTGACGAAAATACAGTCGTACGTGAATTAGCAGGAGTCCAAGGGAACGCGATATGATTATCGCTAAGCCTTGTACGCACCAGGGTAGTATTTTAGTCGAGTAGCAAGTATCCGAACTAAGGATTTATTAATCTATTCAACTAAAATGTTGCTGTTCGGACACGTTTAGTTACTAAATTATACTATCATAGTCCGTAGGTTTAGGCTTAAACGAGTCCGAACAGTAGTAAATCCTTTGTTCGGATAAATGCTACTTGCTACTCGAATAAAATACTATCCTGGTACGATCAATTTAGAGTTTTCACTCTAATCCGAGTTTCTCGCTTATGGAGGGACTATAGAATGACTCGCTTATCCAGGTTTAACTGTATTTACTTAAATAAGATAACGAGAAGTAACTCTTTTCGTGAGATTGGATTTGGAAGTAGATTAGTTTAGCGTTATCACCTTTGCCATACTTTATAACGGGAGTTGTTGGTTATCTTATTTCTTCATAAGGTCCTTAAGTCGATAGTAAATGAGTATAAAATAATAATATGTGTAGAAATCATCATCGTGTTAGACACAAATCAAGGTACAAACACTTAAAAATTTCACTCTACACTAAAATTTAACTTTCACACTTACAAAACTTTACGTAGAGACCGTCAATATAACATTTTCTTAAGACGTTATTTACAAAAATCAATAATAAAGGTCCTAAACACCTATATCATGATTATTTTCAATCCATACAAAACAGACATGTCGATTACATTTCAAACACAATTATGGTGTCAATAACAAAATTTCAATCAATTTAACTACTATTGTCCGCTGAAATCTGTTAAATGCGTTAATGCAAATGACATGCCTGTGGGCATATAACTGTGGGTTTCCATTGCAGTTTATTAATACCTCTATTTTGTCAAACAGAATAAAGGGACAGATAATATGTAATAAATCAGTGCCATGGAATTCTGCGTTTATGCCAATAACAATACAAAACACTGTTGCGTAAACTGCATAGATGTCTCAAACAGTGTTTATTACGTTAAATGTGGACACACATTAATCGTGAGCGCCCACCACAAAAGAATAAGCTGAGCGGGAGCTGCGCGGCCACATTTTCCACTTTCATACAAAACTATATACTTGTGTCCCCACTAACAAAGAGAAAGATGTGTCAAAGAGCAGAAATGTTCTAGAGAGCCGAGCTGTATTAAATGAGACAGCTGCGTTATGCCGTTGGACTCACTTAGCTCAGCTCTTTGTTGGTGGTGACGCAAGCACATTTGAGGTTCAGCTCTCCATCTCTTTTGCGCTGGGCGCACAGCTTAAAAAGGGCGATCAGCGGGAACTAAGTGATCATCAACGCCCATGGACATCCGCAATACCAGAGGAACTGCGGATGCCTTGCCGGCTTTTGAGTAGGACCCTAAAGCCTTGTTCGCACCAGGATAGTATTTGAGTCG
>QDHC01007314.1:33293-44830 GCA_013186455.1 Papilio dardanus tibullus | reverse complement strand
TCTAATGGTGATAGTATTTTTGTAATCGGCCCAGTAGTTCTTGAGTTATTTCAATACAAACAAAAATACAAAGTTTCTATCTTTATAATGTAATTAGTATAGATGTAATCAGTCAAACAGTTAACCACCAACATTATGATAAGTTGGGTGCTATGGCGGTTGCATTGGTACTATATGTTACCACAAATCAACCCAAATGAGCGAGAGTCCAAGGGCATGCAATATTTGTCTCGCTTGTAGAGGTTTATCTGGCCTGAGTTTCTCGCTTATGGTGTGAGCTTGTTGGGACCATAGAATGATCCTTTTTTTTATATTATAAAGTGGCAAACGAGCAAGCGGCCACCTGGATGCGCTGAAATAGCGAAGCAACCGCTGCCCATAGACATCTGCAATTGCAGATGCGTTGCCTACCCTTAGTCTACGAGGGAGGAGACGCACAGAAAGAGGACAATTTATCTTCCTATGCCTCCCCTCCCCCACCAAATCCACTTCCCATCATTTCCTTATAAGAAAAGGATAGGAAGGGAAAGTGGATTAAAATTAGTCCTTATGTAGTAAAGTAGTGTAGTAAAATTAGTCCTAATCCAGGTTCAACTGTATTAAAACAAACTGTGCTTGTCCTTAAGGATCAATATTATGTCCTTCTCCATACATCTCTATCAGCCCATAATTGAATTCACCTCTTTTTTAAGCCTATCATTTTTCACTCAATCGACTCATACTTTTTTTTGCCTTTTTCTACATTTGTAACCAATATACATCAATACAATTTGTATTGATTATTACAATTAAATGTTTATCTGTGCCTTCCTGAATGTGGCTATAATTTTTTTACTTTTAATCTTGTTTGACAGATTGTCTAAAACATATTTGCTATTTTATTTTACACAAACAAAATGATAAAGAAGAGAATATTTTGTATTTGGTTTTAGAATCGTATTAAAACTTCCTTAAAATAAGCATTATGGAAATTCCCATATTCTGGGAATAAATGTGATTATACACATATTTATATTTTTGGTATCTCTAAGTGTAATTTTTTTATTACCTAAGTATGGCTTTCATTCCTCTGATTCAATAAAATTAATTAATTAAAAAGAATTATTAATTTTAGTAACCCTTTCACCTATATATGCTTGAATCTTTTAAACTATGCAACGGATTTTGATGAGGTTTTTTTTAATAGAGTGATTCGTAAGGAAGGTTGACATGTATAATACACTCACAATATAGTAGAGTAACACTGATAATTTAGAAGATTTTGATATGATGTCGTAAATTAACACATTTTTAGCGCTTACATTGCAAACGCTGCAGTATTTAGTATCAGTATTATACCGATTTGCACCCGTGTGAAGCCAAGGCGGGTCGCTAGTATTATAATAAAGAGATAAAATTGTTTGCCTTCTAAGCTTCGAAACTATTGTACTGATTTTAAAAATCCCATCACCGTTGGGAAATTACGCTATCTTTGGTGATAGACTATATTTGTAATTTTTATATTAATTCTGCACAGAGAATGTCGCGTGTAGCCAGTCAAGTATAAACTAAATTAAATGTATATTCTCAAGACGTACATAAAGGGTAAAGGTAGATATTCTAAATGGGGTTGAGACTCGAAAGTGGGGTGTGCAATAAAAAGTAGGGGTTGCAAAATAAGATTTGTATTGATTATTTTTATATGCTTAAGCAAGTGAACTTAGTTAAATCAATCATGGATTTTTTTATCAATGTTATTATAAAAAAATCCTTTTTACGCAGTATTTTTTTTTTAATTTAACTAATTACAGTAATCCATTGCTTTAATTTAAATTATGTTCCATCTTTGTCTAATTAAAAAAAATCATTATATTATTTATTTCCATTTTAAAAAATGTCTTACATAAGGTTCTTTTTGACAGGTTTTAATCTAGCTACCTTTTTTGCCTCAAATACAAATATTCATTGAAGCCTTATTTAATAGTATTTTTAACTAAATTCTAACAGAAGGAGGTTTTTAAGTCAATGAGTTTTTTTCCTTATACTGATTTTATACTACATTTGCATGTAAAAAAAGAATTTTTTACAGAAAAAACTTTCAATATTTGCACTATTTTGTATTGCTACAAAAAGTAATAAAATTATAATGAAATATTATCTAAAAATGGCAACACTCTACCATACTTTAGTCACAATCTGATAAATTGAGGTCAAGTTTTGATTTTTGAATTGGTATTTTCCCTCAGAATGTTCTTTAATTAGTAAAAAATTTCTAACTGCTAAAAAAATACTTTTATTTAATACACTCAAATTCTAATATTTTTATAGTAACATGTAGTTAATTAAAATAATAATCATAGTTTTTTTTTTTCCTCCTAAAAATGGTAAAATAAATATTTTTTCCTTCTTTATAATTGACTTTACAAAAATTTGATTTTCTGACTTCATTGAAACTTTGAATTTTAAATTTCTATTATGTAACTCAGTATAAGATGCATTGCAGTCAAATTTTAATATATTCTTAAAGCAAGTTTTGTCATGAATAATTAAAACAATTATTTTATAAAACTTTTTCAGTAGCTACTATTATACTATTCAGTAGCTAGTATTATATGGAAAAAACGTAAAAAATGAGCAGAGAAAAAAAATTATATGTTCTCTTTCTCAACTTAAAAATTACTGGGCCAATTACAAAAATTCTTTCACCATTAGAATGCTACATAAGTCAAGAGTATTCTTTTTTAAAAAATGAAAAAAAATCCACATGCAAATCCGGATCAAATCACTAGATATAATTTAATTTGCATGAATAAGCATTATACATGATTTTAAATAAATAAAACATTACTTATTATTGCATGTAATGTAAAAGCAATTTTGTAAAGAAAATAAAAACAACATTGTATCTTTAAAAAAATTGCTTCTTGTACTTTTGTTGTAATATTTTTTATTACACTCTTAATTAGTTAAGGGTCATTAACTTGATTAATGTATTTTAATTACTCCAGCCCTTTAATAAATAAATTATTTTTAACATCCAATAATTGTATATAGTTTAAATTGCTTAGTATTTAATAAACTGACCTTTGCTTCTTTTCCTTATTTTACTGGCGTACACCAAATTCCAGTCAACGGAGTCCCTAGCGGGGGCGGGGACAGTCCCTCCGATCAGTTCCACAGAACTGCTTCGTTTGCTGCTCGGACCTGCCTCAGGTACAGTCTCCACAGCTTTATTCACATCTTTAACTGAGGGCAAACTGGAACAGTCCACTATTTCCACGCTAGTACCAGCGTGCCCATTACCCATGCACCCATTAACATGCTCGTTACGATGCTTCTTCTGGGGACCTTTCTTATGCTTGTGGGCGCTGTGCCGGCGCTTCAGCTTCGTGGAGTGCGAGGAGTTCCTGGAGCTGACTGGAGAGGGGCAACCGCACTCCATGCTACCCTCCTGATCGCTGCCTTCGTAATATCCCGACTCGTGTTCCGGTTTCTTGTCAGGCAGGCTCATTTCGGCGGTCGCCATGGTCTAACCCCCCAAAACCATGTAGACTCACACCCCCAAAGGTCACACGACAACTTTCACTTTCTACACATCAGTCGACAGTTTTATGCGTGTACAGTTATAAATTTCCAAGTCAATTATTTTTTAAACTAATCGGAACGTTACTCCAGCGAAAGTAAACACGACACGTAAAATTTCGCGAGCATACTCAAACTCGTACTGTGACGTGCGCGATGTTCACTTCGGACGACTCTGTGCAGATGGCGCGGCTGCGGGCTATTACCCGACCAAATTGAATAGCGATATAACTGTAATGTACACGCCAACTATGAAATGCCTGCGTAATTCCACCGACACAAATACCACTTTCGGCTATGTTCACTCGATTAAGATGTCAAATATTTTAGTTTTATCACACGGTTTTATTTCTTTTTATTATTAAAATCACAGCCTCTTCGTCCTCAGATTATCCATAAAAGATCACGTCAATCCAGATGTTTGCATGAACTGAAGAAATTCACTGCACTGTCATATCATTCCTTCACCTTTATTTCTTAGATTTTATAATTTTCTCACTTTCTACTTATCACTAACTACATACGAGTGGTCCGGTTGTCTTATAAAATTTAAATTAACTAGAACTATAATAATATAAATTAAAAATGCTCGCGCGAATGAGACGCCCCACTCAACGCGATAAAGTAACTGAATTCGAGAAACGCAAAATAGAAACCGTGCAACTTGCGAGCGGAGGTTCCCCCACTACAAAACGATTTACGAGGCCAGACAGTACATGTAAAATGTACAGACAAAATTATAATCTCTACTCATTACGACTCTAGTTTTTTTAATAAAATTTGAATTCAGTATTAGTTTTAGAGGATAAAATCTCTTTTATATCATTTATACATTATATTATTATGCTTGTATGAACGAAAAGAAATAGCTGTTGCTTATATTTGCACTTGTACTATAGAGTAACCATTTCATGGACGTAAACAAAGAGAGACAAAAGTATCGCTTATCTATGAAGCAGAAGAAGACAGCAAATGTAATGGCATAACAACAGTTTTAACACTTTTTCAATGTTATATTAATTATAGTGATGTTACCGATTTTTAAACTGGATTAAAAATTTACTTTTAAAATCTGTAATATTTTTAAAAAATTGAAACTAATATGTCTTAAATGGATATATATATATTTTAATTACTTGTGTAAAATTAAGTAAAAGTTTCAACTAATTTAGATTCAATGATAAACCAAATTTACAAATAACGCTAAAAACAACAAAATATATATTTTTAAACCAGGTGACGTAACAAGCATAATAGGATAAATTGGTCATTAGAAAAACGATAAAAGATTGAGTTTCCACTATCGAAACACCAGTCCTGAAACATATTGTTATCTCACTAGTATTAAAGAGAGTAAGCAGGATGACAATATTATTTATACGAAACTCGTTTAAAGGAATATATAACAATATTTATCATGCCCATTTAGTAATTATCATTACTTGAACCAGTTTTAGTTACAAAAGCAGAGTAACTCCATTTTAAAAATAAGTCATTATCGTTTAAGGCACCTAACAATAGAACAGTTGTTATTGGTATATAGTATTTGTATATCTTATTTGTTTATTTTTACTATTAATAAATTACATTGGCGTTGCTGGCCTTCTCTGGTATTGAAACCCAAGAACGGAAACCCTGGGTAAAGCTTATGATAAGTAGTTCACTGCATGAAGATGAAATAAAAGCAGTTGACATAAAATATCGGCATCATTCTGCCCTTGTCTACTCTATAATTCCCTGGAATATATTAATTCACCCCTTTTCTCAGCATATCCTCTCTTTATATCCGTACACATTCGATCTCTTTGAGATTAAAGTTAACATGACAATCAATAAATTAAGGAAAATGTTCCCGATATAATTTTAATATTTAACTAGCAACACCATAGTGTACTGTGAATACGGAAGGTTACTAAAATCGCGGAAGTACGATCGACCTTCGCGCTTACAACAGAAAAGCAAAAAGTATCACGTCTTAACCGACGGATGTTTTCAAAACATAATTCGATTCTTGATAAAGTTACCACCAAAGAAAGAAATAATTAATTTTATAAGTGAAATAAATAACAAGGCTATGGATAATTACATTAATCAGTTAATGCGTTTTCTAGAACTTATCCAGAACTAAGGTAAAAAACATACAGACGCATTAAAACCGCCTTTTGTTATTTTAGAGAATCTCCGTGCCAGTGAGTTCCTCGGAGAGCCTGGAACCCTCTTACATCGCATTCGAGAGCGGCCACCGGGTTGGGTTATAGTGGGTAGAACCCCACATAACCATGTCTTCCCCCCAGAAGGCAGGGTATCTTTTAAAGATCTCCCCCTCTAAAACAAAAAAAAAGAATCTCCACTTCTTAATTTGACCACGAACCAATATTTTAATTGTTTCAACGATGGTTCAAAATTGGGTTAAAAAGTGGTTTCATTAGTAATTTTCATTCTGGAGCAAATTATTTCTAAGAAAAGTCGAGTTTCAAGTCTCGAATACCGCAGTGAACGGAAAAATCAATATAGTCGTACATAGAACATACTACATATTTGTTAGATTAGTTCACATTGTCCGGAGACTTTTGCGAATCTTGTTTCGTTATCGGTTATTTACATAAATATACATATTATAGTGACTTTCCATTGTTGTAACTATAACAATATTGCCATAATTCTCATTGCCTTTGTAAAAAAAACAGTTACAATTGAAAACCATGGTTAAAGTATATTGTATTTTACAAAGACATGTAATTTTACAAGTTGTAGGTGCTGTCGAGAGCTCTGCTAGATTGACAGTAGTCTTGTAAATACATAAATATTGACATCTCTTTTATTTTCTTCGATTAAACAGAGACAACAATTTGTAATAATACACGTTGTGGTCGAAACCCACAGTAATACATAAAAACGTAGGTGGCACGTATTAAAAAAGACATCTCAACCAGTGCATAAAAATGATAAATTACACAAACGATAAATTAGAAAACCCATACCTACCTGAGGCTCAAACATTGAAATTAATGTTCAGCTTAGTTTTGACTTCATGAACTCATTTGGAGCCGATTAATAATTAAATACCGATGTAAATTTTTCCTTAATAGTTAAGTACTAATCGTTCATTCATTGCCGCAGGTAATTTTGATATTTACTAATTTGTATTTCTTGTTCTCGTTTTTATGGATCTCAGGTAAAAACTAAAAACCAACATACATTGTAAAAGAATACCCATTAACAAAAAGTCCTGATATCTTGGTGGAGAGAACTGTTTAATTCCTAAAACATCAGTTTCATGGAAAGTTTCGCCTTCCAAGTTAGCGGTATCAGCGATGTCGAAGTTCAAGAAGGAATTTTACCTGACATAAGTGGACACCTGCTGTATAAAAACATATTTAAATTGTAACTGAATTGTTTTAAATGAAACGGTATTTATTTTACTTACCATAGCCAATTTCGTGTCGTACAGTATCGGTTTTCACTATGACCGGCGTTTCTATAAACGGCTCTTCTTCATTTTTCTGCGTTTCATCAGCATCTTTAGGTAAGTCAGTAAAATATTCCTCAAAGTTGTTTTGATTGAAGAAATTAAAATCGATCGCAGCACGTTTCATGGTCGGAGTTGAACTAGTAGTAACGTCAATTTCAAATTGTAACATTTTGGCGGGAGACATAACCTCTGCTATTGGCGATGGTCTCACAAAAACATCGTCTTTATTCTTTGTTAGTGTTAGTTTTAAAAGTTTATGACGTTTAGTTTTCTCTAGATCTTCAGTTAGTTTTGGTGTGTCTGCTATTGGTGGTGATTTTGGCCCTGACTTTTGTGGAGATTCAGGTATCTTTATGTCTAGAGTGCCTTGTTTTTGGACTTTTGAAGTTTCCGGTTTTTGTTCGTCCATAGATACTTCTTGTTCTACATTTGAAGTGGACTGTTGTACGTCTGAAATACTTTTATCGTCGACGTCTGTGATTTCTTTAATTTGCTCGTGTTCTTTAAGCATTGGTGAATCTAGAGGTTTTTGTAATTCCATGTCTGAAAAAGGGTCACCTATTTCATTTGTCCCAGTGTTTATTGTATCTAGAGACAAATCTGTACCACCAACAACAACGTTTTCTCCAATTATGGATACATTGTCAATACTAGTCAGGAATGCATCAGATCCCTTTAAATGTTCAGAAAGTTCTCCATCGCAACCTGTTGCTAATTCGCTACTTGTCTGAGTGACAAAACTTTTTACTTGCTCTTTAAGTGATTCCATTCTCAATTTTTTATTTAAATAACGTCAATGTTAATACATCATATTTTACTTAAGATATTCATATTTGGTTATAAAAAGCAAGACTTGTATAACAATGTCCTTGAAATTATCTTACTAATCGATAAGCGAAACAATTTCACATCACTTCGCTGTGTTTACGCACACATGCGCAGTTTACCGGCTGTCTCTCTGTGTGTGAACTGTCAAACGTGTTTCGGCGCCTTCGCTTTTCTAATAAGTCAAATCAGCGTTTAATATTTGATAATTTTAAAATTACTTCCTTTATTATTCGACAGTTGCATAATATTCTTATGTTAACACGCAAAAATGTTTAAAACATGATTATCGCGCCGTGTGTTCAGCTAAAAATAGCCGAACAAGCGACATTTGCACAGATTTTCCCCGCTCTTTTTGTTCATTCACAATAACATCGCCGTTCGTAATACGTTCAATCCAACAATGTCAATGATACACTTTACCGCTTTCACTGTACAGGTGTTACGTGGAAATTGTATGTAAATGCAGTTAATTTATTTTAAAAGCGCGAGATGCGACTCGGTAGAGCGGTCTACAACACGGCCGTATGACGTACTAATGTCAACAAACAGTTCCGATCATTTTGTGTCCATTGGGTAGATAGAGCGAGGAAAAATACTTCGACGTATTTCTTGTAGCTCGGACGGATTGATAAAAAAAAGATTTCAATTGTTTTATTATTAGTTTATCTCTCTATCAAATAGAAAAAAAGGAATTGTGTTGTTTTTTCTCTCTTGGCGGGAATGGCGTAGCAATTTATGACACTTTATTATCACGGAAGGTCACCGCAAACTTGTTATTCGTTATCGGGGATATGAGTTATTGTTTTACAGCGATTCTTTCGACTCGAAACGAAACATAGAGCTCGTGTTTCGGTCTATTTTAGTTTTGCGAACTTCGTTAGCGACCAGCGCCATCTTTCGTGAAGTAAACATGTCAAGGTCACATTGTTGCGTTTGCCCTTGAATGTCGGATAGGTTGGAAACTGTCTGATATTAGTACATTAGGATATTTAGCATTTTATGACCTTACACAATAAGTACTGATATAAGTGACAATTATTTTCGACATATTTTGTATAAAGTCTTATAAACCTAATAGCAAACCAAACATGAATTTGTGAACTATTCAATTCAATCGACAAGATTGGGAAGGAAATTCATGAAATAGGATTTTTTGGTAAAACTACTACATATTAAATATTTTTATTTCAATTTCTTGTAAAAATAATGTTATTAAATATCTTTATTTTTCCATTCTGACACTTAAGAATTGGGCAATACAGAATTTTCTAATATATTTTAGTACTGCTTATTTCGAAAAACGGTTTTTGGCAGAAGCACTATCTGGTTTTTAGGAGTCATTACATACATAAACATAAATAAAAAACCAAATAAATCATTGCAATTATGTACTTTATTTATATTTATTAAATGATACATGATTACTTAAAAATCAATTATTTCTTCTTTCTTTTCCCGCCCGCGCCGCCATCGTTGCCGCCTTTGCGTTTCCCGCCTTTATCCGCCATCTTGTAATCTCTGCCATTTTGTTTGAATTTCTTTTTCCCTTGTTTCTTATTGCCGAGTATTTTTCTATTATATCCTTTTATCCAGTTATCCCTTTTTTGTTCCCACGCTAGTTGTTTTACGCTGGAATTGTCCGTGTTGGATACAGCTTGGCTTGAACCTTGTCCTTTACTTGTTCCAGTTTCTTCTAGAAGAGTCGAGAATTCTTCCGCTGACGCGAATAATGAGCCTAGATCATCTTTACCTGGAAAATTGTTAAATTTAGTATATTATTTGTTTTTCCTATTAAAAAAGTTTTAGGCGAAATTATTTTACATATAAAATTACTAACTAGAGATTTTTTCTACATTTTTGTAGATTTCGTAATTTGTAAAAGTAGTAGCAAAGATATATTATACTATCTCTCTCTATGTCTCTTTGAGTAGTAGTTTATGTAAAAAATACTGTTATTTGGGGGTTACTACACACATTAGTATAGAAAACCATGTCTATTTGAAATAACAAAATACCTATAAAATGTAATTCCTATTTGTTTAAAAAATCAGTGATAATAATATACAGTCAAACTTGGATTAGAGAGAAACCTCTATAAGCGAGACAAAAATCGCGATCCCTTGGCCTCTCGCTTACCGAGGTTCTACTGTATCGATATAAAACTCTAACGGCCCGTTTAAACGCCATTCAAACTTAAACGTCGCTTTAAAACTAACTGACGATGTGATAGTAGAATTTGGAGTTTAAGCGATGACTTAAGATGTAAGTAGCTCTTAAATATTTAAGTGGATTAGAAAATAAGGATGTAAGAATTTCTAATATTGATAATAAATTAAATATAAAATATAAAAAAATAATAATATTTACCTTTTAGTTTCATCTTAGATTTACTTTTACTGGATTTCTTATCAAGTTCATTTAAATCATCATCACTGTCTTCTAAACGAAGTTCTGTAAAAAAATATAATAGTTAGTTAAATCTTACTAATATTATAAATGCGAAGTTACAATGGATGTATGTATGGATGGATTTATGGGAGGCTGTATGGATAGGTGTATGGATGGATGAATGTATGTATGTATGGATGGATGGATTTATGGATGAATGTATGGGAAAATGTATGGATGTATGGATGGATATATGTATGGATGTATAGATAGATGTATGAATGGATGTATGTATGGATGGATTTATGTATGGATGGATGTATGGATTTATGGGAGGATGTATGGATAGGTGTATGTATGTATGGATGGCTAATTAAAGGTATCTCCGAAACGTCTCAACGGACCTTTGTGAAATTTTGTATAAATGTAGAACATATACAGTCAAACCTGGATAAGCGATAAACCTCTAGAAGCGAGAGTCATTCTATGGTCCCGACGAGCTACCTCCATAAGCGAGAAACTCTGATTAGAGAGAAACCTCTATAAGCGAGACAAATATTCCGGTCCCTTGGACTCTCGTTTAACCAGATTAGACTACTATATTTTTTTTTAGTTCCGCGCAGACGGAGTCGAGGGCGACACCTAGATATTATAAAAGTTTCTTACCATCTTCATCAGCTGATAAATTGGGTTCATCATCATCACCGGATATATTAAGTTCACCTCCATCTGTTATATAGAATAAAATATATTCCAATTCAACCCCCTATTTATACCTAAATATATACTAATATTATAAAGAAACTTTGTATTTTTGTATGTATTGAAATAACTCAAGAACTACTGGGCCGATTTCAAAAATTCTTTCACTCATAGAAAGCTACATTATCCCCGAGTAACATAGAATATATTGTTTAATTCCACGCGGACGAAGTCGCGAGCAACAGCTAATAGATTATAAAACTATAGTAGTTTGGTTTAGTTTAAATACGAAATGTATGGATGGATAGATGTTTGAAGATATCTCACAGATGTAGAACATAGTTTGGAAAAACATAGGCTACTTACTAAATTTTGTAAAATTCCCCGCAGACGGAGCCACAGGCGATAGATAGTGTTGAACAAAAACTTACCTTCATCAACGTCATCATCGAAATCACCTCCATCATCTTCACCATCATCATCATCGAGCTGATCATCACTGTCGTCTTTCTTTGATCCCTTTTTCTGTTTAGAAGATTCCATCTCCGCTAAATAATCTAATTCATCATCTGAATCTAAAAAAAAA
>QDHC01007295.1:377909-391433 GCA_013186455.1 Papilio dardanus tibullus | reverse complement strand
CACTTTGTACTTTTGTGTGTATTGAAATAACTCAAGAACTACTTGGCCGATTTCAAAAATTCTTTCACCATTAGAAAACTACATATTATTTGATTCCACGCGGACGAAGTCTCGAGCAACAGCTAGTTTTAATATAAATTAAAGGTCGTTGATGACGTTTTTTAACATGAAGTAAATTTTATAGATTTATATTTAGAAATTTGAGTTTATCTCAAAGTGCAATTATTGGTTTCCGGTGCGGTAAAGATACTCGGTTTGATTGTTAACGACTTCCTTTATCCTTCTCGACTCTCGACATGCGAGTTTCTAAAACATAACGGTATTTTAGTATGCAGGAACTAGAATCAGACGCGGTGGGAAATATTATTTTACGACAGTTTATTTTAAACATGAAATACTAAACTTAATAATAACTGCCACTAATGTTTCTACTTCTGAGTTGTATATAGGTATAGTAATTATAAAATCAAAAGAAGCATTGATATTTAAATGAATAGATAGGACAACTAACAACACAAACCAAAAGGTAATTAAAGACTAGTTTATATTGCCATTGTAAAGTGTTTATATTTTGAAATTTGCGGTACTGATATTAAAGTGATCAAAATGTTTCTAATGTCCGCTCTAAAATTGTTTTATTTAAATCTCTGTGATTATAACTTCTCGTTTAAAGAATCGTTGGTGTTGGAAAGCATTTTATAGTAATAAAAAGGGTGATATCTAAGCTTACGACCTCATTCTGTCATAGAACATTAATTCTCTCTTCGATGGTAGATAAAAGTTTTATATCTCGGATGCGGCGCGGTAAAACAGTTAAAGATATAAATAGATTGAAGCGAATGGACTTTACATAATATTAACATAGATAGTTCATTTATATGCATCCTCTTATACTATCGTTTGCATACATTAAGTCCATAGTTAATTTAATTAGAATTTTATTAATGTCTTCAGTAATTAATTTAACAATTGTTTTGCGGAAATCAACTCTATAATCATGTCTAATTCATGTCTTTGTTTATACAATACTGGCTGTTGTTCCCGATTTCGTTCGCGTGGAATTGCAAAATAAAGCTTATGTTACTAGGGGATATTTTACATGCAACTTATTAAATATATTAGAAGGCAAAACTACTATAGACAGGACATTCAGATTTTGAATGAATGTAAAATTGTCGCATGAATTGGAGACAGAGAGGTCGATGACCGAGCGGAGTGATTACATCGAAATTAACGATTCAAATAAACGAGCACATTATTAGAGGCGACAGGGAAATGATCAGGATAAAGCTTTATTGTACACGGACAATAATTAGTTCGTCATGACTCATGCCCTAACTCCTTTTCTTCTTACCCTACGGTTTTATTAGACCAATATCAAGCAAAAAATGGCCTTACGCCGAATCAAAATCTCCGTTTTTCCGTCAACTCGGTCTAAAGAAGTCAGTGTTAGAAGAAATTTGTTTCTTATAAATGCAGCTTAACGCCTAACCCACTAATATGTATTAGCTATGGGCGCTGTCAATTTATTGTGTTCTTAACATATGTAAATTGTAGTTATTTAAATTCTCTTGACAAAACCATCAATAAAATAGTTTAAAAAATAATCTTTCATCTAATTAAAAAGTATATTGCTTTGTAACGGAAGCGACTGATAGTTAACCTGTAAAAATCCTTCATACAATGAACGCCTACGCACGCATCTGCGTTAACTTTACGTGTAAAGCCTTGTACGCACCAGGATAGTATTTCAGTTGAGGAGCAAGTAATTTAGTAACTAAATTTATCCGAACAGCAACATTTTAGTAGCTACTCTACTTATTAGTGAATCTACGGATTAGGGACTCTACGGATTAGTGAATGTTTTGTTCGGATACTTGCTATTGCCTACTCGACTAAAATACTATCCTGGCGCGAACAAGGGCTTACGTACGTGACCCACTGAATGCGAAGATATATTGCATAACATCGCAATATAGGCCGTACTAATTTAAGATTATTACTTTACGTAATAATACGGTTTTAGTATATTTGCGTGGGTGCTAACACTCAAATAACTCGGTGCATAGGATACGCTTCTTGGTAATTCTATTAATATTTGAGTACCGTTAATTGTTATTGTAAAGGAAATTACGAAACTGTTCTAACGACCAGATGTAAATGTATTTTGCTTACGCTATTAAAATAGAAATAAATTCCAAATAACTCTTTTAGTCTTAGTAAAAATGATTCAATAATTTATGTGTACCGAAATTAGAAGTGACTTGTGAATGACAGTAGTATAAATGCATACATTATGATATTCTTTGAATACAGAAATAAATAAAAATCATTGAAAATAATTTAAGTGAATAAAATATTTTTTCTCGTCATAAACAATACCAATTGCCCCAATGTTAAGGTTTAATTTATTTTAAATCTTTTTATATGTAATAAATAAATTATCACTTTATATCTATCGCATCTCTTTCTGTGTGACCTTAGTTTTATATCAACAGGTCGTCAAGGAAAATGTAAGATTTTTCACTTTTATACGAATTACGTTTTCTCGTTTTCCTTGAAAATTACATGTGGATTTCAGATGCTGCGAGTCTTGGAAATTATCCTTATTTTGTTATCCTAGAATTCTGACTTCCCTGAGAATAGTACAGGGGGGTTAGTCAAAGTACATGCACTACGCAGCGACTCGATAGCGAGCATCAAATATCTATGGAACTGACAATGACGTTCGATATCTCACACGTGACAAGCACATGACTTATTGAAAGTCATTACCAGTTTCATACATTTTTGTCGATTCCATCAGCGATAGCACCAATCGAAAGATACTTTGGGTAGCCTCCAGGAGCTTTATATTGATAACTAATATTATGGTACCTGAGAAAAAGAGTTTATACAGTTTATAGCTTGCAGAGAGATATAGTCCGTAAACTGCCTACCCTTATAGGTTACGGCCGTGAGTTTTGTTATTGTTTGTATTACTGTATTTCTAAATAATCTGCATATATATTTACTCTATCATAAATCTGATTTACACTTGTAACAATCACGGCTTGACTAATATCCATAATATACTAAACATAATATAAATCATTTCACTTTGCCAAAGGATTTTCGTTTGCCAAGCGATCACAAATTATACGATCATAATAGTATCCATCACATGCGGCTGAACGTGAGAGAGGTCGAGAGTTGATGTTTACTTTAATATAACCGTTGGTTTCCACGGTAACATCTGTACGAAATATTGTTAGGTTACTGTTCTCAAGGATTGGCGGGGTAAGGGACGCATAGGAAGATGTATTATCCTCTTGCTGTGCATCTCCTTCTCCGTAGATTAAGGGTCTATGCATCTTCTTGCAGATGTCTATGGGCAGCGGTCGCTTCCCTTTTTCAGCGAATCCAGGTGACCGCTTGCTCGTTTGCCACTTTGTAATATAAAAAAACACGGTAATTTTATTGGTGAACTCCATTAGCTTACCCGGTTGTCGGTTGTATTCTTAAAAAAAAAGGTAGCCGACTTTTACTTAATGGGTGTTTGAATATTCTAATCATTTTTTATGAATTGCAAATGAATTTAGTTTTAATTTCCTCTCTCACTCAGATCAAATGTTATACCGCAAAAACCGAGACAAGTACAGTTTTAGTTGGTTTGTGAATGTTTAGTACTTTACCCGTTTTGCACATAAATCGTTCAGGATTTAATGTGCGACGTCGCTAAGTCACGTGACCCGAAGGTTGGTGACTATTTTCGACAATATCCCACTGGTTTTAGTCGCTCAAGTCAAAATATAGCTGATTTATTGCATCCACTATAAAGTCAGAGCGAAACGTGAAACGCAGTACTATGCACTCTACGAAACTGTGGACAAATCAGCTAAAGCTTTAATCACTATTAAAAATAAATTTCGTTTTGTTTAAAAGTTTTATTAATGTCAAGAAAACAGTTTACCTTGTTCCATAGTTAGATATAATAATATATATGCTCAATATATATAATACTGCCGCATTGTATTTTTTGCTTCTTGTATTCATTTCGTTGTGAAATGCATAATGCAAAATAACGAGCTCCTTTGTAAGTCACAAATAAAAAACAACAAAGATGGTGAGGGAGTTTGCGGCACATTTAGATTCACCTCAAAAAGGTTTCCAAGACCCTTCTCAGGTTTATATAGCAGTGGATAAGGAAACAAAATTAAGTTTTAGATAAAGTATGAAACTGCATGTAACATGCTAGGAAATGTATAGTTTTTACAGCATGCTAACTTTTTTTGCTTTTGTTTGTATTACATTGATTTGGTAACAACATATTCTTACTCACATTTCCTTGGTCTGGTCCTGTGTCTCATCTGAGGAGTCACGCTTGGAAGCTAGCCAACGTCGCCGGCGCTTCGAAGAAACATCTGATTTAGGACAATATATCTCCCACTTACAACTGTCACAACTTTCTCAGGAATACATCTACATCGCGCTTCCTGATCGTGACAATGCAGATGTGGACCATTGACACACATCAATGGATTTGGAATTTAACCGAATTCTTTTGGAACTTTTTGAAGTCTGAAAATGGATTGCAACGGAATTCCGATTGAAATGTATCGTGTTTGTTAAAATAAAATGTAACCGACAACTTCACTGTCGGAATACTTGTGATACTCGTACGTGTTGTCTTTGGTTTTTTAAGGAGGGATGACATTTACGCAAAATTGACCACAGACACACCAAAATATAAACTTTACAAAATTCTTTGAATAAAACATAGGTGTGACTACTTTACAAATAGAATGCTTTTATTAGTGCGATAGTATTTTCTCTCGCCTTAGAATCTTCAAAGTTTCCATAGACAAACAGAACCTGTACCATAAATAAACGTTAGTAGATTTATTTATATTACAGTGAGATAAAAGTAACAATGGTAAAGTATGTTTTACTTCTTGTGATTGTGCGTACGCGAGCTGCTATTTACTAAGAATACATTAATAGAATAAAAATGAATATAGCAAATCTTTGTTATAAGAATGGATATCTATACTTCTAAACTAATATCATAAATAGAGAAACTTTGTATTTTTGTATGTATTGAAATAACTCAAGAACTACTGGGCCGGTTTCAAAAAATCTTTCACTATTAGAAAGCTACATTATCCCCGAGTAACATAGGCTATTTAATTCCATGCGGACGAAGTCGCGTACCGCAGCTAGTATAAAATCAAAAATAATACAGGAAATCATTGTTATAAGAATAGATATCTTAGTATAAAACAATATGCTTTAATTCAATTCTCTTAGATCAAAGGTTTTGTGGTTCCTATTAAATGTAAAAGTTGTATTTGGTGTAAAATTTTGCTTATTTATTAAATACGTTATGTCTTTGTCCATGCCAGTTTAAATTTGGTTCTTTAATTAAATCGGGTAATAATGGAATATGTAATTATTGTATTTTATAATAAATCATTTTGGCTACATGGAGTAGTGTTGTGTAGTGGTAGTTCATTGTTATATCAATTTTATGAAATACCTGGACGAATCTATAGGTAGCTAATGGTTGTTTGATATTCTACTTTTATGTTTGATTCTTAATATACTATGTTTGTTGTTGATAGACAGCAGAGTTCGATCGAATGGAAAACATTGACGATAAATGTATCTGTTGAAAGTCAATGAACTTTCGTTATGCAAATGAAAGAAATGAACAGTGACGTCTGCTCCAGTTTGCTAATTTTTAGGTTATGATAACCGTCTATCAATACAGCTGGTAAAGTAACTATTAATTAATGTTTTTTAAACAAAATGTCAATAAAATAGTAGCCTTTATTTTTGTAAAAAAACATTTCAGGTTTTATCCTGATAACTTTATGAAAATAAGTCTACTTTTGAAATGTAGTTGTTTGAACTGAAACGGTATTGCAATGGCAAAAAAGGTACGCGTTCGTGCGTCCAGGGTTCTAGTAATGCTGTAATTTGTGACGACCATATACGATGACAATGGCCCATTGAGATACTGCTATTGTGCTCGCGTGCGTCAATGTTACACACGCATGTCTGATACCACGATATTAGTTGTTCCGATTTTGAATAATTATCGATTCCAATCGATTTGTTGATTGACGACTGGCTTAAGATTATACGAAGTTTAATCGATGTAATATTGACTGATTACATCGCGTCGTATCTCGTAAAGTAATAATCAAATAGAATAGATTGCAATGACAAATGTTTATTTGTTAATAGGGTCATATATGCAGCAAAATAATGCGGGATCCCGCAGTGCGGGATTGCAATCCCTAATAGTGTGTCATATTGTTCGTAAGAAACGGGATTCTTATCAGGATTAAGCGGTTTTAGCTTCCGATATTTCGACATTTGCATACGCCATCGTCACGGGCCGACTGAACTGAAGGGTTTTGTTAAACTTCACAAAACTTAAAGCAGATATACACTTTGTTAACGTTAATAAGTATTGATTTTATATAGCTCTGATACTTCGAGATTATTTCATTGTAAATCGCGTGCGTTTATTCTTGCGTGTGGCATTTGTGAGAGATCCATGATCGGATAAGCGTTCCGGCAACGATTTTTAATAATTTATTGATTTTTTTAAGCAATTATTAACTCGATTTCTTACTAAACGATTGATTAACTATTGTTAAATACTGACTGGTAATTTTCCTGATGTTTACTAAAAATTTTAAAAACGATGAAACTTTATAAGCCATTTTATGTTTAAAAATCGTTTAATCTGAATATAAAGTACTAGCTGTTGTGCGCGGCTTCGTCCGCGTGGTATTAAATAATATAGCCTATGTTACTCGGGGATAATGTAGCTTTCTTATGGTAAAGGATTTTTTGAAATCGGCCCAGTAGTTCTTGAGTTATTTCAATACATACAAAAAATCAAATATACAAAAATACAAAGTTTCTCTCATTATAACATTAGTATAGATAATATAAAATGATAACTCTTGACAAATCAAGTCCTTCATAGATTTAGTAAGGTTTATTTAATGCTCTAATGGTCACTAAGGTGAAGTTTCTTTAAAGTAACCTTGTGTAAAATGAAGGAATGAGATCAGTGACGCCTATGCACCGAATTATATTTTAAAATTCGTCAACATAAATCTGATTAAATCTTGACATCTGTGTGACCTCACAGCGGTGTCCGACCTTGTCACATACATCTCGTCACATCAATTTGTAACGTGTTACGTCTTGTATTCTTACAGCATGTAGCGTGGGAACTCGTATATGTATAGGTAACGTGACCATTTTCTTTTGTACTCAAAACGGGACATTGGTTTATTTTTTAGGAATGTTATTAAACAAAACTTTTTTAAAGTCATTTATTTCGAAAAAGTTGAAATGAAAAGATAAATTAAGTAAAACTCATTTTGCTCTTGCTATCATCACATAAGTAAAGTGTACAGAGTTACAGCTTCATAAAACGTTCACAATTTTGGTCGGAATGTCACGATATGTTAAAACAAATTACACACACTTTCGCGCGGTTTAAGAAAACGAAACAATTTGGCGTCCCAGAGATTATTCCGTGGACACCGGGACAGTCCCGTTCAAAACGGGATGTCTGGTCACGTTATGTATAGACTATTCACAAATTATGGGACCGTGAAATGACGCTCGAATAAATATTAAAAATTAAATATGTTAATTGGGATGTAAAAATAATCTGGGAAGATTTGTATTTTTGTATGTATTGAAATAACTCGAAAACTACTGGGCAGATTTCGAAAATTCCTTCACCGTTAAAAAGCTACATTATCCCCGAGTAACATAGGCTATATTTTTTAATTCTGCGCGGACAAAGTCGCGTGCAACAGCTAGTTTTAAATATAAATGTTGGGTTATTTTAGTTTATTAGATTCAGAGATTCTTTTAAATGTGTGTTTATTTTTTCTAAACTACGGGCTGATGGTAAATTATTTTTTCGAATTTGCTAGCCCTTTGGAACTATTCATCGATAATGTAAACACTATTTAATCTTAAAATATACGAAACAACTTTAATAATATCGTACGAAGAACATTCTTTATTATAAATTATCACTCTTTGAAGTAGAAGATAAATAATTTCGATATCAAAACATGGCCGAATAAATATTATTGCAATTATAATTGTTTTACTTGCGTGCGGTGCGTAACTTGGATGAGTTGATTAAAAAATATGTTTCATCAGTTAAATTATTAATTAAAAAATGACGGCTGGTAGGGAAGTATGGAGGAGTATATACTGTGCCGACCCTCCATAAGGACAAAGATTTTCTTTCGGTTTATTTGAGTAGTCTTATAGTGTAGATTTCTCTCACTTAATCTACTCTTAGAGGCTCCTTTGGTACATTAGACGTATCTGAGTGTGAGTTGAACACAGAGAGACAATAACGTACGATTTAAACGTATTGAATCTTTGTCACTGCCATACCAAAGATACTATGGTGGTTAGAAACTAGAAACATTGAGAATTGAGACATAATGTTAGTTAATTAATGTTTTTTTTTTTAATTTCCAGGTGATAGACTTCGGCAGCTCGTGTTACGAACATCAACGCGTGTATACGTACATCCAGTCGAGGTTCTACCGCGCGCCCGAGGTGATGATGGGCGCGAGGTACGGCATGCCCATCGACATGTGGTCCCTCGGCTGCATACTGGCGGAGCTACTAACAGGTCAGTGTCCACTGGTTACTATTTAATACGTTATACAGGATGATTCCTAATATACCCTGTTATTACTAGATCTGGATTTGGCTAGAGACGTAATTGAATAGAAATCTCTAGGATATTTAATACTCTAGAAACAAACAATATCCAAATTAATCCAAAACATAATTTGGATATCTTAGTTTCATTTCACTTAGATTTTTTCAAATCTTTCTATCATGTTCGGCAGAGGATTCTTGATAAAAATTAAAACGCAAATGTTTTAGATTTTTATCATAACAAAAATATTATGCTTCCTATCGAATCATATCTATGAATAGGAATACATAACATTGTGTTATTTAAATCCTAGACTACTATCTCGTTGAAAGATATATCATAAATGCATTAGCCCGTCAGCAAGTAACGATTGGAATATATTGAAGCCATACTACGCACTGCTTTGCTCTTACAATGTTAGTGCAGACCACAGGGTGAAAGTAAACCATTGCAGTGCTGACAATTACTTTATTTTACGTTTCATACTGGTATCATACTGGTATGAAACGTAACACAACGTAAAACAAAACAATCACGCCTCTGAAACGTCTGTGAGACATCTGTGTTCGTTAGTGATTATAATATACATCTTTTAAAGTAGTAATTGTTACTTAGGCTGTCCCTTAGTGACGTTTATACATTCTAATTTGAGTGCCAGTATTATGAACTTTTGCCTCTTTGAAGGGTGTAACAAATGTGATGTAGTCTTCAACAGAAGGGTGTTTTCTTTAATAGGTACTGTCGATATTTATGGTTGATATCAATTTGACGGTTTTATAGTGCATAATTCTTCCAAACTTTAACGTAATTATCATATTTTCCAGGGTTCCCCTTACTGCCGGGTGAGGACGAGGCGGACCAGATGGCGTGTATCATAGAGCTACTGGGTATGCCGCCACAGAAGCTGATAGAGCAGGGCAAGAGGGCCAAGAATTTCATCAGCAGCAAAGGTTTACCGCGGTACTGTACCGCCACCACGCTACCAGATGGCACCACTGTACTCAGTGGAGGTAACAACAATAACTTAACACTTTATACTAGTACTAAGATCATTTAGGACTTCGAGGACCATGCCATCATCATATTCGTCATTTTCTTTACATGGCTATTCACTGAACTTTCTACCCCGCACAGTCGCGTTGCGGAATGGTCTGTCTTCGGCGATATTTCCATGGGCGTCGAAGGTCACCTTGGTGATCCAGCCGCTCGTTTGCCCCCTTCTCTTGTTAAAAAAATGGAGTCAGCACAGTATATACTTTCCATATTTCTAGCAACCTTATTCTGAATCCACTCTTCTTATAACCTCTTTACAAATTACTTGTCTAGTGTAATCAGATTGGAATGTTTTGCAAATTACACTCAAAGTATTCTCTTACGTATCATCACAATGCATAAAATCATATCTATTTATATTTATATGTCACAATATACAAAAAAATAAACTGTTCGTCTCTCACCGTTTCTAGACGACTACGTCAGTACTGCAATACGCTGTGAATCACAAATTCCAATCCCACTGAAAGATTTTTGGCAGGAATCTAAAGAATATCATAGTTTTTAACACAAGTTAAATATGATTCAGTATGTGTGACGGAAATTACTCACTTCCGAAGATACAGGTTAAATAATTTGAAAGCTTGCATAGATTTTTTTGGACTTTGTGTTCTTAAACGCTTAGTGACTTATTTTTTAAATCCCTTACTTTCTTTGCTGGACATTGTCATATACTGTAGAAAATAAAAGGCCGGCAACTCATCTGTGCTTCCTCTGGTATTGCAGATGTTCATGGGCGTCGATGATCACCTCGCTGCTCGTTTACCCCCTTTTCTTATATAAAAAAAATAACTTTTGAATACTCAATGAACATTTTTTTACAGATATGAATCAATTTATCTAAGGTCATAGTCGTACTTTCTCTGTCCACTGCTGGGCGCCAAAATGCAATGTATCCAACAGTTTTTTAAAAATTCCATCGAAGTTAATAACAAATCTTCCTAGACAACATAACATTGATTAATTTAAGATTACCAGTAAATAGTATTCAGATATTTATAAATAATATATAGGTCCCCACTGGCATAGATTTTAAATTTTACGCAAATATTTTGTTTGAAAATCTGAAACAGTGTAATTAAGACAAATTCAAGTGTCGACCTCGATCCTGTTACAAGGTTCGGCGAATTTCTAGCAAAAGAGTTTTTTTATGTTTTCATTTTGACATCCACTTTATTAATCAAACTATAAAAATGTACTAAAAAATAGTTTTGCTTCAGTACTGATTTGTAGGTAAAGGCATTCTTTCGAAATCACAGAGCAACAACCGATAGAAAGATATTAATTAATATTTTGCATAAAAGATTCTTAAAGAAAAAGAAAGCAAAGGATGACTGTATTTTCGCCTTGTAATACCATTGATCTGATTTTTTTTGATTTTAAGTTTAACACAAAGGCCGTAAAAACGAAACATTCAAATAATAAAGTGTAACATTTAACAAACTATAAAAGCTCGCTGATGTAACTTTATATCAATTTAATCATTGCGTTCACACAAATGATTACACATAAAGGTGCGCACAGACTATTGCAATATTAATTTTTGTACAATATATTTTTTTACCTCTAATATGTCTGCGATAAATGGTAATGTGAAAAGTATACATCGATATTTAATATTTAGTTGCGTATGAAGGACAGATTAAAATCGATTTCTCGCTTGTGAAACAAAATACAATGCCAAGTCTAGGCTCTATCAAGTTCAGACATGAATCAATTAGAATTGGCCTATCTCCAACTGAAAATACAAAAATGAAATATAGGGAATTTGTAGCAAACCATTTTCGGACACTATAGTCGTCTCGTCATGTTTACTAACTACAATACATTGGCTATAGGTCTACAATATTAGGACACTATATACTATTATAGAGGATATTTTTCTATAGATTAATGGTCCTTCTTATATTCAATGTATAGCGAACGTCTGCTCTATTTCCTAACGTTCGTTCTATTCACTCTAGTGTACACGCACCATTAGTTGGCAGACTACCAAAAGAAATGCAAAACGAGAGCTTTATGAACGACGCGACGCTTGTTTGTCTGTACAATTGTTACGTCTCGGCGGACAATGAACGATTATTTAACAAGATGTAATAACACCAGTGGAAACTTACTGCGCCAAATGAAATGCTATGTGAGACTCTACTTTATAACGGAGATGTCGAATGACGAGTAAAATCTATGCAATAAAATTGACTTTAGGTTTTATTTCATATTGTTAAGACGAACATAATGAATGAATGATTATCATTACAGGTATGTCAAGAAGAGGTAAGCCGCGGGGTCCTCCCGGCTCGAAGAGCTTCGTCACAGCGCTCAAAGGTTGCCAGGATAAATTCTTCATTGATTTCATCAGACGGTCCGTTCAAAATTCACTTTATTAACCTTTAACAGTTTTAATTGACTGTTTATTTTTTCATCACCCCTAAGGGTGGGCTCAAAGCCTCTCAGTGGGGACGTATAGTGAACTGGTGATGATGACTTATTTTGTTACATCCTTGATTACAAAATGATGATTGATTGATTGATGCAACCTGCACATATCGACGAAAAAATTCAAAGATATGTGTATTCACGCAAAATACGCGCTAGTCGTGGAGTTGTGGAAAAATGTAGCCCATCATGGGTCGAACCTTACCTTTTTTTAAACCTTGATTACAGATGCTTAGAATGGGAGCCAGAAAAACGGTTAACACCCGCGCAGGCGCTGAGGCATGCGTGGCTCCGACGCCGGCTGCCGCGGCCGCCGCACGACGACGAGCCGCACGCGCAGTCGCACGCCCAGTCGCACGCGCACGCGCACCCGCCGGCGCAGGCGCACGCGCAGCCGCAGGCGCTGCCGGCCAACCACGTTAGTATAGCGCACCACGTCAAACGGCTCGCCCAGCCCAAGTGCACCGACAAATAGGTTCGTTTTAGTTAAGCTTTTTATTTTTTGTTTTTAATTGAGGCGATTTTCACTTACGTAAAAAATAATAAATTGCAAATTAAGAATCTATAATAAAAATAATCGATACTTTAATTAGGAATTATTTCGATTTTATTTTGCGTTGCTTATAAATATTTACAAATTGAAAGATGAATGTTTACTTAATTTGGAAAAAACTAAATTCATAAATATGTCCATGGTTGATACATGGTTACTGTGAGATTCATTTGGAATCTATTGTAGAAAGGTCCAAGAAAAATTGATTCTACTTTAGTGGGATTGGTATTACAATGTTGAAAGAAGTGATGTTGCCTCAATTTATTTTATGTTTTTGTAATATAAGTTGCTGTTTATTTTATGATGATTATGGTTATAATTGGTTTTGTTTTAATATTTTGAATTTCATATAAATTTTTAGTTGCATTAATTTGGAATATTTTTTATTTTCATTGCAAATACAAATGGGCGTATTTAGACGTAGTATTTTAATCTGTATTTAGACATTTTTATGTAAGGTTAAAATATAAATTTTTGATTCTAAACGTTTGTGATTTCTCGTTGTTACGTTATGGCTTCATTAGACCGATTTCACGCAAAGAACGGTCGTATCTCGCGCTCGGTGTAATGAAGCCGTAGTGTTAATATATGTTTGAATGTTATGATGTAGTAATTGTGTATAGATATGGTTGTTCTGTTGCCGGCAGTCGGGCGGCGGCGCGGGCGCGCGCGGGGGCTCGCTGCGCACGCCGCTCGCGCGCACGCCCGTCACCTTCAACACGTCGCAAGTCGCAAGTTAGTACATGACAACTCTAAAGCCTTGTTCGCACCA
>QDHC01007295.1:367710-377732 GCA_013186455.1 Papilio dardanus tibullus | reverse complement strand
CAGACTTTAACGCATCTGATAACTGACAATTCTTTTACTCTATTCGAATACACACTGTCGGTGCTAATCGCAAAAATTATCAAATCAAATCGGCAAGAAACCACGGCCTATCCATTTAATAGAGGTCGGTGAATAGAAGCAAGCTACAGCGGTGTTGCCAGTGTCGGGGCGACGCGAGCGCCCCACTGCCTCGTACTGATCTAGATATATCGTGTATGTTTGTTAGTATGATTATTGTATAGTTTTTGATTGGCCTTCCTAAAGTAGTTTATCGAAAACTTAGTTTAAACGTATATAAACTTTGTATAGACCACTACTTCAAATTTTCCTAAGAGTTTTTAGATTTTTTTCTAACTACCCTACATAATTGTCCGTGGTCGGTTAGTGATGTTAGTGTATGCGATGCAAAATAATTAGTTATGTTCCTACGCGGGGCGGCGGCGCGCCGGGGCGCAGCGCTAGTGCGAGCGGCGTTTTTGATCTCAGTTAATAAAATAAAGACTACATAATGTAACGGACATCTAGTGGAATTGTGCGAATAACGTGGTGTTTTACTGTTTTTTCTATGTTGGTATACGTATATAATAAAGACGAAGTGTCCGGAGTGTTTTAGTGCCTGCTCCGCTCTAGTATAGGAAATCTCGACCACTCTTTGAACTATTTTGACGACTTGTTATTTCGAGAGTTGATTTTTTTTATCACTCGTATGTATATGAAATTCGTAGAATCTTGCAGCATTCGATTACAAGATTTTGACTGAATTTTTTTTAAAATCAACGTCAACTATATCGAGTGAACGAAACCGATGTTTTTTCTTCTTTAAAAAAATTATCTCTCGAAACTAACATAGATTTAAGCGAACTGAAATATTGATGTGTGTGATTTAAATGATTTTTTTGTACAAAAAAAATCAAATCGTCACTTTTTTCTGTTCTAATTATAGTTTCGTATTTCGTTTATAAGTTTCGTGGTATTTAGTTAATTTGTCTCAAGTGATATAATGTTGTAATGCGACATGGTGACCTTATTATCGGAATTCTTAAAGGACTTAAGGGTAGATAGTTACAAGGCCTTTTAAGCTAGTTAAGGAGCTATGCTAATTTTTGTATGAATAGCATAGTGGTCTGCTGGAAGGTTTTTACAGCGGGTGTAGTCTACATTGTACGTGTTACAACTCGGCATAGCATTATAAGTACATTTTTTTTTGTATAATCCAAGCTACGTTTTAATTTTACTACTTAACTACAAATGGTTCCTTGTACGGTAATTAAAGTTCAAACATATCCGGATACCAACGATTGTTCAGAACATTCTAGAAAATTGTTAGTGATTTTATTCCGATTTTAAGATAAGTTTCTATGAAATGGATTCAGTGTGGACTAGACACATAAAATAATCGAGGGATTGCATAATATTAGGGTAACGAGTTAGTGTCATAGAGTAAAAAATCTGAATTCTTCCAAGTAGACTAAAATCATAACACCTTCAATGTGTCTAGTCCTTTTTTAATTATAGTGCAATATGTATGAGTTTGATTTTTTCAAAAATTATTTTCGTCTTCCCGATGATTGTGACATTTTATAAGAAGGCCTATTTCTTATGTAAACGAAATAAATGCATTTTTATTTTTCAAATAGTTTTATAGTTTTTTTTTTCTATATGTTATAACATTACGTAGGAAATACAAAATGTATGATAATTTACAAAATAATAAAATATCATTGTAATTTTATTTTTCATTGTAAATGCTTGATTTCTGGCAGATTTACAATATTACAATGCATGACAATGAATTTTGACAATCTGTCTCGATGATTTTTTTTTTCTGTATAGAATTGAATTTTAAAATTCTTTTGCATTTTTGTAAATGATAAGAGATATTTTTTTTCGGATATATTATTGTTTTATTACCAAAGGGTAATTTATACCTATGTACGCTTCTGTTAAGTTAAGCCACGAAGTATTTTATTCTTTGACAGTATCTCACTATACTCAAATTAAGCATTTTTTTTGTCAATAATTTTATTAAGACGACTGCCTTTCGTATAATGTTATGCTCAATAGTATAAGACGTCTTGGTATTTGACGTTGTTTTTTTTTATACCCATGTAGCGGTTTAAGGTATTTAGTCAATTATTGTATAGTTTACTTTGAGAGTTTGAGAGCATTAAACGACGATATTTTCATTATGAAATTGTGATATTTCGTCTCGCTAAAGTCTTTCAATAAGCCAGACGCACACACTACGCTAATCTGAAACTTTTGTCTAGCTTTTGCAATCTGTATGAACCTTTGCATCGCATTATCCGACGCTCTTACGGTGAAGGAAAACATTGTGATGAAACCTGCACATATCGGTGAACAAATTCAAAGATATGTGTGAAGTCGACCCACACTGGGCAAGCGTGCTTGACTATGGCCTTATCATCCTTTAGTAGGGCCGTTCGCGCCCCTCGGTGAGGACAAATAGTTAACTGGTGATAATGATTGCATCGCATAGATACTAAAGTTACAGATTTCTGTGTCTTTGTGTAGTTTCGGCCGACTCTCGGAAACTGTCTTGGCATTGATCAGTATTACGTTTGTCATGTCATATATCGCGTGCTAACTGCCAAGTAATATTAAGCCATAAGTCTCATTTCGCTATATCAAAGTTATCATATAGCAATTGTAGTTATTTTCGCTTTTCTTTCGACCGCTGCATTTGTCTTATCTAGTTTTTGTGAAACGTTGTGTTCTCATTTTATGTAAAGCTGCCGTTTCATTTGTTGAAACTAGTAGCTATATGTGAATACTATACAATTTAAATAAATGAATTATATAAATAAATGTTATGGTTTTTTGATACCCCTTTATCCTGTAGAGTATTGTGTTTTGTTTACACAAATATTACGAAGAATGTAAACAAATAATGTTGTTTATCGTCCATTGTTTTATTGTGGTTAGACGAAAACTTTTAGAAATAGGATGGCTATGAAAAATAGAAGATTTTTGACATAGTTCAATGGTTAAAAAACATTTCGCACGGTTAGGCTTCGGATCTAAAAACAAACTCTTTATTTTATGTTTACAAATCCATACATAATTTCCTACTATTGTTAAATAACATAATGCCCTATTGTTCAAAGCTTATTTGTTTATCTAACAAGACTATTTTATAAAAATAACCATCTTTGAGCAAGTTCCTAGGTTTTGCAATATCCAGTTATGGACCGTCTTTTAGGTCAATGCACTTCACGGGGGCATCCCAGTACGGGGTATAAACGCGTTTACTGCTCGAATACCGGTTGCTAAATCAATAAGCCCTTTGAAATCGATTAATTATCCTCATTTTACATTTTTATCAGCACTTAAGTTAGTCCCGTTTTAATCTATTAAGAAATATAGATTTGTGTCATCAAATTGATTAATATTGTAATTATTTATGGCCGTCGCACACCGCGCGAAAACCGGAACATAAATGAAGCGTAGCAAATGCTCACGAAATTAATACGAAGCAGTGTTTGATCCATACGGTTTCGCTATAAAATAATTCTAAACCAAGTGTTTCAAACAGCTTCAGCTTCGATTAGCTTTAGTGGCAGTGTACGAGACACCTTACAGGTAAGATTTTTTTATAGTAATTTTCTCTTCAAGTAAAATAGATAATTCAATAAGACTACTGCTATCTTCTAATAATCAAAGAACTCGTTAACACTGTGGCAATTTGAATGAACGATAGTGTCTTTTCACCTGTTGTGATATTCTGATTCAGTTCAGTTTGCTTTTAGTTCATTTACATTCCTCGTTCGGGTCGGTCGCGCGCGCAGCTGTCAAAATTAGCGCAGTAAATTCGCGCGTGTTTTTTTTGATTGTATCTGTGCTAAATTATTTCGTGTTTATTACAAGGATACTAGAAAAAAGGTATTGTACAATAAATTGTTTTATTTTGTTGTTTGTTGTGAAAAATTTAGTTTAGTTTTTATAATACTGTCGATTTAATCAAGGGCATTGATAGAAAAAATAGTTTCACTTGCAGTTACTTTTGATAACTAAATTGCTTAGATATTAGGTTTGCTAAAATCAGTAAAACCTAGTGATTAGGTTTTAATCTCTACCTACAGCAAGAGTTTGGAATTATTTTTCATAGTCTCGTCTTGTTAGGGCCACAAACTACCGATTTTGTATGAAGTATTCCTTCTTAAAATGTGTTTTATATTCCGTCTTGTTAATTGTTTATTTTATTAGTTGATATTTAAGTGTTAATGTCAAAGAACGGAATGTGTATTTATGTGTTAACGTGTATTCTTGTTAATTTGCTCGTATTTTTATGTTTTTTTACTCTTGTGCCTTAATGCCTGTTTTTGAAATAAACACAAATTACTACGTGAGAAGAGTTCCGTGTATTTAAATAAACAAATTATAGCCTTCAATAATGTTATTTATCACGCGTATAATTTAGAAAATAGCTAATTTACATACATTAATCGTGTGATGTAATTTTATTTTGCTACTGTAATTCTTCATAACGCAAAAAATATTTTTATCTATGTAGTAAACTGGTTAAATATCACTCGGTAGGTTTATTTACTTATACAATTCTCAGTTTGGATCCACGCGTTGGTTTGATCCAATATTTATTACGGTACGGCTTCTTTAGACCGAGTACGGGATAAAAACGGAGATTTGCTTCGGCGTAAGTCCGTTTTTTTAGTGACATCGGTCTAATGAGCTCTAGGGTTAGTACGCTTTTCACTTTTTTAGACGTTAAAAAACTTCGTCAAATTGTAAAGGTAAGGTTCGACCCATGATGGGCTCCATATTCCGGAACTCCACGACTAGCACGTATTTTGCGTGAATTGCGTACATTTTGCCTTAAAAAAGTTCGAATGTTTACTGAACATGTTGATATGAAAACACTTTATGTAATTACGATCAATAAAAATCCGTCGCCATTTCCTTTCACTGCTTGTAGGTTTCTCTTTACTAATTTAACTGTAATAACCAGACGTGTTAATTACATTTAGTACTATGGTTTTAAAACATTAAAATTATTTATTAACTCGCGACTTCGTCCTCATCGAATTAAAATTACATTGCACTATTTCGTTATGGAGTTTTGTTGTTTATGAAAAACAAACTTCCTATTTCAGAGGAGACATTTTTAGCACAAAGTCTGTATTCTATGTATGATCTAACATCAAGATCCTTACAGCTATTTCGTAGTTATCTGGTAACAAACATTTCAGAGTTTCGCGTTACTAAGTAAATAAATAAGATATTTATTACAATACTGAACTATTAACTATAACAATCCTTTCAGAATTATTCTGTGACAAGTAATCTTCGCGTTATGTTAGTTCATTTTCATGACAATTGCATTTATTTTTGTATGCATTTGTTAAATGTTAAAGTAGTCGTGTTTACTTAGAATTTATTTGTTCTTTTTCATGGTGTTTGAAAAAACAAAAATATGAACAAGAGACAATTCACAGGTTATTTAACAAAAAAACTATTTTTCACACAAAACAGCAATATTTATGCATATCATTAAATACAGGTTTCATCAAGTGAATAAAAGCATTCCCCCGCGTCACCAAAAACAAAAAAAAAAACCCTCTTACGGTGAAGTAAAACATCGTGATGCCTGCTCATATCGGCGAAGACATTCAAAGTAATGTGTAAAGTCGACCAACCCGCACTGGGCCAGCGTGGTTGACTATGGCCTAGTCACCCCTTAGGGTTCGCACCCGGTAGGCTTCGCGCCCCTCCGTGGGGACGTATAGTGAACTGTGATGACTATTATAAAATACAGGTATTCTTTTCGGAATGGTTACATTAGTGATTGTAAAATATAAACAATTAAGTTAAGAATGGAGGTAATGAGTTAACGACTTAACTTATATCTTTTGTAATTACATATATGTGACACTTTCATTACATTTTATACCTTTAACTATATTACGTATTATGAAGTTAAGAGTATAAAATGTCGAGCCGAGCGCGGTGGGCCCAAGCACGCAGCGACCGCCGTCACGCGACCGCGAATATAGCCCTTATAATCACCCTGATGAAGGACCTCCGACGGGTCTCAAACTAGTGGGTACCTACACCGAAATAAATCTGACTTAACCCTTTTTTTGACGGATCCTGTGAGATACAGTCAAATTTAAGAAAAAAAACAAGTTATGACCAAGAGGATCGAAACGTTATTTGTATTTTTAAAATTTGCTATTTCCGAATGTATTTACATCAAGAAATGTTAGAATTATATAACCGTTGTTAAAATATTTTGAAAACAATGAGCGGGCTCAGTGCGTTCGCACGCAAAATGGTTAGAGTTATTATATTTTATGTTGTTTTTGGTAAAAAAAATATATTGACTGCTAATGTTACTACAATTTACACTATTATATCAGTGTGAGGGAACAAATATTTGTGATAAAAGTTAATATTTTTCGTTAAAAACTATAGTCAAAAGCCTGTGTATCTCATAGTGCTCATTGCCACGTTTGCTTTTTAACCTTAAGATGTATAAATGTTTAACCTGGAACACATCGTTACCCTACTTTTATAGTTTTATCCGAAGACATGACATGATGGTGCCTTATAAATGAAAGAAAGCTGGCAATCTTAAACAGTATGTTAAAACAAAAACAGAAAATGGGGATACAAGATATTTGTAAAGGTTTGCATATCGGGCTTTGTTTATGATTTTCACATTTATGGGGCGAAGTTACTTTTCCGTCTGTAGGTTTGTCTCCTGCCGTATCTTCTTTTGGTTTGGGAGTATACATATCATATCCTTAAAAGTATAAAACTACTATTTTATTTATTTTTCCCTGAATACTTTAGTTACAAATAGCAATATTTAAAGAAAAATATAATTGATTTTCAATTATTATGTTTTTTATTAGTACATCATATGTATTAAAAAAGCGTTCGTTTGTATAGTATTACTTAATTAGTAACTTACATAAATTATTGTTTCCTTGAAGAGATCGGGGTATTAGTATTACCCACGGAGTAGAGAGGAGAGCCTACTCGGTGTGTGAAAACATAACGGCCCAGGAACCGACCGAGAGTTACTCGAACCCGGGTTTTTTACTCAACCAAGTACCTCCTCTTCTCCGTACTTTCATGCTTGTTCGATAGTTGTAACTAGGTTATAAATGAAAAAAGTTTGTTAAAGCTAGTAACAGGACATTTTATAATTGTAAAATTTTTATATTATGTTCTTAGAACAATGTTTCATACCTACCATAACTTCATGATTAAACTTAATTCCAACAATGACTTGTCGTGCCTCAGTTAATCATTATCAAAAATATTTAATGTCACCATTGTTCAAATAATAGGTACATGATAACGTTAATGATGTGGGAAATTTTCGTTTTACTACCTTTAATTGTTTTCCTAAGTAGGTTACGTCATTTCAGATACTATGTCTGGAATCTTGATTCACAAGTTTTGAATTTTTAATAAGTTTCTAAATTAATATTCGCTTAAAAAACGTAGTGTTCAAAAGGGAAATAATAACGTAGCCCCTCGCGAAATCCACTTGCCAACCTTACATTAGTAAATGGTGGAAAAGGGTTTTTTAGTGACTGAATCGCCCCTGTTTGCCTTGTGGAGGCATTTATAGCTACACCGGGCTTGAGGTAGCAGGGCGCTGATAACACTTAGCCTAAACCTCGTTTATGAGTAACTGGGCTCGAGGGCTCCCTTGGGAAGTTTGGCTCGGGCCGTGGAAAAAGGTAATTAGATGATAGTAGCGTACATAGTGACATGTTTCTCATTGATATTTCTTATTGAGAAATGTAAGCTAAATGTTGTGTTATTTTTCTGTTTAAATTCCACAGTCGATATCAGATTGAGACCAAGTATGTAATTGTTGTGCAAACATTCAGACGATAACATTTTTCCTTGCGCTAATTGTTGAATGTTTTTAACTTGAACAATTTCAACACAGTTAAATACTATATCTAAAACAATGATTATCAAAAGTTTTTCTCGTACGTCACTTTCAAAATGTTAATAGTTTCGATAAACTGGAAAGGTTTTATTATACCACAACATAACTCACGCCCGTAACCCAAAGGGGTAGGCAGAGAAAACCTCCATTTGGCTCGAGTCCTGTCACACCTCTCTCGCTTCTCTTCTTTTCTGCTGTACTTTTTCTTAAGTTTTCGAATATATATGAAGACCGAATAAAGTACGGATGGATTGAATGATATGACGATTGACAGAGATGGACTACTGTGCCAACATTCCGTAAAGAAAAGATACTAATAAGTAAACTAAGATTAAAATGTAAGAATTATAGTTTACATAACTAGTGTCGACGTTTTTAAAACTTTGACGTTTATATAACACTCTCCTGTGATTAACAAAGTAACTGTATTTTTTATTTTATCATGAATAGATGTAACAATAACATTATTTGAATTAATATTAACTTTTTTAAGGAAATATCTACTCTCCGTCCATATCCCGTTCGCGTATAGCACACCCTGTTTATGGTCCTCAAATTAACTCAACGTTAATCAATTTAGGCATCTCAGTCGACACCTCAAGCCTCTCGGTCCCTTCACGCAAAATCTTCCACATCTTGACACATGCGTTATTTCCCTACAGGAGAGGTCCTACAGTATGTTATGAGCCCTCGCTCAGAGGTAGAACTGTTACTCTGGTCTTTTGAAATAAAACTTATTTATTTTATCTTTAGAGAAGAAATAGATATACATTCACATTGAAGGGCGACTCTGAAATCCATCGAAGATGGAATAATCAAATTATGAATTTAATATATTCTTTTTATGAAAAGACTAAGTCCAAAGAGGTTACATCCTTAAATGTAAGAATCAATACAATGCTGACAGACTACTTCTAAATTTCTCTACCTCCGGTCGTAGTTGCAGACTTCCTCTAAATATCTTTATGAATATTGCATAAAAAAACGTTTTTGTTTAAGTGTTTCGGCATTAGCAACAGTTAACCAGACTATAAATGAATTGCATCCAACTATACGAATAAAAGCTTATGTTTAACGTCATTATCTTATATGAATACTAATTAAGTTGGATCTGATTTTACAACCTTGATGCGTTAAAAAAATAAGGTTAAGGTTGAGTGATTATTTGAAGAAGAATTTTATTTCCTTTAGTTCCTTCAACGCATTTATCCAGCGAACTGTCAACCAATCAACCCTCTCATTTCACAATTAACACTCCTGTCAAATACAAGGCTGGATCGAAGGATACCTTTATTTTCAAAGGCCAAGGCCCACTTCGAGATATAGTTATTAGATTTTAATTTCAGAACTCACGTATTTCCACGCCTTTTGTAGAACCTTTGTAGGAACATACAAGCTATAGGTACATCTATCCTTTAAAATTAAATGCACGTATGCAAAACCGCTATATCTACATGTAAGAAATAATACGAAGCGTCTAAATTATATGTAATTTCCTTGTTAATGACAGTGCTGAGTATACTCAATGACGAATGTAATGACCTTCGCAATTGTTCAATTTGTTTGCAATTGCTTTATATGCATATTCGTATTGTTTAATGGTAAACAAAATTGCATAGTCAAATTAACTCTTAGTTACTGGGTGACTGGAAGATTTTAAATTATAATACCATAATACCTAATTGTTAAAGTTAATGATTGCAATTTGATTTGTCAAAATAACATAAATTGGAGTATATCTATTTAAAGAGGTTATATTAACATACTCGACGCAGCATGGGTCCCTCAAGATGGACCAATGACCTGGTCAGGTTTGCGGGAGTGCACTAAATACTGGCAGCACAGGACTGGACATTGTGGCAATCGTTGGGGGACGCTTACATCCAGCAGTGGATTGTGTTGAGGTTATATGATGATGATTAACATACTCATGTTCTTTGGTAGTGTAACTATCATAGTAGATAGTATTTTTAAAAGAGGTTACTGAACTCTTTAGCGTTATGAAACTAAGCGAATGTAAAGCCATCAAAACTCTGATGCAAGCCCCTTCCAACATCTAAGTACCTGA
>QDHC01007295.1:355278-367705 GCA_013186455.1 Papilio dardanus tibullus | reverse complement strand
GTTTTTAAAGATGCATCTTAAATAATCAAGCAATCATTTTATGAATTAGTTTGTCTTTTAGAAAGTTTAATACTGAAGTCTTTGATTTGAATTTTAACTTCTTTAATATGTAACATCATGTTTTATAAATTACATAACATACCCATATCAGATTTGGTAGAGATTAGAAAGATCAACTTTCACTTTATGTCTATTTTTCATATTAATTTATTCCTTTTGAATAACGTGTTACTGTTTGTTTATCTTACCTTCCATACAAAAAAAAATTCAACTGTTTTTTTCGAATCAATGTCAAACGCAACTAAATCGCTGTTTATTCTATGATTCATTAAACGTCATAGAATATGCATTAGAGATCACGCAGTTATGACGTCATCGTACAATTTTGTGGTCACGTAAGAAACAACAATGTTGTAGCTTCAACAATTATGTTAATTTCCTTTCAAAAAGCTATATTCAGGTACATTTTCTTTACCATAAATGAAACAAACAAACATCCATTAACTTCAGCAACATTGTTCCTACATGTAACATATTTGCAAGAACTACAGTGGTTTTTATTATCTATTTACTTCTACAAATCATGTTTTGGTCTCATTTCCTTTGTAAGAAACAGCTGTGTTTTATGGTACCATATAAATATGTGTCACGGTGATTGTGATTGAAAAAATCCCGTCCCAAATGTTCGCACGACACCAGTCAGAGCAGGGGACCTTGGATCTCCCCATTTGTTTCGGCTGCCGTTGATTTATTGCATATTTATTGACACTACCTGTTACCAAGCGATGTAACAAAGTGGAAAACACCCTTGAGAAATGTATTATAATAATATCCGTTATTAATAATAATAATATTGTTAATAATAATAATATTGTTGGTATGATCGTGCACATATCGGAACAATACTATTATATTTACGTTCTTATAAAATAGTCTCACGTGTGATTGTAAACTAAGAGTAACTTTATCTTAAATTGTAAACCACAATTGTGTTTTGGCTGCCATGACTTGTATTGACGCGTATCCTTCTAATAGATCGGGATCCGAAAAGCGCCAGACATCACTTATGTCCATAAGCTTAATTGATATACGATTAGATAGGACTGGTATAAGCAAATGGGCATTGGTTATCCTGTCCAGTTGGGCAGTTTCGAGCAATCACGTATTAAAGTTGGACTAATATTACTTAACTTTACTTACATTCTCAAAGCTGATTTTCACATATAATGCACAAGGGATTATGACAATATCCCCTGCAAAGGAGCAGACACTTTGGATGTGGCAAACTGCCTCCCAGACACTTTAATTTTCCAAGCGGCTAGGAATGGTCAAACCTCAAAAGAGTTGCTATTATTTTGTTCGTAACTTTTTTTATTGAATTAATAATTTTTAAAACACGAAACTGTTATTATCATTGAGCTACTTAATTATAATCGAGCCGACCTTCGGTAAGCTATATTATTTGTGTGAATGGTATGTATATAGACCGAGGAAACATAAAAGGCAGAAGCACTATAGGTAATTGTAACCAGTAAACGTTTCGCTACTGATTTGAATATAACATTAAACCTTTGTAACTTAACAATTGATGTAAGGTAACAATATATTTTGTTACCACAAACTTTTTCAATACAATAGTAAAGTATTTGGGTCAGACAAGGATTATCTTCGTTCAGACCTTACTATTTAAACTTATTCGCGGTTCTGAAATCCTTTTTTATGTATTGGTGCAATCGTCTAAATATTCCCTGCCTTTTGGTAGAAAGACAAGGTTATGTGAGATTTCTACTCACTTAAATCGCCTCCGTGGCCCTCCTCCAATAGGACTGGGAGGGTCCCGGGACCTCCAGAACACAGGGACCCTCTGCACTGAGCGTCTGCACGAACTCGACACTTCCACATGCTCATTCGAGCTTTCACTAAGACTTAAGTTTACTTGAAATAAAGAAAAACAGTGTTCAGTTTAGTCTCAAAGTATGTCAACAAAGCTAAAGGTTCAAAGACCTTAAAAGTAGTGAAATCATTTCACAAACCGGTTGTATGTTTACAAACTTGTAACTTATGTCCTATGTTTATGTAGTAAATATTTAATTAATTAATACAAGTACTTATAGCTAACCTAAGGTTATTGAATTGATATTGGTAGAGCCCGCGGTTAGTTGCTGCATGAATGCTTTGCGCTTTCACGGTGAAATATCGTGACCATACAGAAGACAATTTGATGTGGGACTTCTGCGTTTAGTTTCAGGAACGTGGCTGTGGTCGATTTCAATCTTCCGACATTATTCCAAAGTATCATTTTAGTCGATGATGAATGACTAACCAGTTTACCATTTGTATGATAATTTGTTTTGGACACGTATTATATTTATTTGTATTATATCTTTGCACTGATTGTAACTATTCTATATTATTATTGTAAGTAACTGTGTACTTACCGAAATAACCATTCAAAAACATACTTATATCTCTATTAATTGGGAAGGGAAAGACAAGGATAGCAATATGAGCTTTACCAGTGGAAACCCATGGTAAGATTCATATGAGGTGGTTGTATTCATTTTAAATATTAGTGATAAAGTTTCCTCTATCACAAACTTGTACAACTGTTACAAGGACGTCTCGGATTGTCGACCTCATTCATTACATTGAATAAATCTGCAATAAAATAAACAGGTCTATAAACATCTACTAATGAGATAAATAAGGTAAAATATACATAAATATATCTAGAATAGACGAATTAGGAAAGACATCTTCAAAATTATACCGCTATAGGGGAACTGTAAACTGAAAACGTTCCTTTTTTACTCCGGGATGGTCCTTAGTCCACAATGGGTTCAGAGTAGCAAAAATGATTACATTACTATCAAGTAAAAGCTGAATGTAACAAACAACAAATAGATGCAGGACACTACGTATTCATAGAAAATCATTGGAAAAATAAAACAATGTTTCGAAGTGATATTTCTACGGTAGAAACTAGCTGGAAGCTTAATTTTAATGTACTAGTCACTCTCTGCAATGTGTCGGTAACAATTTAAACAGCATTGAGCGTGGCACTATCAAAATACTGCTAATATTTGTATAGCATTTTAATAATTAAATACTTAAAAATCTTATAAAACAAGATATTTAATTTTAGAGCTATTTATTAACTTATTAAAACAAACTACTTAACTGCTATAACAAAAAGGGTAGGTACCAAGGAAAAGACACAACTCGAGAATGCTATTTTGTCCGCAAAAAGTATTTATTCCAAAACGAGAATCAGTGTTATTACTGTTGTACTTTAAACGTTTGCTACTGGTACATTCATAAAATTTATTCCAAAATACAGAACAGACAGAAACCTGGTCTATCTTATTTAGTTCCGAGAGTCCTCCAGTATCGTATAATGGACGACTTATAGGTCTTCATTTATCACAGTACTTTATACATTTTTTCGGAATAAGGGGTAATGTCTATATCTTATTAAAAACTAAAATAACAATGTCTTTTACATGTTTTTGCAGTAGAAACAATTTTAAAATAAAACATAGAGGTAAACTGGTACATCATTTTATAAATCTAATAAAACATTCGAGTCAAGGTACACAAGATTATAATGCGTACATTATTATCTTTCTCTTTATTTGGTTAAAGCTATTAAAATAAATCTCGGATTAATACCGTGAATATGTCGTGGGTTTTCACTGACATGGCGATGAAAGAATATTATTTGTAATAGTGTTCCGGTAATAGCAACAGTTACAGGCTGCACAAGTCTGTGATTCCAGTCTTTAAAGCCTTGTTCGCTTTAGAATAGTATTTTAGTCGAGTACCAAGTATCCGAATAAAGGATTTACTAGTATACTCTACTAAAATATTGCTGTTCTGACACGTTTAGTTACTAAATTACTGACTACTCGGTTAAAATACTATCCTAGTGGGTACAAGGCATAAGCGACTTACAAAACATATTTTTTATTGTTCATACAGAGGTATGCAAGGTCAACAAAAATAAAAAAAAACTTTGTTTTTTAAACTTTATTTTATACTTATAAATTACATTACAAATTTACCTATTTTAGGATTATGAAAAGGATATGTTTATCATTACTATTAGAAAAATCTAATTCTTTATAGGTACTGAATATACAATTTATGGAATGTCCTAAAACCATAATGAATATTATATTAAATAAGTTTTAAAGTTAACAGTGCAAAATTTTAATAAGAATAAGATTCTTGTTGATGGTAAAAAACATATAACTTAAATATCAAATAGCAGACAATAACATTTTTCACAAGATTTCCAAAAAATAGGTTTTATACATTTTTTGTTATACAGGGAAGTGGCCATGAATATAAAGGTTGAATTTAGGAAACAAAAGATTATCGTTTTTCCTTAAATTTTTTGTATAATCTTCAAGTATGTTTTTTAAACTTAACAAATACAAAAAACTACCCATCCATTCCATTATGTTAGAAAAGAACAGAGATTACAAAGTACTTGGTTCAAAGTTATTGTTTATTTCTCCAAAGGTGCATAATTTAACAATTTTTCAATTAAATCAACATGTCCCAATAGCATTCTTCTGCAGCAATATCTCTTCAAACCCAAGGCATCAAGTGCATCACTGGAAAAAAACAGATAAATCATTAACACTCTTGACCTAAGACAAAGAAGACACAAGAACACTAGAAAAAAGGTCTTATTCCTATATCATGTAAAAGAACGAGATAGAATACACTATGTTCTGTTTCACCCAACGTGCCGGTTTTTTATATGGCAGCACTTCAGTATGACAAAAATGCCTTTTTTGTCAGCGTTTTATCACCATTTTTTTAATATAAAAGTTAACAATTCTTATTGTAAACAAATTGTGAACTAAGTGCAATGTCACTTCACACAAACATGGTGCGTTGTAGTGTTTTGGGGTGTAAAAGTGGCAGTTAAATATTCATGTCCTACATGTTTTCTCCCTTTCGGGGGCACGCTGGCCAGCGATCTTATATATTAATGTCTAAGCTCTCGACAGTCTCGGCCTGACAGACTAATATGTTCAAATGTCATTGGCGTTTAGTGTGTTAATATGACAAATTAAAAAATGAAATGACTTTATACTTTGAAGAGGTAATTGCCTTCCAATGAAGTGTTACGGGAAGGGACCGCGATATTTTTGTCGCCTTTAGAGGTTTGTCTCTAATCCGAGTTTAATTGAGTCTAATCCTTTATGGAGGTTGTCCCTCTAGACCAGACAATAACTCCAACTTTATCTTTTCTCACTTATCGAGGTTCGACTGTATTTAAAACTAGCTAACGGTGAAAGAATTCTTGAAGTCGGCCTTATAGTTCTTGAGTTATTTCAATACAAACAAAAATACAAAGTTTCTTCCTTTATAATATTAGTATAGATATGAACCAAAACATAAAAACATTAACGTTGTAGCCATTAACATTTTCTATAGTCTACTAATAAAGCGTAACAACACCTAAGCATGGAAACACTATTAAAATAATAGAATAGCTGTCAATAAATATTAATATTCAACTATTACATGCCTTATCTACACAAGATATTATATAAAACTATACTATTTTACTTTGTATATAATCATTTACAACATTGCAAAACAAATATGTTTTCTTAAATCTGATTAAATATTTTCAAGGAAATTAAGATAAGGGTTATAAAAATTTACAATCGTTTTCAGTTATTTCCACAGAGTACTTGCGGAATTGTCATGTTTATTCTTTTATTACATAGTAAATAGAGAAAAAACCCAGAAATAAACTTTTTCAACAACTTGTGTTTCTAAGTGGTAAATATAAGTTTTTCTTGATCTCTACTAGATTTGTATTTTTATATGTAGTAGTGGTAGTAGTTCGAACCATGATGGGCTCCATTTTTCGCAACTCCACGATTAGCGCGTATTTTTCGTGACTTCACACATATATTTTAATTTATTTGCCGATATATGCACAATATTTTCCTTCACCATTTTTATATGTATCAAAATAGCTTAAAAACTACTATGGTGAATTAAAAAATTCTTTCGTCATTAGTAAGCTACATTATTACTGAGTAAATTTAATTCCACGCGGACAATACAATACAATTGTTGACCAAGTATTTTGATAGTTTAATGGGATAACAACTTATATAGGTTATTTTGTAGAAATACATACCCTTCTGTGTACTCAGCTTGCAGCAGTCCAAGGTACGCCTCCCATTTATTCCCGATTACCTTCCCACAAGTAAAACATCTCACGGGAATTATCATTTTGGTAACAATAACCTATAACAATGTTTGAAATTAAAAATACCTTAAAAGCATTTAACCAAACATCTTTTAATATAATTATAGTACATTATTATTATAATTTAAATAATAAAAAACAGAAATTTAACAAAATAAACATCAAAAATATGAATTTTGAGGTTATCTTTCAAAAGTAACTTATAAGTAAGCAAAGATTGTTGGTATACTTATACACATCACGGCATACCTTAATTATGAAATTGTCTCCAAGATTTTATAAATTTTCTTCTTTTTTATAGTAATTTTATTTGAAATCCGACAATAAACGCAACAACAACAAGCATAAATATTGACAAGTAATGAATGACAGTGACGTTGACAAGTCATTTGAGAGTGTCGAATGAGTGAGCAATTTTTCAGTGACAAAGAGTAAAAAATTGCTTAGAACTAAGACAGAGATAAATAATTAAGTCTTGATTAAACGTAGTCAAAAAATTTGAAACTAAACGTGATCCTGCAACGTGAATTAAATTTTTATTTAAAATAATAATAACCACTTTGTTTTTTTTTCAGATTCACTGCATTATATTTAAGAAGACACAATGACATTGAATGTTGAGCAGCACATAACAGTCGATGACAATCACATGGTAATTTTCTTTGCAATTAATCTGAACCAGATCTAGGATGATCGATTTATATTGTAAAATAATTTTACTGAATTTACTTTTATCTGAAACCTTGTCAGTCATTGTAAGTTTGTACACTCTACTCTACTTTACTCTATGTTGAGTTGCTGTGACAGCTGTCAGTAGGTGTTTTTTCTTTGTTCACGCGATATTTTATTTAACATTTTACTTATTCCCTTTGTAAAATGCTTATTAAGTGATTTTATCGTCTTTATTTCTAATACCATTACAACTGGCGCTATAACCTAGTTATGATAGCTTACAAAATACAAACGTTTTGGTTCTTTCTCACACAAAAGTGATATATTAAAACGTAAATATGGAACTTTGTTAAACCTTTATGTTCCTTGTATTGTAATGTGATCGTAGAACCATAAGCATATTCATTAGAATAAACGTCGGCTAAGAAGTTGGCGTTTGCTTGTGATCATTTTTATGTTCCAGTTAGTTCTTTGTGTATTACTAAATTTGTGAACTATTAATATTATCGTAGCATAACAAAGTAGTATATTTGATCATTACCATAACGTTGTCATAAATAATGATGGATTCAGAGGATGATATCCAACCTCTTATTCAATACGAACAGGGGAACACAAGCAGGTCCCTCCACGCACTATTAAATTTTTCAGAACAATCATTAAACACAGATCCCGATTTTAAACAGGTAACAAGTTTTTTTAAGTTATAGCCAGTAACAATATTACATTATATTACTTTATTTGATGTTCTTTGTTATCTATACTAATATTATAAAGAGAGAAACCTTGTATTTTTGTTTGTATTGAAATAACTCCAGATCTAATGGGTCAGTGTCAAAAATTCTTTCACCATTAGAAAGCTACATTATCCCCGAGTGCATAGGCTATATTAAGTAATTTCACGCGGACGAAGTCGCGAGCAACAGCTAGTAAACTATATAAGCAACAATTAACAGTTAATTCGTCCACTCCTAGAATACAATTTATTGTGCTTCACACACAATAAAAATCATTATTGTGTTGTTAAGACCATTACAGTGTTAACAGCATTTCTCAACCCTTCAAACAAAAGCAAACTCAGTATTTTGATACATAAAATAGGTAGTTTTTTTTAGATAGTCTAAAACTTTTTCTATCCATAAAATGGTTGTATTTAATGGTAGGGGGATTAACTCAATGGGATTTTTTTTAGTCAATCAATTGGTGGACATAATTGCCTAATGGAAAATAACCTAAAGGTTTTATTACATACATCTGAAACTATATCACAAAAAGCATTTAACACTTAATTAATGTGTTATCCAGAACTTCCTGACAATAGAATTACCAGCGTTCTTATCTCTTATGTATTATAATGTAATATTGTGTTAAAACATTGACCAACTCATGCTATCAGCATTTCGTAATTATTGTGACACTATTAACTATACAGTCAAACCTGGATATTGAGAAGTGTCATTCTATGGTCCTATTGAGTTACCTACATATGAGAGAAACTCTGATTAGTGAGAAACCTCTAAGCGAGACAAATATTGAGTCCCTTGGACTCACTTATCTAGGTTTGACTGTATTAGAATTTATATGCTCATATTTTATAAGTAGATATACTTTATAAGTATGTTTTTAGAAAATTTCTGATTTATTTCGTAAATCTTTTTAAATATCAGTAGGGTGAGGCAGTAAAAAAGTTAAAACGAAATTTTCCATAGTTTCCTCTAACCCTAGGGCTTCATTAGACCGAGTTCGCGATAAAAATAGAGATTTTGCTTCGGCGTAAGAATGTTTTTTTGCATGCATCAGTCTAATGAAGTCCAATGGTAAGTGTTAGCATCACATTAGTAACACGATAGTCGCTTTCGTGCAGACAAAGGTAAATCATAAAAAAACGAATTATTGTCTATGCTGACAATGACAGTTATTTGAATTTGACATATAAATGTCAAATTCAACTTTATAGTTGAAAATATTTTCGCGGTAAAAACACGGGATTGTAAAAATTGGTTCTAAAAACGCGAGCAGTGTGCAAATTTGCCATAATGGTGGAATTCTTAAAAAGGTACGTCAATAACGTATTTATCCTTATTATGCAAGGGCTCTTCAATCGTGTATTCAAAAATCGTTTTGTAATCGCCATTTCCAAAGGTACAAATATCACATTTCATGACCCAAAACTTTATATTTTAGGAACCACCATTTGAGGAACTGCCAGCTAAGGAGCCTCCAGTTGAGAAACCATCTGTCCTATTAACCTCGGAGAAGATCACTGACAGTAATTGATTACAATCCTTTTATTTAATTTAGAAAACACATATATAAATCTATTCTTCAGTTGTTACTGTAGTAATAAAAGATAATATATTTTTTTGCATGCTAAGATATAAATATTTAATTAGTACCTCAATTTATTTGCCCAATGGGCAAAATAAAATCGATCCCATCAGTATGGCAAGGGTCACAGATGCTAATTTCTCTCCATTTATAATTCTTCTTCATGTCTTTGTATTCAACAAGACGTAATTTATAACAAGGGGATAATTGTATCTTTACTTTTCGTAACATCCACTTACACACCAATTATTTATTTACAGATGCATCGCAGAACAGAGGAAGGCGCTTTCCAAGAACTATGCGGCGCACCTCTAAAGAGACACCGTATGATCGAGTGAACAAAAAGTTTGCTTCTATGGAATCACAGCGGTTGAAGTGGAAGGAGGAGTGGGAGAAACGGGATTATGAAATAAATATGGCACGGCTTAACCTGGATATATTGCGTGAAACTAATCGTCATGAGAGGGAAACTGTCAATGCCGAGATTGATAGGGATAAAATTAACCTTCAACAGGAATACCTGAAATTCTTGAAGGAAGCAATGAATAAATTGTCTAATAAGTAATAGAAATTATTTTAGATAAGATATTTCACATAATATTTTAATTAGTTTTGTTCCTAACGTGTATAATTTATGTTTAAGACTTTAATATGAAAATAATAAATAGTTGCATAAAAAGTTTTTTTTTTTCATTTCAGTTTTTTATAACCAATATAAAAACGCGCTAGAGTTGCGGAAAATGCAGCCCATCATGGGTCGAAACCTTTAACCATTATAAAGGGTAAGGGTTCGACCCATTATGGGCTCCATGACCAATATGAAGATACATGCAACAATGAAATATTTTTCATTCAATTTAAATACAACATAAAAACTGGGTCTTATATGGAAGGAAATAAAATCTTAAAAAAAAATAGTCCTAAAATCATCAGGATCTATTTATGGGAAAACCACGCACTGCAGAGATAAATGTCGAGGCAGTAAATCGTCTTATTTCCCTCCATTCTATTCGAATTCAACATAATAAGTGGGTCTAAGAAGCAAAAAAAATCCTAAAAATTCCCAGTCCAATAATGTGCATCCTTGCGACAGTCGTTTATGAATGTTAAAGGAAATAATCGAAAAACGATAGACGAAAGCGTCCTTCGTGTGGGTCTCTATGGTTTTAACGCGTGATGTCAGAAGTCAGTTTCTCAACCAATGACAATCGATAGGCGCTTCGGATTAGTTTTTGTTTTTCACTGCCTCACCCACAGGTTCTTAAAAGGGCTATTGCGAAATAAGTAACATTTATCGAGTATTTATAATTTAAAAAGAAAAGTATATTCCGAACTGGATAAGAGAGACCAAGGGACCGCAATTCTCGCTTCTAGAGGTTTCTTATTTCAATTTCTTGTCGAGATCCGATGGGACCAGACAACAATTCTCGGTTCAATGGTATTTTACTTTAAAGCCTTGTTCGCATCAGGATAGTATTTTAGTCGAGTAGCAAGTATAATTTATCCGAACAAAGGATTTACTAATGTTCGGACTCGATTAAGCCTAAATCTACGCATCAGGGTAGTAATTTAATAACTAAACGTGTCCGAACAGCAACATTTTATTAGAATAGATTAATAAATCCTTTGTTCGGATCCTTGCTACTTGTTACTCGACTAAAATAATATTCTAGTGCGTACAAGGCTTAAGTACGTTATTATTTGTTTTAGGTAGTACATGGATATAGGAAAAGCAGATGGCGAACATTTTTCGTATACATATTTTCTATACTAACATGTGGGATCCCCGCTTTGGTGTTCCATTGGTACCCGAGATGGTATCTATATGCGACATCAGAAAGATGCTGCTTCCAGTTAGCGGAGCAAGTTATTGTAGTGGTATGAATTTTAATAATTATTATGATTTTGAAACATTTTGGTGACTCGGAATATTGAACTAATTGCTTAGTACAACACTATTTTTAGATGCGGGTAGTTTAGAGAAGGGGGAAGAAAACCTTGAACCATCAAAAAGGTTAAACTAGACAAAAGTTTTAACACATGCAGTGCTACTTTGGTTTTAATGTGAACTGGGGGTCCAGCTTTAAATGTGTTTAGAAAATTATTTTTGAATTAATTCTAGAACCATGTAATACATATAATAATCTCTATTTTACTTACTTTGGTATTATTCTTTCAGGAAACCTATCAGAAGAAATACAAAAGTTATTACATACATAAAATTCTAATTAAAATAATTGCAGATGCAAGGTACCAACATACTATTTTTTTATCTATTTTACCTTAGACTGTTAATATATTAAGACTGCTGGCCTGCGTGTCACCTAAAGGGACAAAACATGTAGGACATGAATATTTCACTGCCACTTTTACACCCCAAAACACTACAACGCACCATGTTTATGTGAAGTGACATTTCACTAATAGTTTACAATTTGTTTAAAATAAGAATTGTTAACTTTAATTTAAAAAAAAATGGTAATAAAACGCTGACAAAAAATGACATTTTTAGCATAGTAAAGCTCTGCCATATAAAAACCGGCAGGCGGGGTGAAACAGAAGATAGTGCACTCTATCTCGTTCTTTTACAAGACATGGAAATAAGTCCTTCTTTTTCTTGTGTGAAGGAGACAAATATATCCAGCGGTCTATGTTTTCTCTGTCTACGTATTTTGCTGTGTAGAAACATTATAAAAAAGTTGTTTGTTACAGTGGTTTAATAAACGAAGGATTTCAAGAAGAGATTGGAGGCGAGAAAGGAACTTTGGACAGTGCCGATGACTTGTACACTCCGATACAATTAGACGATGGGTCTACTTTAAGTAAGTAACATTTACCAATTATAGTATATTAATAATAACACTGCTAGGTGTAGGTTAGGTTTAGGAAGTCGCGGACGAGAAACAATGCCTGTGACACCGCCGTTGTACGTTTCAGGGCAGTGAGGTTTTAGTGGGTATTCTGGTCACCTTCTGTGGCCAGCGAGTCCCACACTCCCTACGCCATTGCACCGCCCGGCGTTAGGGTGCATAAAAGCATTTAAAAAAAAGTTTAGGTCTAGGAAGAGATGAGTATATTGTTTGATGTGACATGATCAGGATTGACCGTCATTCGACCGGACATAAATAGGATAAGAATGATGCTGTAGTGTACCATAGTTCGAGCAATGATGGGCTCCAT
>QDHC01007295.1:332150-346420 GCA_013186455.1 Papilio dardanus tibullus | reverse complement strand
GACATTTTTAGTTTGAGAAAATTGTGAGACAAAGTGAAAAAATAGAAAAAAAAACCCACTGACTTGAAACCTTATGTTGGAAGTCGGGTCAAAACAAGGGTGATTAATATTATGATTTAAATGAGACGAAGTATTTAGTTACCTTAAGTCTTCATTAGCCCGATGTCAAGCAAAAAACGACCTTAGCTCGAAGCAAATTCTACATTTTTGCGCGAATTTAGTCTAATGAAGCTATATAGTTAGAAATATTACAAAATTTACTAGTTTAAACATAAATTGCAGTTTGTCTAAAGTCTTTATTGTAATTAAAGTCTTATAGTAGTTTCTAGGAATCGACTATAATTTAATGTTTCAGATCCTCCGCGAGAGGTATGCGTCCCTGGTACCGCGCGTGGTGTCGCGCGGCGCCGTGTTCGCGCGCATGACGGCAGACCAGAAACAACAGCTTATTGTTGAATATCAAGCACTAGGCTATTACGTTGGTAAGTATAATAATAAAAATATTATAATTTAATTATAATCTATAAGAAAAAAAAACATTTTTAGCAAAAATATATTAAATAGCTGTTGCTGCACATCACTAGTTAAACCCTGGTTTTCTATCGGCGCGATAATTCGCATCACTAATTCCTTCTTTCCTTTCTATTTCTATCTCAACGTCAAGATGCATAGAAGAAGTTTTAAAAAGTACAAAAAGGTACATTAAACAATGGGCCTTCTATTTCCTACATTTTTGCTAAAAATATCGTGATAATATTCTGGTTAAAGTTATTTACATGTAAACTATGATCCGTTATTTTCTTATTTGCCCTTTTTAAAAAATCATTCGGAAAGAGATTGTCAATATTAGAATATTTCCTAGGGTTAAGTATTTTATTTTAGTGAAAGTCAAGTCAAATAGAGATTATTTCTCTCAATATAAACTGGGTTTTAAACAACGTTCAGAGACTGGGGTAGATCATAGATAAATCACAATTAAAATTGACCTGTATTGCATTGCATATTGAAATTGCATAATTGCATATTGAAATTGCATATTGAAATAAGGTTCATTTTACTTTGCACGTTTGTTCATGAAACATATAATTTAGGTATGTGCGGCGACGGTGCGAACGACTGCGGCGCACTGCGCGCTGCGCACACGGGCATCTCTCTGTCAGAGTTAGAGAGCAGTGTCGCCGCGCCCTTCACCTCCGCGCAGCCTGACGTCACCTGCGTCACGCACGTACTGCGCGAGGGACGCGCCGCGCTCTCCACCAGCTTCGGAGTATTCAAATTCATGATCGCGTATTCCCTAACAGAGTTCCTTTCTGTCGCATTTTTGTATTACTTCGACTCCAATCTTACAGATTTTCAATATCTCTTCATAGATGTCGCTTTAATTGTAAACTTCGCATTCTTCTTCGGTATGACTGAAGCGCACACTGGAAGACTTTGTAAAGTACCCCCATTGACTTCGTTATTAGGTTTCGCACCGTTAGTGTCGTTGATAGGTCAGATGACCTTGATAGCGGTCATACAGTATTTGAGCTATTTAGCTATAACTCAGTTCCCGTGGTACGTTCGGCATACATTTGAAGGTGATAATGAGAACGAATGTTGGGAGAATTACGCTATTTATGCGGTATCTATGTTTCAGTATATAATATTAGCGATAGTTTTCAGTCACGGCGCCCCCTACCGCCGTTCAGTGGTAACTAATCGACATTTAATGGTAAGTGTGGTTATAATGACGGTAGTTTGTGCTTACTTGACAGTATCGCCGGCGACATGGTTATCAGATTTCTTCCAATTGAAGATGCCTAAGGATAATTTAATGGGTTATATTGTATTGGCGTTGGCTTCGTTTAATTTTGTAATCGCTTTGTTCTTCGAGAGGGTGATTGTACAATTCTTTATGGAGACTAAGGAGGTTATACCGAAGTGTTTGAAGGAACAGAAAATAATGAAAACACCACATCTAATGATTAAACGACAGTTAACTAATACTGATTATTTGGACTGTGATAGTATTATAGTAACGGACGCGGGCAGCTGAGATATTGGATTATAAGTAGCTAATTTTTAACGTAATTTTGACGAATTTATATGCATTTAATGCATTATATTGTATTAGTTTTAAATAATTCACGATGTCCAGGTACAAAATTATAGTTTGAATGTTATTTACAAATTATATGATAGCGAAACGTGTTTATTTTGTTTAAAACATGTTTAAACATCCTAATGTTTAAATTATTTAATAAGTTATTTGAATCTTGACGTTTTAAAACAGTATTTTAAAATTTTTTATTGAAAATATTAGTTTAATTATTATCTCATTTTTAATTAACTTTGTTATTATATTAAATATTTTATATTAGATTTAAGTATATTGTGATAAGTGCTTTTTTAACATTCCGATACATAAGCCGTTTGGGTTTTTTATTTACAAATGTATGCATTTTCCTATATTATTTTTGTGGGATAATCGAATATGAATTTAAAGATATTATATTAGAGATTAAAATTGTTAAGTATTAAGTCGTACAACGGCTCCGAATTTCAACAAAAATGCCATATGTATGTTGAATACATTTAATAAAATGTGTTATAAATGTTTTGTGTTTGATTTATTGACTTTTCTCTATTTTTATACAATTAATTAATATGAGCGTCGGAGGTCTCTTGGCTTGTAATCTGCAGGTTCCGAGTTCGAATCCCGCTATGTACCAATGTGTACCATGTACATATTTACCCGACGCTCTTACGGTGAAGGAAAACATCGTGGTGTCTGCACATATCGGCGAAGAAATTCAAAGATATGTGTGAAGTCACACAAAATACGCGCTAGTCGTGGAGTTGCAGAAAATGGTGCTCATTATGGGGCGAACTACTAAGTTTTAATATTTTGAAAGAAACTTGTTACCTGTATTTAAACATAATAATTGTAGATTATAATGAAACACAATTTCGCAATAATTATTTATTACTAAAAAGCAATAAATAGGGTGAAGATAGACTCTATTAATAAATCAACAAAAGTTTTATATTCAACTTTACATTATACATATATATTTGGCATCACAGTACTTTCAGAATTTAAAATATAGGGTTAATAAAATTTTAAATATTTATGTATAATTAATATGACAAACATACAAAATACTTTCATTCTGCACGCGGCAAGACCCCTTCAATATTTAATCCCCTTTTTTTAATGTTGGCAACAATGTTCACATGTTACAAAAATCCTTTCTCTTTCATACTTGTAGTACATTTTATATCTTCGTCTCGCTTCCATGTAAATATTTCAAACTACCGTCAGACATTCGATTTGCGATTCCTTTACATTCATACAAAGTTAATTTGCAAACATTATAAAGTGAAAGACATTTACAACATAGAGGAATTGATACAAAAACTTTAAAAACATTAAATAGTAAGAACAAAGACATTAAAAAAAATATTTAAAATACAAAAAGATCTTATTTTAGTTCAGTGCAAGGATAATTGTTGTGATAAAAAGGTACAGGACAAATATCAAACGCGTTACAAGGTCGCCATTTGCTTTTCGTAGTACATTTAGATGCTTAGCCAATTTTAAACTTTGTTAAAATGCGCATCCCGACTACGAATATTGGAAGAAAAGGGACGAATTAAATATGACAATAATACGCTATTTAATTAACAGTTACTTTAGCAATTGATTTTTATTCACGTTATTGGTAAATAAGTTATATTTTTACCGATTTATTACAAGGAAAGGTCATGTGTGAACAAACATATTTTCAATATTTTTTTCGATCTTTTAGGTTATAATTTTTGTACCATCAGGCCGATATCTGTAAGTCTACAAGTTATGTTATCCAAAACAGTAGTAATAAGGTAAAAATATAACTTTGTAATAACGTAATTAATTGCTTTCAAGTACACATTAGTAGGATCGATTTTTTATGACTTGTACAAAGAAAATAGTACCAAAATCATATATGCACCTAAATTTTAGCATTGAATATCACGATTTTTAAAATAAAACCATTTAATAGCACAGAGAAATAAAGGCCAGATTTTTAGCTGTCTAAAATATCTATACTCATATTCTAGACTTCTACGCGGTCTGTAATTCAGACTGGATTAAGTTTTTTAAACATTAATCAAATTACTCTATGGTATATTTAAAATCTATTTTATTGCAAAATTTGCATTAGCTTTTGTAACTTGTCACTAAATTTTACCGAGTTTTTAAGGATTGTAACATAAATATTGTTACAAACGGCAAATGTGACCTAAAATGCAAAGATTTTAAACACTTATTTTAATTTGCTACATCTATTTTTTTGAAGTTATGTTCTAAAATGTTGAAGCGATGTCGCAAAATTTCATGGGTTGCGCCGTAACTTTGAGAAGAATCTGAAACATATAATTATTACATATAAATATACCAATAAAGTGTATTACCTATATACATTTGCCAAAAATCTACCCAATTTACAGATAAAAAAGCAAGTTTTTATATTTTTGCTAGTTTTCACGGCATCAAAAGGGTACTAAGCAGTTAAAAAGTAAAATTTGAAGCCAAAGAGATATTATACATAGAGGGAGCACTCCATACTAATTTGACGTTAAAAAGCGTGCCAAAAAAGAAATTATTAAAAAAAAAAAACTTGCCAGTATCATGAAAAAAATTCCCAAGTTTGGGAAATTGTGTGTTTTTTTTAATTTTTAAAATAAATAGTAGAATAAACTAAAATATTCATTAAAACGGTAATTATCCTTTTTTAATTATTATTTTATTTAAAACAATTTAAATCCAAACAATTTTTAACAAAGACTATTTTTGTTTTATGGTTGTTCTAAATTTTTAATTAGCGTTTTAAAAATGTCTCCATTAATTATAATATTAAACTTTAGTAAATACTATGAAATACAATTTAAATTTGAGAAAAGAGGTTACACTCGGTCGACTTTTTATGTCGGTAAATGTAATTTAGAGGTTAACACTTAGGGAGATTTCCCTACATTTGACCTCCGGAGGTCAAAGAAAATGCCTCACTTTTAGGCATCGAGTGTTCCATCTACAGTAAAATATATCTTTGTTTGAAGCATATAATTGTTTTGTTTACAAAAAGCCTGCTAATTGACAAAAACATAATTATGACCGGATGTCTAAACTAATACAAATAATGTGATGTAAACACAAAAATGAAAATGTAAAAAACTTACCCGAGGCTGTTGGTGTTATTTTAGTGCAGTGCATCGTGTGAACTTACCAGGTGCGTTGGGTACATAAACATTTGTCCAGTTTACAACCCCCAAAACATCGAAAATACCTTCATTTTTTTAGATTCCATTTTTATACCAACCTTTACTAATGTATTATTTTAATTTCGAAATAATACATACAGTAAAGCAAAAAAAGCTAAAAATAAGCTTATAGCAAAGTAAATACATTTATAAACAAATACAGACAAAAAAAAATTGTTGCGAAAGAAAAAAAAAACAAAATAATGATCGAGAACATTTTATATAATATCTTATGTTTAACAACTTACACAAGCGACGCATGCGTGTTCACTATTATATATATTTATTATATATTTTTCGTGATTCTATTTTAATTACAATTATGTTACAATCATGATTCTTATACAAAATTTCAATGTTACCTAAAGCATATGGCTTATGTCCCTTTGTGACAAAAACAATTATACATGTTGACTGTTGTAACAAAATAATGTGACAATAAATAACCTAGCAGATCTATTAATATTACAATTAGACAAATAATTAAAAATTAATACAATGTTGAGATAAAATATTTACTGATTTAAAAAACGGTTAAAAAGTTAAAAACAATATTTATAGCCAGTCATAAATGCTTTCAGAAACTTATTTTTTTTCTTTATTTTATTTAAACTGTGTTACCATAATTAGCACATAAAGCAATATATTTAAAATACGAAACAAAGATGGTAAATTATTTAAAACATTCAATATATTAAGAGGGCTATAAAATTTAAAAATATTGAAAAATAGAAACAAAATATAAAATATCCAGGCAAGATTATAAGACATGATTTAACTTTATATATTATCTGTTTAAATTATAAAATATTAAAATTATTTAAAATAAAAACGTTGATATTTAGATTTTAAAAAATAAGGAAGAATATTTAAAACTTAGATCTAATGTTTACACTTAAAGAAAAATTATTGCTCGTAGGTATAAAAACACGCACAAAGCACATTTAAATAAAATTGCTATAAATAAATAGACATTTTTTATAAGTCAAATATTAGCATACATTATGCCAATTTCGTACTTAATGTACAATAAAGTAATGAATTTAAAAAGGCAACAAAATACGAAAATATCTAAAGCTATATCCAATAGCTACAATTTCACTGGAAGCTAAATAAAAAATATCAAAACGATTATTTCGAAGTCATTGCACAGATTAAAAAAAATAGTTTGTTTTCAAATTGCTTTATAGCACCATAAATAGATGATTGAGCATAAAAGATTGCGAATAGAGATGATAGATAAAAAAAAATCGAAAGCATCGTTTTGTCACATTAAAATAATAAATAAAAATAAATAATAAAACTAAATTATCATACATCGTTCTGCGTTCGAGTTTCGTTCGCCTTATTTCTTCCTCTTAAGCTTCGGTATTCTGGAATTTGGTGCAGGTGAAGTTAGATGCAGGCAATGTGGACTTAAATTGTACTTTATAGAGACACCCATTTAAAAAAAAAAACTCAAAATATATGTTCCCTTAGATAAGCTTATTTAACATTTAAGACAACCCAATAATTTCTCCAAAAAAGGTTAAAATTCGTGAAGAATATCAAAATTGAAAGTGTATGTGCTTTATGGCCGTAGCGATAATGCTTAATGCATTTGTGAATTAGTGATGTGCCGTAGCCATGTGAATCGTTATTTACAAGGTTTTGCTTTTATTCCTCCAGAAACCGATAGAAAATGAACCAATTTTACCTACCGACTAATCTATTATTTAAGAAAATAAAAATTGAATTCATACCCTGAACTTTTCTTATGGGGAGAAGATTGCGCCTTTTCTGATTCCAGAAGTTTCGTTGATGAATCTTTCTTTGCATCTGGAACATAATTTTTATGGATTTTAGACTATTTTTTTTGCGATATTTAGATATTTTTAGATTTAAGTTGATTTAACTTGCAAATCCCCTACTATAGTGAATAAAGAAAAAAAGTGGACAAATTCAGCCATGTTATTAAATAATAGTGAGTAAAAAAATATTTTAATATTTCAGTATTGTGTATTACGTGTTCTATGATAAAAGTGTTTATACTCATACAAATGTTAAAATAAAAAGTACCTTGGTTTATAAACCCGAACAGTTTGTCAGTGCCGCTTGACACCGTGTTCATAAAACTCTCCTCAGCACTCTCCAAGTCCTCCTTCACAGCGTCTGTAGTCTCCCCCAACCTCGCACCAGCATCTTCTAGACCTTCCTTAGCGGATGTTTTAACATCTTCTAATTTATTATCAGCAGATATTTGGAAGCCTTCAAAAGTATTTTTGACATCACCGAACAACTCTTTAGAGTTATTTTCCGCGTTCTGTATCGTGTTTGAAGCACCGCTGACGTACTCCTTCACCGAGTCGTCGAGGCTGTCGAAGGTGTTCCCCGCGGAGCTGTGGAAGCTGTGCAGCGTGTCCTGCGCGGAGCTGCCCAGGCTGGTGACGTCATCGCGCATGTCCGCGTACGTGTCCCGCGCCGAGCTCTGCGCCTCCTCCCAGCTCTCTTTAGCGGCACCGACCTTGTCCTTAGCTGCACTTTCGACTCTATCAAAAGCGCTCAAGGTCGATTCTTGCAAATCGTCGAAAGTTTGCTTCGATGATTCTTGCAGATCGTTTAATTTATCGCTCGCTGCGTTTTGTACTGAACCGATCCCCTCCTTTCCGGACTCTTTTAGTTGATCGAACTTGTCTGACACGTTGTTCTGTAAATCTGACTTTTTGTTGGCGGCGTTGTTCGCTACAGATTCACCAGATTTCTTTATCTCTTCCGTGGTCTGCACGGCCTCCTGCCATATCCTTTCCAGTTGACTCTTGGCTTCGCTTTGTACTTCATCTTTTGTATGCCTCAGACTGTCCAATTTGTCCTCTACTGTTTGTTCCATCCCATGCATTTTGTCATCGACAGCGCCTTTAATTTCATTCGTCTTATCGACGATGGCTTTTTCTGCGTCATCTTTCTTATTTCTTAACGCTTGTTGCACCTCGTCTTTCTTATCTTGCGTCGCTTGTACTACGTGTTCGATATTTTCGCTTATTTCTACTTTTTTCTTTTTGAGATTTTGTTCAATATCATCTTTTTTGGAAGATGCCTTTTGTATTAAGTCATCTGTAGATTCTTTCGCTTCTGTTATCTTTTCCTTAACTTTATCTTTTTGTTCCTTTGCTAACCGTTCTGCAGATTCTCTGCCCTCCGAAATTTTGTCGCTTATTTCATCTTTTTTATCGGATGCCTGTTTGACTAGTTGTTCTGTGTATTCTTGAGTTTCGGATGCCTTTTCTTTTATTTCGTTTTCAATTTTATCTTTCTCTCCAAAGATATTATGAACGAGACCGGTGAAAAAGTTCTTTCCTTCCTTCTTTTTCTTTTTTACTTCAGTTTCAATTTGATCTTTCTTTTCTCCGGCTTTCGCTTTAGCATCGGCATCGGATTTTTGTACTTTATCCTTGGCATTGTTCATAGCATCATTAGCATCGTTTATTTTTTCCTTCGTTTTGTCTTTGGCATTGTTAACAGTAGATTTCAAGTCGTTTTTCAGATCTTTTACGTTGCTGTTTAAATTTTGTTGAACGTTATTTAAAGTTTCATTTAAATCTTTAGATTTTTCGTTTGCAGCATTTCTCACGTTTGTTACATTTGTTTCCAAGTTGTCTATGTTGTGTTGACCGCCAAGTCTCAGTTGTTCAGCTCTTTCTCGGGCTGCGAAATCGACCTCGTGAACTTTGTCTTCCAATTTGCTTTTTGCGAGATTAGTAGATTCAGCCAATTGGCTCAGAGTGTCTTTGGTAGAAGACTTAGCGTTCTCAATTTCTGCTTCGATGCTTGATTGGATTGCTTGCTTTTTATCATTAGCTTTCTCGTTTAATTTATTTAATTGATCATTTAGTGCCTTTTCTGAATCCTTTGCTTTTTCATCGATAGATGATTTCCATTCGTCTCCCTTCTCTTTCAAACCTTTCTTCAAGGCATCAGTTTTCTGTATTAAATCTTCACTAGCTTCGTTCGTCTTTTGTTTCAAGCTGTCTTTTTCTTCTTCTATCTTATTTAAGCCATCATTAATATTATTTTGTACTTTGTCAGTTAGATCATCTAGTTTCTCGTGTGCCGTGAAGTTTATCTGTTCGACTCTGTCTACTAAATTGGAAGTTTCGTCATGTCGGTGCTTTTGTCCCTTCTTGTACTTTCCTTCGCAGCATCCCGTGTAAAACTGGAATGGATCTGATGTCTTGCAGCAACCTGGTGTCTCCACGGGTTGCATATTTTCGTACTGCTGGTACACTTCCTCTGTGATGTCGTCGAGACCTGGACGATCGCCATCTTCGTCTACGACCAATTTTGTAGAATATATGTGACTGTCTAATTCATCCTCGTCTCTCAAATGTGGTTTATGTTTGATATCTTTGAACATGTCGTCGACTTTTTCTAGTAAGTCTTCGGTGATGAGTCTAGGTGCTGGTTTCGGTGGGGTCTTTTCTTTTTCTTTAGGTTCTCGTGGTTTGGGTTGTGGTTGCGGTGGTTCGGGTTTAGGAGATGATTCCTTGACGTCTTCATCTTTGTCGTCGCTGTAGTTGAATACGTTTTTAACTTTGTCTGCGATACCGCCAAAGAAGGAACCGCCTTCTGGTTTCTTTTTGCCTTTTTCTAAGGTGTTCATCGGCGTCTTGTCTTCGTCGGAGTCGAAGGTTGCTTTAGTTTTGTTCGAGTCTACATGCAAACTGCCACCGTTCACTGTAAACAAAGGATTTTTATTAATAACTTCCAAGTTACATTATTATTATTTTAGTTTGCAATCTATCTATTACCTTGAGGCTTCGTGTCCTTGTCTTCTCCGTCACTTGTAGGATATTTAACATTTCCGTTTGTGATGATTTTGTCCTAAAATGATGAGAAAACATTAATCACATATATTAAGTTATAATTAAGTCTTAAATTTGGTAATATCCTTACATGTCCATTAAGCTGTCCCTGTCCGGGCAGCGAGGCGGGGCCCAAACTGTTGTTGTGATCGCCCCAGTTGAAACTCAATTCATCTTTTAGGGCATCGAAACCTGGTAATGTTTTCTTAATTATTATAAAATATCAAAGACACAAAAACTCCTTGGTACAAGATATGGCAATATGCAATTTTAGTTTCTAAATTACGAAATACAATCTCATAGAATTAGTATTGTACATACGTGTGGCCGACATAATGACATTGTATAAGGCGAATACGGAAACGGCATTTAAACATGAAACATTGTTTTAAATGATAAGGTCCCGCTTAAACTCTAAAATCCATTTCAATGACTCGTCAGTTTATAAACGGTGCCCACGAAGCGAAGTATTCTGTCGTAACCCACGTAAAAAACGGCCTTTTGTCAAAGCAAATTCTTTATTTTTATCACGGTGTAATGAAGCCATAGGCTTAATACTAAAATCGCTCTTTTAGTGCTTGTGCGTGTGTGTGTGTGTGTACATACCGGACTGGTCAAGGTTGAGGTAGTCTAGCTGGCTCTTGGCGCGCGGCGCGATGCTGGCGGGCAGCTCCACGTCCAGCACGCACGCCGGCGTCTGCGACTGCTCGCCCTTACCCACCTACACACATTATTATATCAAAAAACAACCCATCTTACATTACCACCATACATATAAGCGTTTTATCAACGCGCGTTAAAAGCGTGCATTTCCTTGTATCAGCTCAGATGGAGGCGCTTTTTAATTCTTATCGTGCGTTCATTGGATTTTGAGAGCTAGACCGACGAAACAAGAGTCATTTTACAGTGATTAAATGAGCGAGGGCATTAAAATCCAAAAAGCATGTTTAACGGATCTCAATGCAATTTTACACATATATAGAACAATCTGGAAGAACACATAGAATACTGATTTTAATTCCACGTAGACGGAGTCGCGGACAACAGCTAGTAATCAAAATTCTTGGGAAACAATTGACTTACACCTTACAAATCGACTATGGTCCGAAAGATCACAACAGAATAGATTTACATTCATTTATAAGTCAAAATTATTATTTAACCTTAATTATGATTTCAAATTATATTTTTCTTAGAATTTACCCGAAATAACATATATTTTTTTAAACAGTGAGGGAGGGACATTATAATTACCTTAGGTTCGTTCATGAAGTATATGCGTCCCGCCGGGCTTTCCTCGTGGTGTTTGACGCGCACCGTGAACTCAACACGGTTGTCTTTAAAAGCCTGGAAATTATACAATACTCTATTATTATGAATATCTATATTATGAACTAGCTTTTGTGCGTGACTTCGTCCGCGGGAAATTAAATAATGTAGCCTATGTTACTCATGGATAATGAAGCTTTCTAAATGTGAAACAATTTTTGAAATCGGTCCAGTAGTTCTTGAGTTATTTCAATACAAACAAAAATACAAATTTTCTCTCTTTATAATATTACTATAGATATAGATAAAACTTTGTATTTTTATATGTATTGAAATAACTCAAGAACTACTGGGCAGATTTCAAAAATTCTTTCACCATTAGAAAGCTACATTATCCCCGAGTAACATAAGCTATATTATTTATTTCCACGCGGACGAAATCGCGAACAACAACTAGCGATATAGACAGGTTTAGATATCAAAGCGTACTACAAAAAAAAAATATTTAAACTAGTATTTTAATTGCTTTAAATATCAAAGAAACGCCAGTAAAATAACTTTGAAATAGACTGGAAATGGTAAATTACTAGAAAAAAATAGTTATGTCCCTTTTGGTGCCGGATAAAAATGAAAACTTTTTAATTAATTCCATAAGATATTATAAATCTTTGTTTTAAAGTATTCAGTTTAATAATAATTACCTCGAATGTGAACATGGGCTGTGTGCCGGACTTGGTGACGGGCACCAGGTTGCCGGAGAACTCCAGGAACACCTCCTTGCTGTCCAGGAAGCGCACCGCCGTCGAGTGCGCGATCTCCGTGTAGTGCTCCTGAACACAAAAGTGACGAACTTGATATAAATATTACCAGAAGTTTTACTAATATTTTAATGAGAAAATAAATGTGTGGATGTTGGAAATTTAATATAGATGCAGAACACAGTGTGGAAAAACACATAGGCTACTTAAGTTAGTTTTTTAATCCAGCGCGGGCGGAGTCGCGAGCGACAGATAGTATAGTAAAAAATAATCCTTTACTGTCATCTCTTTCACTCATTAACGTTGTATCTTCCTTCTCTGTCATGTAACGAAATGATACGCAACAGAACTTATTTTACACATTATTTGTTTTTTTAAAGTCACCTCAACGAAAATATATTTTATGTCTTTAATCCTACGGATTCAATAAACCGAGTTCGACATATAAACGGAAATTTTGCGTCGGCGTTCCGTTTATCGCGAACACGTCCTAATGAAGCCGTAGGAATATTATTTACAAATAATCTCACCTGCTTTAGTAATGTGTCATATGCGTATCTGTCAGTAATGTAGAGTACGAGCAGTCTGCCTTCCAGCGCGTCCAGTCTCTTACCCAACACCACAATACGTACTTCAAACGGCACTAATAACATTTCTCTGTAAAAATTTTAACATTATTTCAATATATTTTAGTCAACTTTCCCTTCCAATCCTTTTCTTATAACCCTAGGGCATCAATTAGACCGATGTTACGGAAAAACGCCTTTACGCCGAAGTAAAATCTCTTTTTATTGCGAACTCTGTCTAATGAAGGTAAGGGTATGGAAATGCTGGGAAGGGAAAGTAGATTTGTCAGGGAGGGGACGCATAGAAAGAGGAATTATTCTTTTTCTGTGAGTCTTCTCCGTTGATTAAGGGTAGGCAATGCATCTGCAATTGCAGATGTCTATGGGCAGCGGTCGCTATTTTTAATTCGCTATTTCGGCGAACCCAGGTGACCGCTAACTCGTTCGCCACTTTATGATATAAAAAAAATATAGATATAGTATTATAAAATTAATATCTACCTGTATAATTCTGTAGCCATTTTGGTTGCATCGCTCACGTTCTGACAGTTCATCAGCCAAAATCTAAAATAAACAATAATTAAATGTAGAAATATGTGTAAGTTAGTTTATAAAATTAACGTAATATTATATGCGCTTTCTCATAGGAAGTGCTTGTAAAAAAATCATCTTGTTCATCCGACTCGAAGGACCAACAATTCAATATGCTTTCTTTTACTTTTAATGTAGCATTTAACGTCAGTAAGTCAATGAAAACTAAAAAAAACATTAATAAGATAGCTTTTACTATTTTTTTTAATATTTTCAAGTGTTTATCCTATATATCGAGAAGACCGAGAACAACTTGCATAAACCTGATCAAAAAGAAAGTGGACGTCCTGTATCAGAAGGTCAAGATGTTGGTACAGGACAGAGAGGATTGAAAAGGGCTCCATCAACAAGGTCCAGGAGGCTTAAATTAAAGAAGAAGATCCTATATACCTTGCGGAAACGGTGGTGGTGAAAGAGGCGCAGTCCTCTGTGAGTGTGAGCGGCGTGGAGCCGGTGACGTCCTCCCAGACGGCGCGCGCCTGCCCGCCCATGATGGAGCACAGCAGCCGCAGCGTCGCCGTCGACGCCTTGTCGTGCACCGCGCCCTGAACACCATCATCATCATCACCAGCTCACTATACGTTCCCACCGAGGTGCGCGGAAATCCTCTAAGGGGTGACTAGGCCGTAGTCAACCACGCTGGCCAAGTGCGGATCGACTTCACACATATCTTGTAATTACTTATAACTTACTAAGAACATCGTCAGTCGTCAACTTTTATATGGAAATCGAAACAGTTATGGACATTCAGGACCTGTAGTGTCTGCTCAAGTATTACCTAAGCATTATAGGAAGGTTTATACTTTGCTTATTTTTAGTAACATGGCCCCTTACGGTCCGTATTGTGGTTCCGCATGCAATCGTAATTAACCTTTTTATATATATGGCGAGGGGTTACAGCTTTCCTTACATTGGATTACATGGAAGGGTTCTTGAACAGTTCACTATATTAAAAGTCCAGG
>QDHC01007295.1:319514-331961 GCA_013186455.1 Papilio dardanus tibullus | reverse complement strand
GAACATTAAATCTGAGAATTCACTTTCTTAATAAGGGCAAAGACGTAAAGCCTTATGCACACCAGGATAGTATGTTAGTCGAGTAGTAAGTAGCATGTATCCGAACAAAGGATTTACTAATCTAATCTACTAAAATGTTGCTGTTCGCACACGTTCAGTTACTAAATTATTATCCTAGTGCATTGATTTAGGCTTAAACAAGTCCGATCAGTAGTAAATCCTTTGTTCGGATACTTGCTATTTGCTACTCGACTAAAATACTATCCTGGTGCGAATAAGGCTTTAGTATTACGAACCAATAGCCGTCGCCCGAGATTCAGTGGTATTAATGTAGGGTGTGTTCTTCGACGTGTCCTGCCCATTGCCACGTCGAAGAACATCACATAATACAAGTTGTGGGGACAGACTGGACTGAACAGGGAAAAGATAGGGACAAGTGGAAGAAGTTGGAGGAGGCGTTATCCCAGAAAGAGTTCCAAAAGGAATGAAACTAAATAAAAAAAATAAAAAAATGTGTTTTTCGAGACTTTGTTCTAAACAAACAAACATGCAACTATCTATTCAGACTTTCCCATCTATAATATTGTGTCATTCTTTTCCTTACACAATGAGTCGATCATACCAATTTCAAAAAATACCAAAAAGTGTTAAAACTAGTAGCTAAACGTTACTATAACACGCATTACAGAGGGACAATCTTTCTGTCAGGAGACGTTGACCCTTTCCCCGCCTCCATATACCCCGCTGCACCTACAATAGTGATGTTCCGATCTAAAACTACAGTACCTGTGGTATGTGTGCGCTGGAGACGGTGCCGCCCTCGGGGCCGATGACGTGCACCTCCTGGCGCACGCGCGACACCACCGCGAGGTAGTGCGGGAAGTCGCACGTCACTACGCGCGTCACTCGCTCGCCGTTCTCGCCCAGCGCCTCGCCGCTCGTGCCGTACTCCTGGCGTTCGCGCGCTAATGCCTCCTGATAGGCGAAATTGATATCTAATGTCAGCGTATTAGAGTTGCTATTGCTTTACGGTCATTGAGAGTCGCTTAACTACTACACTAGTGCAGTCCCCGAATAATTTATTTAGAGAAATCTTGACTTCGGTATAAGAAACTAGGCTCTGGGTAAGGCAATTACAATCTAAATTAGTTCGTATTTTTTATGCATTCGCGCTGTAATGTGGCCCACCGATCGATTGAACCAAAGGAACTTTATTCCTTTAAGCCAATACGCCCAACGGGAAATACCCCATCAAGCTATTTGTTTTTCTGTATACAGGCGCTTTTCAGGAGTGCTATAGTATCAACTGACCTTACTATTACTACGTCAATGAGCTATAATTAGTAAGTTTTGGAGCGTACTATTTTTAGCCAATTGCGAATGAACTAAATAATTTCACCTCACGCGCACCGTATTAGGCGCGACCTTAGAACGTACTCACAAACACCGCGCTTATAAACAATCGTATTTTAAACATTTGAGTTTATATTTTAGTTAACAGTCACTAAGGTGATACTTAGTGGAGATTTTTCTGCCATACTTAGTGTCGTTTATGCAAACTAAGGGACTACTTTAGTATAGATTTTAGTGGATTTTGTTAAATTTACTTAGTATATTGTGGCAATCGATGGGGGAGGCCCACGTTCAGCAGTGGACGATGATAGGCTGATATGATGATGATCTGACTTAGTATATATCTCTAGTTCATTTAGTAAGCCCAAAACATATGTAAATTAAAAATAAACCATAAGTCAATAGCATTAAGCTCAATTTAGTTTGCGATAATCTGCTTTGCCTTAGAGTCCGTTCAGACAATAGAACGTAGTGCCTGTGTCTTACCAATATGAGGGGATTGTCGTTGTTGTGTAGGTAGTGGTCCTGCCAAGTGTCCCCGGTGTCGGAGCGCAGCACCACTATCTCGCGCTCGGGGCACGACGCGGTGAAGATGGGCACCTCGATTATCACCGGCCTGTGTTCATCATCACCAAGATTTTAGACGGTTAAAAGTTGTAAAAATTTCAGGTTTTAACATGTTTTTGCCTAACTTAATGTTTCACATTACTTACAAATTTTGTTTTAAAACACTGTTTTGTAAGTTTTTTACATAATTGAATAGTTTACGAGTATTTACTAAGCTAATACTTACGCTAAAAATTTAGCGCCCTGTGGCTGCAGTTCAAGTAGTCTCGAGGCTAGAGCTTCGCCCTCCATCAGTGGAGGTGGCGCCGCGGCGGGTGCACGGCGGGTTGCGGCACTACGGGGCATAATGATACAAAATTGTTAAATAAATATAGTAAATGATGTAACATAAATAATTTATTTAGTTGACATTGTATCAATAACCGGACAATATTATAAAGTAATGTTTATATACAAATCTGTGTTCGATGAACAAAACCCAAATAAACAAACTGTGTCATCGGGCAAAATCCCAAAATTTGTGTTCAATTTGGCAAATGACTCAACACTATACGAATTATTGTCTTATACTCTACAAATTATAGTGTTCTAATGTATAATCACTCTTATTTCCATACATTTAAGGTATAATTTGTCTTACCGGCATGTAACTCTGGTGGGCGCAGCGCAGGCCGCAGGGGGCACTATGATGCGCACGCCACCGCGCCTCTTCGCCTTCATAGCGCCTCCGCGAGCGTCCACCACGAACGACACTAGGAACCTATGAACAATAAACAACTCTATTTGTAATGCAATAAGGATTATAATCAATTACAGAAAGAGCGAGAAAGTGATACCGTTTGTTCTCTTTCGTGTAACGAAATGGATATCAAGACGCGTCCTTGAATTTTCTCTTGAATATCATTTTTAAATCTCTTAGTAGGCTTATGCCCGTTTTCACCAACCAAAACCTAAAGTAGTTTTAGATAGGAGTCTTTTTACAGGATCTCCTTAAATCTCACGGATTCCTTAAGGTCTAACGTGACAACTGTTGGTGAAAACGAATGTAGTGTTAGGTGACATTTAAAATGCGTTAAGGGTTACCTAAAGTTTAGGGATTGTGGAAAACGGCCATTAGTGTCATATCTACACTAAGGGACTGCCTTAGATCAGTGCGATATAGATATTAACATATATATGTGTATTCCAAGTTGTTACTAAATATATTTCCGAGCACGTAAGTTACACGCGTAGTGAGATCTTAACTAATGCATTCTGAATCAATTGAATATCCTGCACTATTATATCACTAAAATACGTCACAATACGATGTAGGTGTGACCTTGACATGAGAAAATATAAAGTGCGACCAGAGGTATAGAGTCGAGACTAGATTTTTTTATTTGGAAAGAGTTTAATGGGGATTATACTTAAATGTAGTTTTTAAATATAAATGTATGTATCATGGCCACCAGGTTTAAAAAATAAATAAATCAGATCACTTTATATATTAAAAAATTTAAATGCGTCTTAGATAATGTTAATGAGTCATATTGTTTACTAAGGTTACATTAATATAGAATTACATCTAGTTTACTAAAACCACATTTACAACTTGTCAAGAAAATCTATAACTTTGAAGTCTCTTTAACGATAAACATGTTTCTGTTTGTGTTTTGGCATTGAAAACTGTTAGATTTGTATGTTTTTTTTAAATAATATTTTATCGATATTTTTAATTGAATTAATGTACATCACTAGCTTGCGTGTGAACTTGAATTGCAATGATCACATCACTACACCTTAAAAGGCACGTGCAACAATCATTACAAGCATTGCTGATGTCATTGCAAGCGGCACAATGATGACATCACCTGACTTTCAGACCATTGTGAGCGATTTCGGCTCTTCCTGGTTAACCTTAAATCCGGTCATTTTCTTATTATAGTTTAAGGTGAGATCACAAAACTTGTATTAAATTTCAAAATGCATATGAGTTGTGTTTTACTTGTAGTATGTGTTCGACCCATGATGATGACTACCGCGTATTTTGCGTGACTTCACACATGTCTTTGAATTGTGTTTTACTTACTTTTCTTAATCTTCAAGGAAAACGATTGGGCTATACGAGACTTCAATAAGGGATACGCTTAGTGATCTATTACTATTAGGGGCTTGAAGCGAGACCGTTAAGCTAAACTCTTATATTGACCAGGCATGGGCCTACTTCTCCGCAGGGTAATACCACCACGGACCACAAAAGAGTAACTAATGCAGCTAGTAGACCCTTACCCGATGTCGACAGGCTGTCTCTCAATAGTGGCGACCTTCTTATCATTGTTGCTGGGCCAGAGATGTCCGTCAGCGACGGTGTGGTCGGCGGCGAGCGGCCGCGCGCGTTGCAGCGTGCCCGCCTCGCTCGCCATGTAGCGGTATTGCTGTTGCTGTTGGATTGGACACTCCACTTCACCTGCAAGGGGAATAATTAGTCAGTAGAGAGTTCAGTCTAACCTTGAGTTAAGACCGTCGTAGCTCCTGGAACTCATATTTATGTCTATGATGTTACAAATTCTGACTACTGACTATGTTCTTTACATGATACGACAATGAAAATTTACGACAGTAGGGCGACTTTCTGTCAGCAAACGCAATACCACGTCACAATATCGTTTAGTTTCTTGAACGTCAAATTGCTCACATTTTGACGTTACTAAAGAAACTGGCATTTACAGGTGAACATACAAATCAGGACCTTACCTCCTTCGTCTTCCGAATCGCTCATGAATGTGTCTTGCATGAGCTCAGGTGCGGCCACGCGGTACTTCCCTTCCAATCCACCTGGAACAAGACAAATACAACCATTACTTACATATACAACAAAAAAACAAGACCTCTTTTACAGAATATAATTTCGTTGTAAAGATTTCCAAGTTTACTCCTGGTTTAGGAGACCAATAATTTGAGGCGTATCATTTTTGGCTAAGATCGGGCTCAAAGCGTGACGTCACTCGGAAACAAAAGGCTATCAGAAGCTAAGTCCTTGTAATAACATGGTAAGGTAAGTAAGTGTTATCCAAGGTAAGTAACTCCAAATTATCAATACCTATAGTTTCAGTTTCATTCAATTCAATTAAGTATTTTTGGTATAACAGATACCCTGAATTAATCAATCAATTGAATAACGATGTCAGTAGTTATGAATCAATTAATTTGCCATCTTTGACTTGACGTTATTAATAGTGGAAATTAACTATTATTAATTTATTTATTTTTAACCTGTACAATGTTATCAGCGTACCCACTTTACAATAATTGGGATAGAGTAGTTTTAAAGCGTATATCAATATAGTCTCTAACTGATATTAAATTCAATCCCTAGTAAGTTTAGAACTACAAGGTCTGTGGTTAAGTAACATTGGTTCAAATAAGATTTATTGACCTCTAATTAATTCATGTTAATAAATAAATAATAATGTCTTGAGAATAAATAAATAAATTCCTTGATATACTTTTTCATTTAATGGATGAAGTACCAGGCAATCATAACCGCAAGAGTATTATTTCAATTGTTTGAAAGTGATGCTTACACGCATGCACAATCATACCAAACCATGCGAGTGACAAGGATGCATAGGAGGTTTTTAGGTGACACATATGGCGAATGTTGACAATGAAATATCGCTTCAATTTGCATTTGGTTACCGGTGGTGTACAGTTACGTACATTGACTGTGAAATAAAAGGGTCTTGCTCTATTGCGTTATAACAAAAAGATTTCAAAACTGTTGGTACAATTACAATTTTTGATGTTACTCGTTGGACATTTCTACCGCATGTTTCGCTATAAAGCGATTCGATATCTCACACGTGACAAGCACATGACTTATCGAATATCATTGTCAGTTAAATACATTTATGTGGATTCCATCAGCGATATCGCCAATCCAAAAGTACTTTGGGTAATACCCTTGTGTGACATAAATTAAAATATGTTTTTGAATAGCTTTTTCATTATTTTACTCACGATTTTCCGATAAAATATTTATTACAAAGACAAATTACTTTTTACAAAAGACTATCAACGTTAGGCATGTTAGAGAAAGAAAAATAAAGTGAATTGACGGATATAAAAGGACGTATTTATTACATTTCATAGGATAAATATAACTGCACTTGAGAGATACTTTGTATTTTTTAATTTTTGTATTTTTGTATGTATTGAAATAACTCAAGAACTACTGTGCCGATTTCAAAATGTCTTTCACCGTTAAAAAGCTACATTATCCCCGAGTAACATAGGCTATATTATTCAATTCCACGTGGACGAACACAACAGCTAGTAATAAATATACTAACTAATTGATTTGGATAGTTTAAACTCCTGATGCAAAATTGTCGTTGTAGACAATGTTGGTAGACTCCGCCTTTAGTACAACGACTTAGAAAATAAACGATGATGTAATTTTTTATTGTACACTTAAATGCAGGAACGCCATTACTACGCCCACTAAAGTGACACAGTGCAATAACAAACGGTAAACAATTGATATACTGGTTGTTAATGGTCGGTAAAATCTACTCTGTGTCCCTTTCCGATATCGGAAATGAATTCAAAGATATCTATGAAATATTGAAGTATATTTAGAGTACTGTTATTCGGTCAATTGGGAACAGATAAAGTTATGATTGAGTATAAACGTATAAAGGCGTATTTAATTATGAAGAGAATAAAGAAATAGCTCTACCAATCCAAGGGCTTAAAGGCGTTGAAGAACTAACAATGAAGAATAGGTCAGCGCGTGAATTGTCTTCATCCTTAAAACAAATCCAGAAAACAAACGTATAGACAAAAATATAGAATAATCTATGGTTGTGTTTTAATTCTTGTCTACGGTCGCGTCTATTTGCCTGCATTCACACGGACGTAATATTAACGTCGCCATTTGCGCTGTTTCGTTCGTCCAACGCTGAGAGATAAAAACTTAAAAGCACCGCCGTGTGAACAGATACATGGAAATGCTTTGTTTTATATCAACGATTATTTAGCGCGCGTTGAAAAAGCGCTCGTGTGAATGACGGGTTACAATAGTCGATTGTTTTGTAACGAGATTCATCCGGATTACCTCATCAAATACTACGGTGAATGCAATAATTAACGCTGTAAATAACTAAGCTATTAGTATGCGAGTTAAACATATACTTATCCTACGGCTTCATTAGACCGAGTTCGCGCAATAAACGGAGATTTTGCTTCGGCGTAAGAACGTTTTTTGCGTGACATCGGTTTAATGAAGTCTTAAGGTTAGAATAAAAGTATCTATTAAACTTTACATACTTGTATTAGAACAATAGATATTATTGTGCCATTATTTTATCTATGAAAGGTTTCATAATTGTTGTTATGATCTTCGACAGATTATAATCTCACTAGTTATATTGTTAAACAACAACTGTTAAATAAGAAGAAAACTAAACCTATTTGAATATGCATCTTTTTATTTATATTAAAATGTCTATCAACATCGACTAGTTAACCAATACATGCATGATGCAATGAAAATAGTTTCCATTGGCATAAAACTGTTCTAAAATATTGCATAACCCGAAGTCATGTCAATCATTGGGTGGAAGGGGTCACTAATTGAAGTCAGAAGTAAGGTGACCCCATCACTTGTGACTACCAAATTGACATCGCGTGCGTTGGCCTCATGTCACATAATCACTTTACAAAATTGAATTAGTCACAGTTACGTCAAATATTTAGGTCAATCTATTATGTGTCAAGGTTCATTCCGCTTGAAGATTTCAATTTGAGATAGCCGAAGTACAGGATGTAAAATAACTAGCTGTTGTGCGCGACTTCGTCCAAGTAGAATTACATAATATAGCCTATGTTACTCAGGGATAATGTAGCTTTCTAATGGTGAAAGAATTTTCGAAATCGGTCCAGTAGTTCTTGAGTTATTTTAATACAAACAAAAATACAAAAATTCAAAAACACAAAGTTTCTTTCTTTATAATATTAGTATAGATAAACACTTGATAGTTGCAAAACTTCTAAAATATTAAGAGAAATAACGCAAAGGCCGGAACCACGAATCACTCGATCCATTTACAAGGTACATTTCAAAGATAAAAACCAATGTAATATTGATTTCTTAGACATTTCTAATTTGAATAATAAGAAGTAATGCATGCAAAAACATTTAAATAAGCCTATTTAATCATTAATTGACAAGTTTATCTTAAGCAAATATTATTTTATGCATTAACTAGAAAATAACTTGTTAGCATATTATCTTGTGCTTCAATATTAATATTATTCTGATTTGAAGACAGTACCTTTCAATTGTACAGATAGCATAAAACGCTTTTATTTATCTTCACCTAAGCTCGATTGAGGACGGTCTGGTCAAGAATTTTACCGAAAATGTCCTATAGTTACAAATTAGTAGTCAACACCTATTCCTGTGTGAAGAGTCCAGGCGCAATCTTTTAGTAATTCCGGGGTCCTCTCTAGGATGCCCAAAGTGGTTTAGTATCCTTTTGTGGTTTTGTGTTTCCCACTAGAAGATAAGATATTTTAGAAGAACCCATAATAAAAAGGTTTCCATCCTAGTCTATTCTCATTTCTTCATGATGAAAGATTCTTCTATTCGTAAAAACGATAATAATCTGATCAACAATGCGGTAGTTTTTTTTGTTTCACTGACGTCATCAATTGAATCAAAAGATAATTGAATAATTAGAAGTAGCGTGTATCGTCTGTACTCGACACGCATCACGCAATATTCCAACCGTGGGATAACACTGGTTACACAACTGTACAAAAACATAGTCACCTCTCTCTGTTCTTTGAAGAAATAGAGACAACAATATGGTTTCTGATATCTGTTTCGGCAATGGAAACACACGGTTGTCCGAGGTGGAAAAACAGTGATACCAACGTCATTGTAATGAAATAAAAGATATAGGTCATAACTGTGTCTATTCTATGCTGTTATAAGTTTCATAGCCGTGAAATATTTATGATTGTGGAAGAATTGGTAATTTAGAGGTGCGAAGTTATATCGAAGAAGGAGAATATAGGCCAATGCATTTCTAACTATGCTTTTGTCTTTTATTCGTACATTTAGAGACAATACAAAAATTAGTGTCTTTATAAGTAGGGATGGATAGAACAAAACAAAGATATGCTGAAAAATGGGATAAAATCAGATATGAAACTGATTGGGGAAGTACGGAGTAGTACGTACTGTGCCGACCCTCCATAGAGCAAGGACAAGATGATGACAAAAATCAGTGTCTTTGTACTCGTATTATGCGAAGCTTGTTTACGTTTCATAATTATGTTGAAAATTAATTAAACATTCTCCAATGTCTTCATCAAATTCTACCAAAGTTTCATTATCATCTGTCTTGTAGTTTAGGAATTCACGAGGAACAAACAAAACATTGCATATTTATTGAGTTAGACGTGAATCTATTAATAAAACAGGCCTAATTATGTAAGACAAAGAACTTTAGATGCTTTAGTTGATGTCACCATCACAAAAACCCTCGATTCGACCGCAATGTTTTGACGAATGCTTTATTCTTTTCATTGTATGACGCAACACGAAAAGTGCCAGAATCTGGCTCACGATTTTGTGAATCGTTCGCCAAAAATAGATAAGCTTTAAATATTACATGATTTCATATACGAGTGTTTCGTTTTGCTTTTAGTTTTATCAATTTTTTATTGATGGATTAAGAATAAATGATGAGTTACACGCTGTAGCCCGGAATTACGTCCGCACGAATTTAAAAAAAATACCTTAGTAAGTAGCGCTTGTGTTCTGCCATGCCCAACTATGTTCTACATCAGTACAAGAATCCTTCCATGGTAATTTTAGCATTTATAATATTAGTAAAAAGTAAGATTTTGTTAAAACAGATGAATAATATCAAAGCTCATGTTAACAAAAAAAATGACTAACTTAAAATGCGATTTCGTGACCATGTGAATGTATGTAGGTGTTTTTGTTGACCGGGTGACTAATGCATGCTTTTGTTTAGGTTTTTTTATCTCTTATGTATCCTCAAATAAACATAATTTATTTGAAAATATCACATCAAATAATTCATGGTTACTTAGATATGTTTTAAGTTAAATTGGTTTTACCACGGTGATCAGATAGGATAGAAGAAGGTGATAAGAAGAAGGCGATAAGAAGAAGAAATATATCGTTACAGAGACAACTAGAGAGTACGAAATTATTTTTGTCATAACATTATCTTAAGGGGTGACAAACCTACTTTTATTTAATTGACCATAAATTAAATAAAACAACCTACAAAAATGCACTTAATCCTGTACCATCGTAACTCGAAAATCTTTATTAAGCCAACACTGGTAAACTTAAACGAACCCAATACTCGAAACAACTACGGTTTACGAATAAGGGTACGTACACATTGTCCGTGAGGATCTTTTAGTAGGAGGTATGACATCACCGGTGGTTCTAAAGGCCGCGTAATACATGTTAAGACGATACATGCTAATGTTTCCATCAACTACGCCCACAACAACGTGGTGATTGCGTAAACATCTCGTATAAGTGCAAATTGTGTACTGCACAGTTGAGGACGTTAATTTCCTATCCATATTGAAAAACTAATGAGGTTTAATAGCAAACTGGTCCCTGATTTATAACTTATGGGTTTGCACAATATTTGATTCAAAGAATTTTATTTTTGGACTGTACTCAGTCTTTATGACTTTAGCATCGATGCAATCGCCAGTCTTGTCTGGAGAAGCTAATATCACTTTGAAAGACTTCAACACTTTAGTACGTAAAAATAGTGAAGTGTTAAATGAGATAATAAAAATAGGTCATCAGCAATACTGAAGGTAATCCTCGCCTACATATTATGTTAAGGACAAGTCCACACCAAACTTCACAATGTTACTCTAACTATTGAAGAATTGAACGAACCATTCATAGTCATTCAGTCGCCATGACTTCATTCAGTATCGTCCCTGATCGTTGCGCGTTAATTAATGTATCCTACAACCTAAATAGCACAATATGCTCTTTGCCTTCATTTACGCGCAACTAATTGAGTATTCGCTGTGTCTAATTCCATTATCGCTGGATAAAGCGATGTGAACTACTATATGTTATATAAGTACAATAATTACCACGCAGAATCGTTTATTCGTCGCATTAGAAATTTAGTGTCGATATCTCATTTTAGAAGAGTCACCCTTAAGAAACATTAAAGAACTCCGAGTTCTACAGTATTTTAATATTCTTAAGGAGGCAAACTAGCGGCGGAAACATATCGAGGTCCATGGACAGCCGCAATACCAAAAGAACTGCAGATTCGTTGCCTTTTAGATGGTACGCTCGCTTCTTGGAGGACAATAAGTCCTAAGATCGTTAAGGATAGACAATATGCTGGGCGTGCTGTGTTTTACTTCAAGAATATTTATTCTAACTTCCAACATGACCTAATGATCTATAAAACTTGATACTCGTATGTCCCGGAAACGTAGTCTGGTCGTGAGATCTGTTTGGTAATACAACGCGCACGCGCACCTCACATAAGAAAGTCAGGTGAGAGTCGTCATTTGATACTGACAACTTGTTAATACGATTGATGGTTAATTTGTACATTAAACACATTTACACAATACACGATTTAAAAATACGGCCGAATTCTGAATAGAAAATTAAAGTTAGCGCTGGTTAGAAACCTATGGACGTTAATTCGTTGTGAAAAGTAGTATTTGGAGATTAAGCGACATTTAAGACGCTATAATATATTTAAATAACGTTTCAGAATTCAGCCAATAAAAATTTAGATATGAATTAGGTACAGACGAATCGAAAAGTTGTAGCAATATAATGTATTAAATAATGGCGTCAGTTTCCTGTTTTTTCTTAACTTAAAGAGGGAATCAAATTAAATTATTTAACAGCATGTATCTGCTGTATTACTCATGAATTATATTAGATAGAGCCATCAAATAAAGGACTATAGAAATGTATGCATTTTTTCACAACTGATTGCAGTATTGCATAACCACTATTCATTCATCCTGTTTGACAATTATCTTTTCTGTTATTTTATGAAAACTTATCCTCGCTGAATTGAAATATAATAAAATACTTAAACGTTGATAACATACCGTGAGAAATTAGTAAAGACCGTCCAATAAAATATTAATTAAGACATATCGCGCCACTATATAACACGTTAAAATTTGTACAACATTTGGGGCGCGTATAAGACGCTGTTACATATTTCTATTATGATTCAGTATTTGGCCATTAGTAATCAAAACCGCAGATATGCTCCTAGATATATACCGTATAAACAAAACATAAGTCACTTCATGTAAAACTATTTAGATGAAATTGGATGATGTTATGCAAAGTGTGTTAAGTAAAATAACTAATTTTTGGAGAACGGGGCATCCCGTACAAGTATACGCTAAAAAGGATTTTAGGTAACAAATTTTATTTCATTAAATAAATGATTATGATTATGTAGTGATTGT